>VONZ01001023.1:0-102500 GCA_012976165.1 Labeo catla | reverse complement strand
AATTAATACTGCTTATACATATCATTACAACCTATTAACTTAAGTTTGTTCAAATATTGCATTCTTTCCTGCTTACTAAGTCCTTCTCTATATCACAGCACAAATTAGTAGAACGACGTATTCAGTAGCACATTAACCATGCAATCCATGCTTTTGTTTACATGCGGGTATCACCAATATGGCCGTGCATCCGGGGAACTGATTAAATCGTGACGTAAATTCAAACACAGTCACGCAATGCTAATGTTGTTAACATTAACAATGTGAGAACAAAGTATTACAATAAAAATTTATACGGTTTAATGTGATATGAGCTAAACGATCGTCCGATTTAATCACCATTGGTAGCGCAGTTTATTGTAATGCTTTTTTTCCTCAGTTGGTCAGAACAAAAGTGGCAGACATGTTACTTACTTGTTCAGATGACAGTATTCGGAAAATCTGTGAAAAACCATAGAATCTGTGATTCCTGAGTACAGTATCCTCTTCGGCGTGGTGACTGACAACCACACATAAACTCAAACTGTCTCTGGTTACTGTCATAACCTCGGTCCCCCGAGAGCAGGAATGAGGCATTGCAGGGCTCTGCATATGGGAATTGGTCTTTTTCCAAACTTTCCTGGCTCCCGCCAGTCCAATCGACTGGCCAATTGTTGCAAAATATGCAAATCACATGCAAATACTGAAGAGCTCAAGAGGCAGTATAAAACGCGGAGTGCGTGACAATTGTGTCAAAATCTGATATCAAATGCTGCTCTGCTGGTTGGGCAGTGAACATGGCAATGCAATGTCTTGTTCCCGCATTAGGGTAACCAAGGTTATGACAGCAACCGGATATGTTACCCTTCGAGCTTTCTCGACCACCATAGCGGACTGAAAGTTGGTCAGACTGCAGAAAGCTGGCTGAATGGTCAATGTAAATCCTCAAAGCCCTGATGGGGCACACCAAAATCGTTGTGCTGCTCACCTGAGATAGCAGGCCCTTCCTGATGGGGATCGGCCAAGGCGTGCCACCAGCCACTCTTTCAGCCTCTGAAAAACCGCTCAATGACTCCACGGCATCGCCAAAGAGGCCGCACAAAGTGATCGGTGTGTACAAGAAGAACACCTTGCGGTCTGCTAAGGTCAGCTAAGTTTAGCCATAGGTGCCTCTGCTGGACTACCATGAATCCCATGGGTCGGCCAATTGTCTGGGTGGCAGATCATTCATGGTGTCCGGCGTGATAGCCTTGCCCTCCAGGGACTGCAGGAGCTTGGCCTGGAAGACTTGAAGCACCGCCAAGGTGTGCAGGGCGGACACTCCCTCCCCAGCCGGTTAGTAAGCCTTGCTGGCCAAATAGGCTGTCATTCTGCATGGCTTGGAAGGCAGGCTGAAATCCAAGCCCAGGGTTTTAGCCAAAGCACGGCACAGGTGCGTGGCGACAGTCTCCTCGACGGGGGGCATGCGCACATACCCGTGGGTTTCCGCCCCGTCCATGTGAGAAAACATATCCTGTGTAGCTAAGTGAACGCACACCAATTGGGCTGCAGACCATGTCTTGACAAGCTGATCGTGGACATCGGGAAAGAACAGCACTGATGTTCTCGAGTCCACCTTGCAACGACTGGACCTAAAGTATCAGGAGTCAAGATTGCTCTTGGCAGGCTCCTCTAGAGGATTCCAGGCGAGCTCCAGCTCCTGAGCATCCTAATTCATGACCCTAATGAGCTCTTCTTGGAGATCTACAGGTCCTTGGCTGTCATGGCGATCCTGCTCTGACTCCGCCCAGTCCTCCTTCTCAGAGGCTGAAATGGACATCGAGTCCTCCTTGCAGTCCTGGCTGAAGGAAACAAAGTCCATGATGGACGAAGGCCGGTGGAAACACTCATCGGAGAAGGTGACTGGGGACCGTTGAGAATGGTGGCTTTATGCCAAATCATTGCTCTCACCATTGGGTGGGGGAGGGGGCTCACTGGCAGCAGTGGGTCTCACCCCGAAGAGAGGCCATGTGGGCATGCGCGTCAACAAGTCCGCACAGTGCTTGCAGTCAGACTCCTCCAGAGGCACCTCAAAGTGGGTCAGGCCCAGGCTGGTCTTGTGTAGCCAGACCTTCGGACTAATGGCAGAAGGTCTGGGAACTTTGGCTGCTTTGAATGGCCAAGGCCCACCCAAGAAGCCATATGATTGACAGGTACAGCAACCAATCATGTTTTGTTTTGTGCCATGTCATGTTTAGGGGTGTGGAAATGAGGGGCACCACAATAACAGATCGGTGTGTAAAACTCTCAGGCATATTTTAAAAGATTCTATGCTGCAAAACTTTAAAATTTTCACATACTTTTGAAAATCCAGCATTTAGTTGATCATGATAAGCGCACGTTGTCACAGTTTTAAACACGACAGCTTTCTTCTTTCGGGAAAGGGTTTGGCGCCCGTAATTTTTGTTTCCAGGCGGAACGTTAAAGAACACGACACACACGTCTACCGGAAATCCTGTATAATTTAATCAATCCGATGACGACTTCGAAACTCCTGAAGTGTTTCCAGTGTGGAAAAGTGTGCCTTATGCATCAGACGTTTAGCCAACGTTCCGTGACCGTGACATCTGAGGCTGAGACTCATATTCAGTGGTCATGCGCAGGTACGGCAGTAGGATGTCATCTTCTAACAGCTATCAGTCGTGAAGAAGATTCTGATGCAATTGTCGCACGCAACCGCATTTAATACTGCCTCTCGAGCTCATCAGTATTTGCATAGAATTTGCAAACTTTACGACAATTGGCCAGTCAGTTGGACTGGTGGGAGCCAATAGGACTTAAAGAAAGTTTGGAAGGAGACCAATTCCCATATGCAGAGCCCTGCAATGTCGAGAGAAAGCACGAAGGTGAGCATTAGATTCATCCGTGCTTAGGAGCCGTGCTGATGCACCACCCACGTAAAGAAGATAATTCCGCAAATAGCTGCAATTGCAGGTTTCAACCCAAAGTTGGCAACAAAAAGGTAAAATTTACAGACTGTAGCTTTAAGACTGTAAAGCTAAATTTCCAGCATTCATTACTCCAGTCTTTAGTGAAACGATTATTCTAATATGCTCATTTGCTGCTCAAGATTACCTTCTTCTTGTGACAACTAGACCTGTTCTCCCCTAAATTCAAAATGGTCGACTGAAGCACAAGATTTAGGCCTACTTTTTTTCCTTGTTTCCTCTGTGTTGTCATATGCCAATTTGGTCCACTGCTCTATGTAAGTCCGAATCATTACATATTTCACTGTAAGCTTGTTTATCAGTCTCTTAAAATGCATAACATCATTTGCATGGACAGATTAGTCCGCTGCAGGACACTGTTTATCTCGTCCAGCAGATGCACGTGCCGGGACCGCGAGCACCACAAAGTGAACACCACATGCCAGTTCAGCGGAAAGCATTATTATAATTCCTTAATCCGCATTTCACACATTATTATTTCAGCTGGAACAGCATTGGCAGACAGACGTTGTCAATTTGGGTTAAACTTAATTTGGGATATTGTTTTATTTGAACACACATACGGACTGCAAATAGCCTGCTTAGAGAACAAAGCGCCGAAAAATAAACAAAATCTGCGGTGGATGCAGCAATGCGGAATCTTTTATACTCACCAGTGTCTTCTTTCATATTGGAAGACTTTGTAAGTTCAATTTATATCCGGGGCCAGTGTTTTTCTGCTTAGTGTGGCTCTTTTTGGATGTTTATTAATGGCTGTTTTGCTTTCGTATCCATGGCAACTCATCCTGCATTGTCCCGTTTTCTCCCTCATCCGCACAGTCACTCTGTGGGCGCAGGACAATAAGAGGAGAGTCACCGCCGTGGAAACATTCTCCCATTTTCTCACGCTTCCCCGCGGAAGACATGGCGCCTTGCTTGGGTCCATTTAACAATTTTGATCCTCAGCTTCTGCTGAGATACAAAGAGGCACTAATAGGCAGTGCTGCCAGTCTGTGTGGTTGATGGTCTGTGACGATTTCATTTTCAAAAAGTCCATTCATAAATCTTTCCAAGGGACTCTATTAGATTGTTGTGAACAAGAGGAACTATACAGTATAATGGGGCAGCACATAAAAGCAATCAAGTTTTTTTTCTTTCTTTCTTTCTTTTTTATAGCCGCAGGCCATTTGAAGACATTACTAAATCTTATTTAAACAGTAAATAAAAATGATAGGAATGAAGAAAATAAAGCCTGTTTTTAAAATACAGTAATAAGAATACAACAGATTATCTAACTAGAATTCATATATAATTAATTATTATTTCTATATGTTATTAAATATTAAACATTATTTAAATTTAATACAATAATTGCATTTGTTGAAATTACATTCAACAATATTAGATGTGTTTTGGGGCAAATCTCAAAATATATTCAGGTCACATTATTAATACGTGTGTGTGTGTGTGTGTGTGTGTGTGTGTGTGTCGATCTTCATCAAATCTTCATTACATACAGTTGATTTCAAAAGTTTGCATCCCCCTTCCAGAATCTGCAAAATGTTAATTATTTTCCCAAAATAAGAGGGATCATACAAAATGTATGGTACTATTTAGTACTGACCTGAATAAGATATTTCACATAAAAGAAGTTTACATATAGTCCACAAGAGAAAATATTAGCTGAATTTATAAAAATTTATAAAAATGACCCTGTTCAAAAGTTTACATCCCCTTGATTATTAATACCTTTTTTTTCTTGAGTCCCTTGTTTGTCCTGAACAGTTAAACTGTCAGCTATTCTTCAGCAAAATCCTTCAGGTTTCACAAATTCTTTGGTTTTCCAGCATTTTTGTTTATTTGAACCTTTCCAACGACTGTATGATTTCGAAATCCATCTTTCCACATTGAGGACAACTGAGACTCACATGCAACTATTACAGAAGGTTCAAATGCTCACTGATGTTAAAGAAGGAAAAACTGGGGGTGAAAACCTTTGAACATAATGAAGATGTGTACATTTTTCTTATTTTGCCTAAATATCTTCTTTTTTTTTCATTTTGTACTGCCCTTCCGAGGTCGGAGACCCGCCGTCTCTCAATGCATGGTATTTGTTAAAATAATTAACATTTTGCAGATTCTGAAAGGGGGATGTAAACTTTTGACCTCAACTGTATATATGAGGTTCACCACAAAAAATAATATGAATTATTAATATATATACATGAATCAAGCCACCAACAAAAGGTACCATTGTTTATATTATATTATTTATTTATCTTTTATACAATGTAATTACAATAGAAATATGTAGGTTTAAATACAAAATTCTGTAAATAAAGATTAAAAATAAACTCCACTGGTTTGTTATCACTACACTAAAGTTTACAATCAACATTATGAGGTAATTTAGTTCCCTGGTTTTGAAAAACCTAGATTTTGTCAAGGGGTGAGAGTGTGGACAAAAAGAGCCAGGGCAGTAGAGTATAACAAATTCGTCCGTTTGACGCCATACCACACATCGCTTGGCCAAATTACAAATACATTGTCTTTGGAAAAAGAACTATTTTTAGATTCATTGTGCCACGATAGACCCGCTTGACCTTGTAATAAATAATTGATAAGAAAACCGAGAGGTCAATTTAGAACACATGGCCTTTTGAAACAGGAGTTAAAAACATTGTGCCTGCCTTGAATGTCCACTGCTATTAAATCTCCACAGGAAGAGTGTTTGCGTTCACCTCACCGAGCACAGTGTGCAGTCTGACTTTGATCATCTAGCTTTGACACTTGCAGGCTTCACACACTCCATTCTTACATCTTATTCGTACACTTGGATGATGTTTTCAGAAGAAAACAAAAATACGAACTTTAAGCATTATTAAACCATAAATGTGCCTGAAGTTGGGAAAATACAAACCTCTTGAATGAGCAGGATCCGAATCTATTTTTACAATAACTGCATGAGATCATATTATGTAGAGTGTGTGCCATTATTCACCTGCAATTACAGACAATTATTCCCTTTCTTAGACCAGAGCGAGTGAAACAGTGGTGATAAGAAACAAAAGCCAAGACTAATATGCATATTCAATGTTTTAACATACTGTAATATGGGATATTTTAAGCATGCATGAACGGGACCAAATGACTCTGTCCCTTTAAAAGTCCATGTAGTCGTTGCTTGCAAAAACGAACACTATAACCGCCATCTTGAACCTTTTTCTAATATTTTCACACACACTTGCTCTTCACAACCACCCATTCTAATACATTTAGTCATTTTACCACCCTAGAATGATCATAGAGTTTCTGAAATACATTCTTAACAGTTGAGAAGGCCTATGAACCCATTGACGATAATGATAAAGTTGACCAAATTCATATTTGGCTAAACGGTTTATAAAAATAAAACTATAAACCTCAGAAATGTCATTTCAAATCTCTAAAAGGTTAATTACCAGAGGTCAAGGTCACTACAGTGGCATTTCGGTCTAGTTCATCAGGTAATTGTATAATCAGGGCTGGAATGTGCCTGTTGGTGGAACTTTTGGTATCCACTTGGTTCAAAGTGGATGATTCATTTGGAATTAATGAAATTAAACGGCCACAGAAATGGGCAATAAATAAAGTAAACTGAACGCATGCTATTTACACCACAACGTAAACTCAGAGTTCTACAAGATAACGTAACTCAAATTATTTCATCTATCATTTGGTGAATCAGTTTTCAAGTAGCCAACTTATTCCACCTGTAATCCTTCAGCCTGTTCAATATAAATAAATAAGGGAAAACTGAGAATCTGATTAAGAATAACCATTAAAACCAAATAAGAACAATAAATAATTTTCGACCATCCTCTAATTTCAGTATTTCCAAGCAAGGGTCATTACTGGTGAAAGTAATGTGCCGGTTTCCCGTTTCAAGCTGTCTTGTAAGTGCCGAACATGTTGTGACGGTCTTTCTATTTTCTCCAAATCTTGAGTCTGATTCTCAAAATGACGCAAAATGCAACCGAATGATCTCTTACATCAACCAATGCCCTCAAACAGACCAGGAGCATTAGAAAACCCTTTAAGAGACAAAAAAAAGGGAAAGGGAATAGGGTATGAAATAGTTCAGTCTCCCTACGATTATAGTTCGATCTCAAAAGTCTTTTGTAAGTCATTCGAAAAAGGGTTTTGCGCCTTCGGTTGTGATTTGGACTCCAGAGCAGCCCACTTTGCCTCAAAATGCTCTGCTTCCTGGGAACTGCATGTGGGATTCGGATTCAGACCCTCCATTGGCCAACCAGTACCACTTTTTACGGTACTTCCGTTTTGCGTGACACTCGTACTTGTGGTCGTTGATGGAAAGGAGTTGTGCGGATGCCCGTTGACGGTTGGAGGCGAGGCGAACGTGGTGGTTGGAAACCCTCCAGACAGGGTGGGGAAAGCTGATTGTTGGCCCCCGCCAAGCGTACCCGTCTTCGGCCCCATCCCGACCCCCATCGCCGCTCCACCGCCCCCTGTCCCGGCCGCAGTGCAGAATACATTAGCCACCATCTGCGACGGTGTGATGCCCACCACAGGCACACTGGCATTGGGATAGGTCATGCTGTTGGCCAGACTGGGCATGTATGGCTGCATAGGTACAAAAGCCGGTTGAAGAGGCTGTTGGGCGAACATGCCTACAGGTGCGGGAGTGACATCGAAGGCCATTGGGAACGGCTGCATGGAGGAAGGGAGGGAACCGGGTGCGATGGGCATGGTGGGCACGGGTGGAGGTTGCTGAGTGGGTGGTGGTGGTAGGGTTGGGGGAGTCTGCTGCTGGGCTTTCACGGCTTTAGCCACTTCCTCCAGCCAGCGTTCTGCTTCGGATGGGGTTCGCTTGTGGCCGCCTTGAGGAACGGGTGGAGGAGACTGGACAGCCGGTTCTGTTTGAACCCATGAGCTTGTAGCTGGGGAACGAGAGGGGTAAGAGTGTTAAATTACGACTATCCTATTCACTATGTATACACTACCAGCTGAAAGAATAAAAAAGGTTTTCTTACTCAGTATTTGTGTCATTTTTCAGTACAAATACAGTTGAGGACAAAAGTTTACATACACCTTGCAGAATCTGCAAAATGTTATTTTTTACTGAGTACTGACCTGAATAAGATATTTCACATAAAAGATGTTTATATACAGTCCACAAGAGAAAATAATAGTTAGAATTTATAGAATAATAGTGTATAATATATAAAAATGAGCTTGTTTGAACAAACACTTAATTGATAATATACTGTTGTTACCTGAATGATCCACAGCTGTTTTGTTTTTTGTTTTTTGTTTTGTTTTGTTTTTTGTTTTGACAGTTGTTCATGAGTCCCATGTTTGTCCTGAACAGATAAATCAGAAAAATCCTGCAGGTCCCACAAATGCTAATGCTTCAGAAGGAAAAAAACACAATGCATGAAGTGCTGGGGGGTGAAAACTTTTTGAATTAAACTTGTTTTGTCCTCATGTAAGTAAGTACATGTAGGTATCTTCTGTAGGGCAGTACTAAATGAAAAAAATATGATATTTAGGCAAAATAGAAAAAAAAATTACAAATCTTCATTCTGTTCAAAAGTATTCACCCCCCGGCTCTTAATGCATCGTTTCCTTCTAAAGCATCAGTGAGCGTTTGAACCTTCTGTAATAGTCCCTCAGTTGTTCTCAGTGTGAAAAGACGGATCTCAAAATCATACAGTCATTGTTGGAAATGGTTCAAATGCACAAAAGTGCTGAAACACCAAAGAATTTCCAGGACCTGAAGGATTTTTCTGAAAAACAGCAGGCAGTTTAACTGTTCAGGACAAACAAGGGACTCATGAACAACTGAAAAAACAAAATAACAGCTGTGGATCATTCAGGCAACAATACAGTATTAAGAATCAAGTGTATGTAAACTTTTAAACAGGGTCTTTTTTTTTTTAGAAATTCAACCATTATTTTCTCCTGTGGACAATAATGTGTATGGACTACGCATTTTTTGTGAAATACCTTCTTCAGACCAGTATTAAATAAAAATAACATGCATTTTGTATGATCACTTAATTTTGACAAAAATTTAAAAACCTTTAAGTCATTTTGCTTCTAAATTACACTGTATGTATTCTAATTTAAGAATGTTGGGTATTTGTACTGGAAAAGAAGACAGTATGTTAATATGTATATATTTTCGTGATATACTACCATTCAAAAGGTGGGGTAAGTAAGATTTAAAACACATAAGTAAAAATAAAGATATTTTTATTCAGCAAGAGTGCATTAAATTCAAAAG
This sequence comes from Labeo catla, assembly GCA_012976165.1. NCBI lineage: Eukaryota > Metazoa > Chordata > Actinopteri > Cypriniformes > Cyprinidae > Labeo > Labeo catla. The sequence continues at coordinate 93,266 of VONZ01001023.1, read as the reverse complement.
TTACAGCAACAACTAAATTTATATTTCATATAAATGCTGTTCTTTTGAATTTTCTACTCACTAAATAATCCTGAAAAAAGTTATCATGATTTCCACAAAGATAATAAGCTGTTTTCAATGATAACAATAATAATTTGAGCACAATTCAGCATATAAGAGTGATTTCTGAAGGATCACGTGTTACCTTGCAGTGGAGCAGGTGGAGGGGGAATGGCAGGTGGAGCGTTGCAAACTGGTAAGCAGTTGCTGGTGGCTTTGGCACACAGATCCTCAGATGGTTTGGTGAAAGAGCTGTTGATTTGGCAGCACAGAGCATTTATACTGTCCGCCTCTCCTGCCACTGATAGATCCATCTCTGGAACTGACATAAAACAATAGAAAAAGTCAATCACTACACCTAAGTGGCTCATTTCGGTGGACCATGCAAGCAGTTCATGGGATTCTGGTTGCTAAAATAACCTACATATAAGGTAAGGATGCACTATACACTATTATTTAATAGTACCTTGCTTTAAATTGACATTAAACGATCGAAACTAAAAGATTTCTAATTCAAATAAATCCAAAATTTTCAAAAAAACATTTTATAAACCCTGTCAAGCATACAACCCGTAATTCCCCTTTTAGAATCAAGTCTAAGGGATCAAACTAGAGATGAGAGAACAGTTCAATTTTCTGCAAAACATGTTATTTATAGAGCACTACACTAGATAGGATCAATGGAAATTACCTGTAAATTACATATCTACAAGTAAATGCAGGAGTTTATGGTCTGGAATACACGCTCAAATGATTTTATGATACAATCATAAAGTTTCAGTGGAAACAGAGTGCTTTTGTGCTGAATTGTTTGCAGGCTCAACATGAGATACGTTTGAAATATCCTCTGGCTGATCGCGCACAGTACGCATAAATGCCGGTCAGGACCATCAACATGGGCAAACAGTACTGGGTCAACATTACAGTTCCATCGCACTTGCGCTGCTTGAGTACACAAAAACCACTAACCTGGGTTCTTGGTCTGGAAGTCCGTCTTCCGCTGCAGGGTTGATGGGAGATCATTCAAGCGTAGGGAGAGCTGCCGTTTGAAAGGGGAGTTCTTCTGGCTAAGTTGCGGGAAGCCACGGAAAGAGCCCTGCCGCACCAGCTGCTCGATAGGAGCGTGGCGGCGCGGGATGGCGTGAGGCCCGCCTGGCTCCGCCCGCTCCCCCGGTGAAGCCGCGCCCTCTGGAGGAGAAGCATTTCCAGGCGGCATTGCAGAAATGCCACACGCTTCTATAGAGAGGTACATTCACTAATAAGAATCATTTTTTACAATGAAGGCCTTGGGTGTTTGAGAGTGGTTGTAATGAGACTGACCTTTCTTTTTGTCCTGCAGTTGTTTCATGATGTCCTCCCGGTCACTTTGCTGTCCAGCAGAGGAGACGCGGAAGGAGCCTTCTCTCACAAATGATGTGCGGCTTGCGTCGAAGGAAGCCGTGACCCCGCACTCCTTCTCTCTGCGTTGCTTCCGCTCAAGGCAAGCGGCAAAGGCGCATCCGACCGCATGACTTAAACGTTCACCCTGATGTTGTGAAGGATGTTACATTAGCATCATGGCAACACTGTACACTTCAAAATGATTTTTAATTAGCTTTTGTTCCACTAAAACATTGTTTGGGGGAAAAGAAATTATAGAAATTAATACTTTTATTTAGCAAGGATGATTTAAATGCAAAAGTCAAAAGTTTTTGAACAGTAAGATTTTTTGCTCTTTAAAGAAATCTCTTCTGCTCACTAAGCCTGCATTTATTTGATCCAAAGTGGGCTATAGCAAAAACAGTACAATTTTGATATATTTTTGCCATTTAAAATATCTGTTTTCTATTTGAATATATTTTAAAATGTAATTTATCCCTTTGATCAAAGCTAAATTTTCAGCATCATTACTCCAGTCTTCACTGTCACCTGATCCTTCAGAAATCATTCTAATATGCTTATTTGCTGTTTGAGAAACATTTATTATTATTATCAATATTTAAAACAGCCAAGTACATTTTTTCAGGATTCTTTGATGAATAGGAAGAGCCAAAGATTAGCATTTATCTGAAATAAAAGCTTTTGTAACATTATACATTATACGATTTAAAAATTTAAAGTCAGTATAATTTTCATTTTTTGGGGGGGGTGGGGCATGCTTTAAATTGATCAAAAGTGATGATAAAGACATTTACAATGTTACAAAAGATTTCTATTTAAGATAAATGCTGTGGTTTTAAACCTGAAAAAAAAAATCTACTTAGCTGTTTTCAACATAACAATAATAATAATAATAATAATAAATGTTTTTCTGAGAAGCAAAATCAGAATATTAGAATGATTTCTGAAGGATCATGTGACTGGAGTAATGCTGCTAAAAATTCAGCTTTGAAACCACAGAAATAAATTACATTTTAAAATATATTCAAACAGAAAATAGTTATTTTAACTAGTAAAAATATTTAAAACATTTACTGGTTGCCATACTTTGGATCAAATAAATGCAGGCCTGGTGAGCAGAAAATAATTCTTAAAAAAAAAAAAACAGTAAAAATACTGTTAAAAAACTTTTGACTGGTAGTATATGTAGAATTTAACGATATTAAAGACTTGATAGATAGACAGACAGACAGACAGACAGATAGAATTCAAGAAATGAAAACAAGAATTCCAGTTCTACTTTCTAAGTAAATGTATCATGTTTTAGGGATGTTTTGATATTTTTACCTGAGAATAAAAGAGAAAAATACTGACTAGGGAAAATTATATTTTTCACAGTAGCATAACTAGGTTAGTCTGTGTTTGCACACACTGTTTTGCTACTGTTGTTATGGGACAGACGAAAACATCATATGGTCACAAAATGTTTTTGTCTGGACTAGTTTTGGGATCCTAATCAAAATTCCATTTCATTCTAGTCCTTAATGTGTTTTTCTCTGTGCCCCAAGTGCAGATAACAGCCTCTAAGCGGTTATTCCGGTTGAGATAACACTGCCATAATCCCTGTCTTAATCCCACTTTGTGGGGAATAGAGGCTGAAGAATTAATCCCCGCTGGGTTCTCCTCACCGAGTCCTTCAAGGCCATGAAGCAGTGGCACATCCAGCGGCGAGTCGTTCCATCACGGCAGATGTAGGAGAATGCCTTATCGTAATTACGGTCAGGCGCGCAGAAGGACACCTTCTCAATGGTCTGGTCAACAATGAGGTCCTACAGAGAAAATAAAAAAAAGTGCAGACCGGTCATTGTTTGTGGCATCTTTAAGGGATAGTGCACCCAAAAATAAAAATTACCCCATGATTTACTCAATCAAGCCATCCTAGGTGTATATTACTTTCTTCTTTCAAACAAATACAATTTGAGTTATATTAAAAAATGTCCTGGCTCTTCCAACCTTTATAATGGAAGTGAATGGCTGTTGAGATTTTGAAGTTCAGTAAAGTGCATCCATCCATCATAAAAGTACTCCACACAGCTCCAAAGTGTTAATAAAGGCCTTCTGAAGTAAATCGATGCATTTGTGTAAGAAAAAATCCATATATTAAACTTTATAAACCGCAATCGTGTTCACGAAAGAATGGCGCTCCAGCAGTACTTCCAGAATACTTTTTATGATGGATGGATGCACTTTATGGGACTTCAAAATCTCAACAGCCATTCACTTCCATTATAAAGCTTGGAGGAGCCAGGACATTTTTAATATAATGCAGATTGTATTCATCTGAAAGAAAAAAGTCATATACACCAAGGATGGTTTGAGGGGGAGTAAATCCTGGGTTAATTTTCATTTTTGGGTGAACTATCCCTTTAAACTACATAAAAAGTTCAGAACATGAAACCAGCTTGAATACTAATATTATATTACATCCCAAAAGCTAGAAAGCCATGTTTTAAACTAGATCCTTTCTTATTTATTCCTATTTGTCCATTGCCCAACCACATTGTACCGTTTTGTCCTTTTGATTCTTCTAAAATGACTAAAGCTTTTTGTGTAGCCTGGACCTCCCACTGTAACAGTGGCTAGTGTTTCCTTGTTAGGGGGCCAGAGTAAATACATAATGCATGAACTGAACACTGTAGAAGTAGTAGGTGAGGGGTGAAGCAGAGGAAGACTGGGTCGAGGTGAGGGGTTCATTCATTGTTCGCCAATTACTGACCGAAGGGGCCCGGTTTGAGCTCTAAAAGCTTCGTCAAGGATGATTGTGTTCTTGTTGGGGCAGACAGGGGAATTTACAGTGGACGGGAAGAACTTTATGGCTCCATGACTGCTGACTCATCTCAGTTGTCAGGAATAAGACAGTCTGGTCTTGTAATCAATAACACTTTCAGGGCTCGACAATAAGCACTGCCTGATAGCCCAGGACAAGTGTGAAAGATGCTCGGGACAGTAGAAATTCAAGAAAATCAAGAAATTTAAACACTTAAAAATCTAAACATTTAAAAATGTAAATGTTTAAAGATTCAAGCACAAGAAGACATGAAAATTTAGTGCTTGGTCAGTATAAAAAAATAACAACCTGATCTCATGACATAAACGTACCTGTGGGAACTTTGTCGCAAGATGTGAAATACGTACCGCCATGTACGTTTTATGACATATTAGATGTGAAATGTGCACTGGGTGGTGCTAAAAGAGTGTTTGTTTTTTTCCCCCTCAGAACAGATGAACGTACATACATGTGACATTGGTTTTGTACGTGTCACCGCAGTTCTGACTTGAAATGTCTGCTGAGTGGTGCTATAACGCTGATGTTTTACATTAACGTACCATCTGCACTACACCTAAACCTACCCGATATTATGAACAAAAGCAAATGTAACGTAAAAATGCAATCGCAAGCATGTCGTTTTAGCTTGTTTTTTGATCTCTGTGCACAGAAACAATTACAAGCTTTACCACCTCTAGTGTTCATTTCTGTTGGAAACTGCACTGATATGTACTTATTGGTACGTATTTCACATCTTGCAAAAAAATTCCCACAGGTACGTTTTCATCATGAAATCAGGTAGAAAAATAAGCACACTGTATATAAGCTCTCTTTCGCATCTTATTGTGCTGGAACACAAAATCCGCACAAAACTGTCAAAATATTGCAAGTATCCTCATAAACACAGTTGGTTATGTTTTAAATGAACATAAACATTTAGATAGAAATTGGATGTGTATCTGTGCATTAGGTCTTAAAGTGACAAACCTAATATACCTGCTGCTGCCTCTGTCATTAATATTAATCAAACAATCATTATTTCCAGCTCAAATATGAGTCCTCTTAGTGAAAGTTGTCTTGTCTGAATCAGGAGATAAATTGAGGAGATAAACAGTTGTAAACAAAATGTTGGTATGAAAGGACAACAGAGGATGGACTTTTTCACTGGAGGAAACATTATTATAGATCATGGACTCAAATTTTGGCCAGAAGTGACGAGCCCCAACTTATTTACACCCCTCGGGCGGGCTTCGGGCCAATTTTTTACATCATAGCTCAGATGCGGGCTGGGCATCGGACTTGTTTTAGGCTTCTCCTTATTTTTATATTTTAGACATCCATTACTCATGATGACTGTCAAGAACGGCTCGGACGGTGTTTAGTGTCCCGTCAGCAGCAGCAGCGTTCGCGCCTTCAGCGCAGCTGGAAGATTTCCGCGCTCAAGTGCATGTAATAGGCTTGCAGCAAAGCACCAGCAAATGTAATTACCATGAATGTGTCGGGGGGAAATAGTAAGGCGGTATTTGAATAATTTATTAATAAACTGGTGTTTTATGGGTAAGTATTGCAAAGACAAAGTTGATTATCCTGATTCCCCATCTCCTCATTGGACACGCCTTAAGAGATAATTTTTTGTTTTCAATTTGAATTATATCATTTCAAAGCAGTAATTTAAAGCTTTCTATAGATATATTAATCAAGTCAGCGAGGTAGGCTATTTGCTTTCGGTTAGTTTGGTTTATCAGAAGCGCTCCTGCTCAAAAGCGAAACTGCAGAAAGTGCATCCTGTGTTTTTCTTTATTTTATAAAAGCACAACGTTTTGCTGATATTGTGAGTGCACACAAATAAAAGTAGACCCTTTACAGTTCCGAACAATGTATTACTCTTACCTTTATGAGCAAAAATGACGGCATATTTTGAAAGGTTTCCAATGCAAGTGATCACGCTGGCGCCTCCATTTCCTGTAAAGCGCGCTTCAGCTTCCAAACTCCGCACAAACGATTGGATATGCATCTAAATAACTGACAATGTGATATGCTTGAGCTGTTATATATCTATATATTTATTTTTAGGCAAGTCGTGATGATTTGAGTAGGCTAAATTGATCAAACATATAGACTATGATCAACTATGAATAAAAAATGCTCTAAATGTTTTTCTAAATTAATAAAATAACGAAACAAAATATAATCACTTTGCCATTTCATACAATAATGAGCTATTCTAATAGCTGAAACAAGGGGAAAAAAAGACGGGCTCGGGCCAAAAATTCTGATAAGCTGTCGGACAAGAGTCAGGCTAGGGCCTAGATTTTAGGCCCGTGCAGGGCTCTAAAGCAAGTATCTAACAAATTGTGGCAGGGTTATTGGAAATCTTGGCAGTGCAATGAAACATTTGAACTGCTGGTCTAACTGGGTCAGTAGAAAAAATCCTTAGTGTTGAGACCTGCCTTCAACTATTTTTAATATATTGACAAGTGAAGTTTAACATGACAGAGGAGAGAAGGAGGTGCAGGACACACAGGTGGTGTGTGACAGCGGCAGGAAGGATTACGTGGTACTGCTGACTCATATGCATACAGGAGGATTACCAGAAGGGCATAGTGAGTGAACGACTGCGTCTGAAGCCCTTACGAGAAACAAAAAAAGAAAGCTTTGTGGCCTTCCGCCTTTTACTGTGTGAGCTGAAAAGGAGGAATGGGGATAATTGAACTCATTATGTGAGGCCTTTGACCTTTTCTGGTTAACTTTCCGGGTTTTGTGTGGGGGAAGGATGTTACATTAATCCCTGAACTTTGAAAAGAAAAAGCCAACCGTGAGAGACACGGGAACCCTTGGCCTTAAAAGTCATCTCGTGTCTGAGACAGTCCAAGTGATGTCTCATGAAGCCGGATGGTCATGTGATGGGTCTTCTGGAGGACTGCCAGCTTCCTCCCACTGCATGTTTTGTGTTTCCTACAGATCTACTCTCTTTGCTTACGGACTGGGTTAATTAATGGCTTGGGAGCTTTTCAGGGCTTCAAAGACGTTTTTTAAACGCTTGATTAATGACTTTCAATGGACAAACAAAATGCCTATACACACTTACCTTGGTTTTGTCGTCCACTACTCTCAGGCCATCGGCAGACACCCAAAGCACAGCCTTGACAGTTTTTTTCCCACTCTGAGAAGAAATATTGAATTGGAATCAGCCTTTTGACACAACAGGATATTATCACTACTGCAAAGGTTTTCATTTGCTCTGCATCAAGCATGCTAGCACAAGAATTTTTGCACTTTTTGACATTTCCATGACAGATTTAGCTTTTATCAGCTCAGTTCGTACTGCAGCGTATTAGAGAGCTGTTCAACATCATGCTGACCTGTGGTGCAATGCAGTAAGCAAAAAACAACCCATCAAGGCCAGAAAACAAAATAAATAAATAAATAGAAATTGGCATTATTATTATTACTGCATTTGCCCTTACATAAATATTATTTTTCAGATTTGACATTCTGTGTTTTTACATTACACTGTTTTTTTTTTTTTTAAACACAGTCAAATAGGTATTTATTTATAGTTTGATAAATTAATCAGAAGTTATAGAAATGTTTATAACATTATTAAAAGAACAAAAAAACTATTTCAAATGATGGTATTTTTAACTTTCTAATCAACAACAACAACAACAACAAAACCTGAAAAACTATATCATAGTTTTCAAAAAAATATTATAATATGTATTAATATTAATCATAATCATGCTTAATTTTATATAATTATTAATTAGAATGATTTTTGATTGATTATGTGACAGTGAAGACTGAAGTAATGGCTGCTGAAAATTTAGCTTTGCATCACAAGAATAAATTACATTGCATAAGTAATTGACAGTATATTTAAATAAAAATTCGTTTTACATTTACATAATATTTAATAATATTACTCATTCTATTTTAATCAAATAAATGCTACTTTAGTGACCATGAGAAAATTATTTCAAAAATACAAAAAAATATACTGACCCAAACCTTTGAACAGTAGGGCATTATTATTATTATTATTATTATCATTATTAACTACTATTAGTACACTTTTCCTTACATAAATATAATTTACTAAATTTGACATTCATTTCATATAGTTTTTAAAAACAGTCAAAATGTAACATAAAAAAATAAATAAATACAAATTTAATTGCGACTTTTTTGTTGCCTATTTTCTCACAATTGAGAGTTTACATCTTACAATTCTGACATTTTTTCTCCGAATTGTGAAATATAAACTTGCAATTGTGATAAATAAACTTGGAAATCTGACTTTTTTTCTTTATTAAATCAGAATTCTGAGACACAAACACAATAGTGACTTATAACGTCAGAAATGTAAGAATTGTGAGATACAAACACAACTGTGAGTTATAAAATCAGAATTGTGAGATATAAACTCGCAATTGGTGGAAAAAGTCAAAAATGTGAGATATAAACTACCAATTGCAAGTTATAAAGTCAGAATTGCGAGATACAAACTCGCAGTTGTGGGAAAAATTCAGAATTGTGAGATACAAACACAATTGCAAGTTGTGAAGTCAAAATTGTGAGATGTAAACTCGCAATTCTGACTTTATTTCTTGAAACTGTGAGTTAATATCACACAATTCAAAGAGAATTGTGAGTTTATATCTCGCAATTTTGATTTTAACTCATGTTAAATTTTTGAAAATTAGGGCATTATTAGTAGTAGTAGTAGTAGTAGTAGTAGTACTTCCACCGCCAAACTCAAGAAGCAAGGCAGCATCGCATGAAGACTGCAGTTACACATCAAGTGCACATTTAGGACAGGCTCAGTGGGCTGCAAAGCAGCTCTCTAGGTTTTAGATCAGGGTTTAAATCTTTCAGTGAATCTGTTGTGAGTGCAAGTCTGTCTGAGAGAGTGAAGGTTAGTACACCATGAAGCGCATTTAATCTGTGAAAAACTGTAGGAATAAGTAAAAGTGAAGGATGCAACTAAATCAAGAAAAATTGAGGGAATTCAGCTGACATTACAAGCATCCCAAAAGTCACTGTCCAAATTTGCCAAGACAGCAGAACACTGAAGAAATTACACTGGCTGAAGAAGAGACTGGAAGAATAAGGAACAAGCACAAGCTCAGAGCAGAATGAGATAAAGGCTTTGGGGGTTTGGGGAAGAAGAGAAAATAAATGAAGTGACTGTGTAGACAGACACAGCGGGAACTGCCAACATGGGGATGAAAGAGCAGAGCGTATATGAACAGATGGAAGGGCCCCAAAGACAAGGGCCACACACACAGACAGCACTAGTGGGTGAAAAGTTTCTGCATTAGAAAAATCATTACATATTACAGTTATGCTCTGATAATTCAGTAATGAGATTTGCAGGTTCAGGATATGACTATTGACAGAGCAGCAATACTGAAGACAGCAGACATCGACAGAGCAGCTACGCTCCATAAAGATCGATTTTTAAAATAAATGAGACTTTGTAGACTCCCAGTACATTAAACTCTAAGTCCTCACAGGTCCTAAAAGAGCTTATGGTCTCCTGCGATGTGGAAAGCAGGACATGCCGGTTCTACAAGTGGATGTGAATTGGCCTGTGTGGCTGGGGTCAAAATTAAGCCCAAGTTTTATGTCTTTATGTATGTTTTTTTTTAACTATTTTTATTAATTTACTTTTTTCTACTGGTTATGCTTGATTAAATTTGACTTACACAAAGACTAAATACAAATGTATACTATGCAGAAATTTTCCACACTTGTTAATCAATATTAATCTTCCAGTCTTTTGTTAGAGAAGTTTCAATCAAAATTATTTAACCCCCCAGAGTCTGAAGTACTTCACAAATGTGTTTTTCTGAAGATCCAGGACTTTATAAAAATTCCATCTATAACAGATTACTGGCATATTAAAAGTGATAATGTCAATATATAATGTAATATTTTTAAGTTCAAGGATTTTTTTTAAAATAACACAGCTATGTCGTAAGTATTCAACCCCTATTCAACATAGCTGTTTTTTAGTCACTTATTTGTATGGTGGAGAACAAGATTGTCTTAAAACACAATTAAACCTTTATTAGAAAACAGAATTAGCTTGAGCTGTTACACATACATACAGTTAGCACATGCATGTGCTGAAGTTTGACTAGAAAATATGGCAAAGTTAAAAGAGCTCTCACAAAAGCTATAGAGAAGAAATAATTGTATTATTTTAGAAAGTCTAAGGCTGTATGAAGATTTTCAAGACATTAAAAGTTCCTAGAGACACAGCTGGTAGCCCTACTCCTTAGTTTAAATGTCTTGTACCAGAAAACCTTTGAGCACAATATTATTAAAAGTTTGATCAGAGCAACTTACAACAAGCTGCAGACCCGACAAAAGGTGGAAAAACATTTCAATGCAGTGTATAAGCAGAACACTAGATAAGTATGGCCTTCATGTTGGGGCATCTTGCCGAATACCACTCTTGACCAAGAAGAACAAAAAAGGCCAACTTGAACATGCTAAAATTCATTTGGATAGACCTGTGGAGTTCTGGAGGAACGTTTTATGGAATGATGTGACCAAACTGGAAATTTTGGACCAATGAATCAATGGTATGTCTGCTGCAGAAGAACATCATCTCCATCATCAAACATGAAGGTGGGCAAGTCCTGTTATGGGGGTGTTTTACTGTTGCAGGAAGTAGAAATCTTGACTATATGAACAACATCATGGATTCTTTGAAATATCACGCCATTTTATTAAGAAACCTTTGCTGGTTTATGCTGGTCCTTTGCTGGTTTATGCTGGTCCTTTGCAGGTTTATGCTGGTCCTTTGCAGGTTTAAGCTGGTCATGTTGCTGGTTTATGCTGGTCATGTTGCTGATCAAGGACCAGCATCAACCAGCAAAGGACCAGCTTAAACCAGCACCAAAACATACCTAACCAGCATCCCAGCATCAAAACATGCCTACCAGCATTTGCTGGTTTTTTCACCAAGGTGGACTTTCCTGCAGGACAATCATCCCAACGTATATATCCAAATCTACTTATGTTTGGTTCAGGGATCAGTCATAGAATATTCTTGAGTGGCCTGTTTAGTCTCCATATTTAATTCTCATTAAAAATATCTGGTTGACTTTGAAGAAAGCAGTGACAAAGTGAAAACCAAAGATTATCATTGATCTGAAAGCTTTTTCAGGTGAGAAATGGGCCAAGATTGCAAGAGAAAGTTACAGAAGGTTCTAAACACTTCCAAGCAACGTTTATTGGTGGTTTTTTTGACGAATAAAAGATTCTGCACCAAATTTGACTTTTGGGGGTTGAATAATTTTGAACATGAACGTTTAGAGCCGATTCGATTTTTTTTCATTATGCTTTAACTTGCGTTCTTAGAATTATTCAAATGTGTATTGATAAACTTTCTCTAATATGATGCCTGATGAAATTTTGTACATGCTGGTTGACTGTGCAAACATATGTACAAAGAGTTTATTTGGCTGCCAATTTGCTTTTTTACAGCAAGCGTATGTTTTATTGCGTGGGGATGGAAAGCACTACAGTACTCACCACTTTCAGTTTTTTCACTGCTTCTTCGCACACATGCATCCCTCTGGACTCCTCTACCTCCACCAAACCGAGGTACTGCAGAAAGAAAAAAAAAAAGAAAGAGAGAAAAAGGGAGGAAAACAGAGAGAGAGGTCAAAACTGATGAAATCCACATGTTCTATATTTCATCCACTACACCTACCACACCATTATTTCCCTGAACGAAGGGTTGTGAAAAAAAAAAATAAATCACCGCTCTGTAATTTTTTGCTGAGGTTATGTGAGAAAAACACACAGGAACACAAATTTACTCAGCCTCTTCAGGGAAAGCTAGTCTTGTCCAAACAGTGCTAGTGTAGATTTCAACGAGGAACCCGCTGAAAACACAGCAGAGGATATATTCTGTGGGACATTTTGTCCAGCCAAAACCAATCAAAATGTCCTCACACAGACACAATTAATAGTCATCAAGCCAGGGTTATGTGATTATGGTGGCCATGAGGACAGAGGCCATTACAGGATTACATCTCAGTCTCAAAGATACTCCTGATGCCGCAGGCTGGAGAGTAAAATTAGGCTGAATTTAATTATGCAAGATCCACTGCAATACATCCTCCACTTTACTTAATGATACAGACCCTCTTTAGTCTTGAAAGAGTCTCTTTTTATTTCAAAACAACACTGTCAAACCATTTCAGTCAAATGAATTATCATATGCTGATTAATTAATTCCATTAAGCGCATGTATCAATATTTTGTGAGAAATATATAAACTGAATTTAATTATTTGACTTTAATATTAATATCAGCCACATTCTGGGAGATGATTAATTCTGTTATATCTTGTGGTAAGTTTGGGGTCAGTGGTACATAGGTTTTTAAAAGAAATTCATACTTTTATTTAGCAAGGATGCACTGAATTGATCAAAAGCAAGAGTAAATATTTTACATTGTTAGAAAAGATTAAAAATAAATTAAATTCTGTTTAGAACTTAATATTCGTCAAATAATCCTGAACAAAATGTATCACAGTTTCCACAAAAGTATTAGTAGAACTGTTTTCAGCATTGATAGTAATAATAAATCTTTCCTGAGCCACAAATCAGCGTATTACAATAATTTCTGAAGGATCATGTGACACTGGAGTAATGATGCTGAAAATTTAGCTTTGATCACAGATATAAGTATATATATTTATTTTTTAATAATACTTACAATGTTACTGTTTTACTGTATTTCTGCTCAACTAAAAGCAGTCTTGTGAGCACAAGAGAATTTCAAAAACATTAAACAATCTTCTCAACCCTGAACTTTTGAACATTAGCATACACAACACTCCTTAACATCCTATTCCAGCCATCAGCTTGGTGTTGTTATTGTGCGGGGGTTTGACAAGTCACCCTTTAAGTGCAAATCTGTGTTTGCTCGAAGCTCTATAGCTTTTGGCACTCAGCCAGACACTGTGAGGGTGTTACTGACTTTCAAACCTTTCGAAAGTCAATCTACATCTGGATATTCCCATTATACCCATTTTCTTTTTCAATCTTGCAGTAGTATTGCTTTTAAACAACAGTCCCTTAGTGATTTTTTTTCCAATTAAAAAACTCAAACAATTATACAAGTGTTAATTCTTAGAACAGCATTCAATTCCAGTCAAAAGTTTTTGAACAATAAGATTTTTACGTTTTTTAAAGAAGTCTCTTCTGCTCACCAAGCCTGCATTTTTTGATTTAAAAGTACAGCAATAACAGTTAAAATCTGAAATATTTGTATTATTTAAAATAACTGTCTTCTATTTCAATATATTTTAAAATGCAATTTATTCCTGTGATATCAAAGCTGAATTTTTAGCATCATTGCACCAGTTGCAAGATCCTTCAGAAATCATTCTAATATTTTTAGAATTTCCTGCTCAAAAACATTTTTTACTATTATTATTATTATTATGTTAAAAACAAATTATTTAGGTTTCAATGATGAATAGAAGAACAGCATTTATCTGAAAATCTTTTGTAACATTATAAATGTCTTTATCATCACTTCTGAACACTTTAAAGCATCCTTGCTAAATAAAAGTATTCATTTCTATAATTTCTTTCTCCCCAAAAATTACACTGACTCCAAGTTTTTGAATGGTATAGTGTATAATGTTACAAAAGCTTTTTATTTCAGATAAAGGCTGATCTTTGGATCTTTCTAGTCACCAAAGAATCCTAAAACAATGCTCAACTGTTTTAAATATTGATAATAATAATTACAATGTTAATTGAACAGCAAATCAGCATTGTAGAATGATTTCTGAAGACTGGAGTAATGATGCTGAAAACTTAGCTTTGATCACAGGAACAAATTACATTTTAAAATATATTCAAATAGAAAGCAGGTATTTTAAATGGTAAAAATATTTCACAATATTCTCAGCAAAGAGAATTCTTTAAAAAGCTTTACTGTTTACTGTAAAAAAACTTTTGACTGGTAGTGTATCTCTTTTGGAACATCATAAACTACACTCTACAAACATTTATTTCACATTAGTTCAAAACAAAACAGAGCAGACATCATTCACTTTCTTCATACACTTTCCTTATTGTGCATGATTCATCTGTGCTCATGTTCCAAAGAAAAGAAAATGTTTGTCTTTGTAATCTTTAATCAAAATGTCATATCCATTTGCCAATATTAGTTGCAATGTCTAAAGTAATTTCGCATGCTGAGAGCCTTGTGTGACCGCACTTTTCAATCATGTTCATCTTATCCTAAATTATTAAAGCAAGATGTCTGTTAACAATCCTCTGGATGAATTTGGAAGCCCTGCCATTTATCTTCTCAACTTACCCGGACAGGAAAGTTGCATTTGCCCTTTCGTACAGCCTCTTCGTCTGCCTGCCATTGGTGCGGCCGGCTGGCCTCCGGCACGTAGGTGGGCTTCTTCCTGCGCAGGCTCTGACGCAGCTTATTCATCTCCACGCTCTCAAACTCTCTGTTGCTGAGAAGAAAGAAGACACAAACATATAATGAACAAAACAGTCCTTATTTCACTTCAAGATCAAAAGAAACTTCCAACTTGGTCAAGTGAATGTTGACATATCATACAGAAGGCAATATTTCCAGTCATGCTGGACAGGCAGGATGTAATCAGTCTGATTTGGGTTTCATAAATCGCTACTAACACCTAATTAAATGTACACTATTAATTTCATATTTTGGGTGCGCAAATAACCATGGAATATTGGATTAACTAGAAATTGCAGATTGTATTCACCACTGTCTAAAAAAACAATTGCTTTGTTCCCAAGAGGCCTATTTATGCAACATAATTAGGTCATTCATTCTACCCTTAATTTGCATTGGTGATTTCAAATTCTAATGCACAACACCACAAAGCCAGGATGCTCTGAAGAATGCAAATATCCCAAGCTGGTTAGTGCAGTTTAAACATTCAAATCATAAAAATTCCACTGAGGAAAATATACAGTAGTACATATAGTAAGACAATAAAAATCACACTTAATAAGATGAAATGAACATTTTGGACATAGCTTACGCATCCTTAAGTCATTCCAAACCCATAAGCATTAATTCTTCATATTTTGAAATATATATATATATTTTGAAAAATGTCCTAGCTGCTCTTACAAAAAGGTAAATGTGCAGACTGGAAAAACAAACAAACAAACAAACAAACAACAACCGCAGTTCATATAGTTCATATAATATATATATTTTTTGTTAATATTTTAAATTAACTTTTAAATTTTTTATTTGACTTTAATTTCTGTCCTTTTATTTATTTCAGTTAGTTGCAATTTTTAAGTTTTTCTTAATTTAATAGTTGAATACACTACTTACATGAAAGAAAGAAAGACAGAAAGAGAAAAAGAAAAAAGAAAGAAAGAAAATAATAAAGAAAAAAAAAATCAGAAAGACAGAAAATCTGAAAGTTTAAAAGAAATAGAAAATAATAAAGAAAGAAAAAGAAAATCAGAAAACCAGAAAGAAAGAAAATCAGAAAGTTTGAAAGAAAGAAAGAAAATCAGAAAGTTTGAAAGAAAGAAAGAAAATTATAAAGAAAGAAAAAGAAAATCAGAAAGAAAGAAAACCATAAAGTTTGAAAGTTTGAAAGAAAGTTTGAAAGAAAGAAAGAAAGAAAGAAAGAAAGAAAGAAAAGAAAAGAAAGAAAAAGAAAATCAGAAAGAAAATCAGAAAGAAAGTTTGAAAGAAAGAAAGAAAATTATAAAGAAAGAAAAAGAAAACCAAGGAAGAAAGAAAGACAATCAGACAGACAGAAAGAAAGAAAATCAAAAAGAAAATTATGAAAAAAGAAAGAAAGAAAGAATGACATGGCCCTAAAAAAAAAGTACAATTTTTTTTTCTTTTGTGCAAAAAAAAAAATCATCTCACTTTTACTTATCATGTTAGTTTTACTTATTATTAATGAAAAATGAAAAAAAGAGAATTTCAGCATCATCATTACCATCTTTTGACACAGTTTGGCATATCTTCTCGTTGAAAAGTTGTAAATTTCTCACAAACTGTTGCACTGCGTTCTTCATTATGAACCACATGCCACACAACTGTTTACTTTTATAGCTTCACGTCAGTGGCCAAAAGCGCACGTTTCCCAAAGCCCTGAAGCTTTACGGGTAACAGGTGCCAGACATGGAGCACCGGAAGTACCACTATGAACGTCTGGCCCGTAGCCCAAATGTATACACCCAAAACATACCCGCATATTCAAAAGACCACATGCTGCTATATATGAGTGTGTTTTTTTTAATAGCCGTGGCGTCTAGTTCTCTCAGGAGGCTTTACTCAGCTCTGGCACGCGCCTGTTGCTGAGCTTGACATATCGTGTAGGGGTCAGGCGGGATACGCAGGAATCGCTCAGCAAACTAACACCTGGGTATGAGGCTGGAATGAGCAGCTGAGTAAACCACATGCCATTAGTAATGAGGCAATGGGACGTTACGGTAATATCAGAGGGTCTGAATGTTTGGGAGGTCTTTGATCAAGATGACCAAGACGTCAGTGCTTTTGCAGGAAGAGGAAAGGGAGGGGCTTCTGAGATTCTGTTCTACTTTCAGGGTTGATCTAATGGCTGAAAGGCTGCCAAAGCTACAGAACAGCAAAGAGGGAGGAGAAAACGTTCGGAGACAGAGAACAGGCCCAAAGCCAGAGAGAAAAAGAAAGAGAAGAGACTTTATAAGGAGAAGAAAGAGGGAGCTTGAGATGTAGAAGAAGGGGAGGGAGACAAGACTAAACCCCCTTATTGAGGTCACAGTTCTAATGTGTGTCGCTCACACTGTGGTGCCAGTCACAAATATCCTGACTGATGCTGCACCATCGACCGTCAATGCTAGGAATGTCGAAATGACATTTTTCAGCTGCCTGGACAACTAGTTGACTAATTGGTCTTAAAGGGGACACTGGATGCAAAATTTACTTTTATATGGTGTTTGCATATGTGTGTCTTAGCAGTGTGTGGACACAACCACCCCACAATTATTAAAATCCATTCACTTCTTTTGTTTCAATCCTTAAAAACGAATCTGTCTTGAATCTGTAATCAAGCCATTTTGATTTTCTGAGCAGTATGATGTCATAGTGCTCAGGTCCCACCCACAACCACTGACGGACTGTCCCTTATTAGCATATTTCCGCCCTCAGCCAGTTGTATGCTGTCTACGCACGAACAGCTGTAGTGACTACAATGTCTCGTAAGCAATACAGGTGTTTTGTATTTGGATGTAAAAGTGAACGTAAGAGTCTTCATTTCCTCCCGACATCAGAGCCACTGAGGATGCAGTGGATTAGTTGTTTTTGATAGTAATGTGCCAAAGAATACACAAAAAAAACAAAAACAAAAGAGAGTGTTGATATTAGTAGGCCAAACAAATTCTACTGAAATTTTACAATGTACGTTTTTTTCCTTTTACCTAATGTTTTTCTTGCTGTGCTGTGCATATATAAATGCAAATGCATACTGTCCAGTTTACGAAACATTTTGAGTGTTAAATAATAATACTCTTGTTTTACAAACAAAGACAATGTTGTCTACATGTTTGACTGAGTTGTCCATTAAGGTTTCTATAACAATTTACTTTTAACAAAACTGAATATCATTAAAAAGACATTTGTCTCAAAATATATGCATCCATTTTAGCGATTCTCATTTGCTACTTAAATCTACAACATTTTAAAAGACATCAAATATTAGATCAAGTAAGCACAGAATAAACTTTGCACTGCAGCCCGCGATCGCGTCAAGAATCAGCCAAATTTGCATGTGTATCTTGAAAACCGAATGTG
The DNA here is from genome assembly GCA_012976165.1 of Labeo catla. Lineage (NCBI taxonomy): Eukaryota > Metazoa > Chordata > Actinopteri > Cypriniformes > Cyprinidae > Labeo > Labeo catla. The sequence goes on along the minus strand of VONZ01001023.1, from coordinate 75,202 downwards.
TTAGAAAGTGCTACGTCCTGTTTTTGTGTCATCTAGTGGTTTAGAGATAAATAATATCAAAGGTGCCTTTTACCCCGGGGCGCCTTTAGCTCCGTTGTACCCTATATATGAAGAGTTCATTTGCAAAAATGAATGATAACAGATAAAAAAAAAAAAAATCATGTTTTTTCATTGTGGATTCCAATTAATCTCAATCAAACTGCAGTTGGGTTATTTTGATTGAGTAAAAATAACAACAAAAAATACAGCTAACTAACACAATAAAAACATGATAACATCATAAAAAAACATGATTTTTGAAAACTGTAAGCACACATATATATATATATATATATATATATATATATATATATATATATATATATATTTATATTCTCACTGTAAAAAATAAATAAGGCAACTTGATGCAGTAATACATTTGAGTTCTCTCAACAATAATTGAGCCAAAATAAGTTTGTTTGTTCATGCAATGCTGATTGTCTATTTTACTAATAATAAGACAAACAACAACTGAAACAACAAATTTGTTTTTTTATGTGTCAATTTTTTGTTTATATACAAATGACACAGTAAATTGTTATAGAAACCTTAATGGACAGCTTAGTCAAATATGTAGACAACATTGTCATTGTCTTTGATATCCAGCAAACAGATATAAGTGGTTGAACATACTCTAGGCCTCAAAACTAGACACACAAACCTCAACAACGGTTGTGATCAACAAATGTTAAAAAGATGAGCTCTTTGCATCACAGTGCAACAAATAACTAACAATAATAAAACAGCATTTTTTAGTATTTGACACTCAAAATGTTTCGTAAACTGGACAATATACATTTGCATTTATATATGCACAGCACAGCAAGGGAAAAAAATAGGTAAAAGGAAAAAAAAAGTACATTGTAAAATTTCAGTAGAATTTGTTTGGCCTACTAATATCAATACATAAGGCAAAGAAAACTATTTGTTCTTGAAAGGTTCTTATGAGACTTGCCAGGAAAATTTCCAAAACATGCGTGTGAAAGTCACACAACAGCCATAAGAGCCACCCAAGCCATTCCATGGAAATGATTTCATCACCAAATGAAAACCAGCTGGAGCAACATGGGTAGAGTGAGCCAAGACTAAATCAAAACACCACATTCAAGACTTCACACACAACTTTTGGCAGATCACTTCTATTTATATATCTGTGTGACGGCCCAACCATACACCACATCAGTATATAACGTCATTATTTTTGTTTTCTTTGCGCACAAAAAATTCTCATGGCTTCATAAAATTAATGTTGAACCACTGATGTCACATGGATTATTTTAACAATGTTCTTACTAACTTTCTTGCCGTTGAAGGTGTCAGTTGCGTTGCTTTCTATGTTGGGTCAGAAAGCTCTCAGATTTCATTAAAAATATCTTAATTTGTGTTATGAAGATGAACCAACGGGTTTGGAACAAAATGAGGGTGAGTGACTACTTTTATGCTATTATTAGGATGCATTTGTGTGCTTTTTGAAACTTGAAAGAGAATGCGAATAATGAATTCTCATTTCTGGGTGAACTATTCCTTTAAGGTAATGGGTTTAAAGAGAAAGAAACAGTGCAGTGAAGGGGCTAAAAACTCACTTTGGACGCTTCACTGAGCACGAGGCATATAGCATCACCAGTAAATAACAAAGCAAAAATGGCCCCCAGAGCAAAATGCACAAATTCTACAAAAGCCCATCTTATTCTCTTCTGCGCCATCTCTGTCTGACTGTAGTGAAACTCATGAGGTAAAGCCTGCAGTACGACTCGAACTACAGTAGAGGAGCAGATATAGCCTTTGTCTCATTATTGCTAAAATCAATGCTCTCAGTGCAAGGAATCGAACAGCGGCAGCTGCCCGCGCTCATTTCAGAGACACCGTGGGTGGACAGTGTAATGGAGGCTTTTTGGATGCTTTAAAAAAGGGAGTAATTGTAGCGTGACACTCCAGTCTCTTACGGTAGGCTGTGCGCAAGCCCGGTAACTGGCAGTGAGAGGACAGGCAGGGAAATAGTCACTAATGATTTATTTCAGCAGGGATTAACAAAATAGTTGAGCAAAAATGGAAAATTCTGTCATTATTTATTCAGTCCTCATTATTTACTCGCCTTCTTGTCCTTTCAGATTTGTAACATAAAAGAAATTCTGAAGAATATTCATGCTGCTCAATGAAAATGAATGCGAACAAGCTCCATAAAGGAGAATTTTATGATGCTTTTTTTTTTGCTAATCACAATATGCGTTCATTGTATGAAAAACAGAAGCCTAGATATTCCTCAGAACATTGTATTTTGTATTCAGCAGAAGAAAAAAGCAATACTAAATTCTATACTATTTTGTCTAAATAAAATAACAATAATACACACAAAAAAAACAATAATTTTAATGCTACAAATAAATTATTAGTGTTTTCAAAGTTAAAAGACAGCTGAAGTAATATAAATGTAAAATTACTAGAAATAAGAATGAACAATTAAATATCTAACACCAACCAATAAATTAACAAAAAAAAAAAATACAATATGCATCTCTAAATTCAATGTTTACTACAGTTTAAATAATGTTTTACATTTTTAAAATTAATACTTCTACTCTGCAAGGATCAATAAAATTGATCATAACTGCAGTAAAGACTTATTTCAAATACATTTTCTATTCATCAAAGAAACCTGAATAAAATTACATTTACAATATGCGTTCATTGTATGGAAAACAGAAGCTTAGATATTCCTCAAAATGTTGTATTTTGTATTTAGCAGAAGAAAAAAGCAATACTAAATTCTATACTATTTTGTCTAAATAAAATAACAATAATACACTAAAAAAAAATAATTTTAAATGCTACAAATAAATTATTAGTGTTTTCAAAGTTAAAAGACAGCTGAGGTAATATAAATGTAAAATTACTAGAAATAAGTGTGAATAATTAAATATCTAACACCAACAAATAAAAAAAAAAAATAAAAAAATGAAAATAAAAAAATCTAATATCGGACGAGAACCAATATGATACCAATATGCATCTCTACATTCAATGTGTACTACAGTTTAAATTAAGTTTTACATTTTTAAAATTAATACTTACACTCCGCAAGGAGTTTTGATCAATTAAATTGATCATAACTACAGTAAAGACTTATTTCAAATAAATTTTCTATTCATCAAAAAAACCTAAATAAAATAAAATTTACAATATGCGTTCACTGTATGGAAAACAGAAGCCTAGATATTCCTCAAAATATTTTATTTTGTACTCAGCAGAAGGAAAAAGCAATACTAAATTCTATACTATTTTGTCTAAATAAAATAACAATAACACACTAAAAAAAACTATAATTTTAAATGCTACAAATAAATTATTAGTTTTTAAAGTTAAAAAGACAGCTGAGGTAATATACATGTAAACTTACTAGAAATAAGAGCGAATAATTAAATATCTATCACCAACAAATAAAAAAAAAATAAATAAAAAAAACATGTATCTCTGAATTCAATGGTTACTACAGTTTAAATAAAGTTTTACATTTTTTAAATTAATACTTATACTCTGCAAGGAGTTTTGATCAATTAAATTCATCATAACTGCAGTAAAGACTTATTTCAAATAAATTTTCTATTCATCAAAGAAACCTAAATAAAATAAAATAAAATAAAATAAAATAAATGTGGTTTCTACAAAAATATTAAGCAGCACAGCTGGTTTAAACATGATAATACAACATATTTTGTATTAAAGCACCAAATCAGTATTTTCCAAAGATTTCTGAAGAATCATGTGACACTGGAGACTGGAGCTGTGGCTGCTGAAAATTCAGCTTTGCATCACAGGAATAAATTACATTTAAAAGTATATTCAAATAAAAAACACATTTTAAATTACAATAATATTTCACAATATTACTATTTTTACTGTATTTTAGTCAAATAAACGATGCCTTGAAAGTTACTGTGTCCTATTTCACCAAATAGTTAATCAAATAAATATCCAGTCTGGTCATACACACATTTGTGGAGGACAGATACAGATCCACCCTCCCATGACCCAGTTTCAGTACCTCACAGACCCTGTTTGCAAATATCATCTGACCCAGGGAGCAAAGGCGACTTGTTTCTCCGGGCCATCTGCCGCAGCATGTCTAAAGAAGCTGCGCCATATCACACCTGTTCAGACTGAGGTTACACTCACACACATAAACACGACACCCGCACACACCCACATACGTCAAATACAGACGTGAGTAATCGTGCTTGCAGTTGACATAGGAAAAGGGGTCAGGCCAAATGTTTACCCTACGAGAAACCAGCCTTTGCTAATATCGTCAATACCGAAAGACAGTGACACAGTGACCATTTCACACTCACAGCCAGTGTGAATATGTGGGTCATTCTGGTTCACAGTACACGCTGTCGATTCAATCGTGTAGGTGTTTTCGATCAGAATTCACTGACTTAAACTGCAGAATGTTTTCAGTAAGCAAACCGAACTAATGTCCTAGTAAAGCAATCCTCCTATAAAATATATTTCGGTGCGCATGTTGCTTTAAAGAGTTAGACTGCCGAGGGATCTAATGCAGTGAGACAGCTGAATCAGAGACTGCCATCAGCAGGATGAGGCTTCAGTGCTCGACTGACACTCTGCCTAACCAACAAGGGCTTCTGTGGCTTTTCCCAAACCAATTTTTCTCTCAACCTGCCACAAGCTCAACTTCAGAGGCATAATTATCTAGCAAGGATATTTCTAAAGGATACTTCCCTTGGTGTGGTGTATATTTTAGGGATAGCTTGCTTATTAGCAATACGTGGTTAAGAAAAGACATTTCTGAAGTAGAACAGATCATTTCTTCCATATTGCAACATTTGTACAATGAGTGTAATGATTTAAAAAAAAAACTGTGCAGGGTGTGGACCAATGGTTTTTGACTGAATTTTAATATGTGGTCATTGCAGATGACAGCGACAGAGTTGGAAAAAAACCTGAAACATACTTTAGTTTTTATGTGTTTAATATGTTATGCTTACAGTGTGTGTAGTGTGCATTCAGGTTGAATTTGTACATTTTATTTGTATTTATTTTGTTAAGGGCTTAACATTATGACCTAAATTAAAAATCTTGATCTTGAACTTTTTACCTCAATTACAATTAATGAATGATTATTTTTACTGTTTCATTTCTTCTTCTTCCCCTCATAGTTATAGATGTAAATCATGAATCATGATTGCTTTTGCATGAGATCTTCCTCTCAGTGATCTTGCCTTCTCTCAGACGCACTGCTCATAAATGTTTTTTTTTTTGTTAAAAAAGCACAGCCCAGAATGTCTACTCCGCTATGTTCCAGTCAAATACAAAAGTTTATATGCCAACCAGCTACTGTAATGCATGCTCCGTCTCCGTGTTCTTCTGATTGGTCCACTGTCTTGGAACTGATATTGATGAGTGGCGCTGCGCGTAAAAGTTAAAATTCTGTCGACATCTTAAAAGAACCACTCAGGTGCGAGACTCTACAAAAGACGCAAGCGTAATGGTCATACACATCCACATCCGTTTTTAATGGGACAGTATTAACAGGATTACAAAAACAAAAGAACGACATGGGAAAATTATGTCAGGTAGAGGTTCTGAATTTTGGTTTTGGTTGCTTTTTGATTAAACAGTCCTGTTTTATTTATTTATTTTTTGCACTTAACGGTTGGTCCACAAGGTTGTTGTCGAGTCGGAAGTGAACTGAACAGACGGAACAACAATAATCATCCATCGTTAAACCACTGGAGATGCAACTACAGTAAACGGACACTTTGATGAGCGCTTGTGGTTAAGGATTTTTGCAAGTATAAAAGTTTTTCACTTATAACATCTGGAGAAAAACCGCACAGACAATGAACAAAGATGAAACTTACTATTGTCCATGTATGTGCACACTATCAAATTAAGTACACTTAAGGGTATGCATTCATCTATACTTCAGGGTTCACAACAAAACTGAACTAAAAATAATAATTTAGAAGTAATAGGCTACTTTCTGCTCTGTATTGACCCCCCTCGTTGGAACGCTCCGAGCATAGACTCGGAAGTAAACGCCCACTGCTATGATTGGCTAATAGTTGTGCATGTTTGACAGCCTACATCCTTCACAGATGAACGCTGCTGTGATATGCAAAAATGCATAAATATGCAGTACATATCAAACAATCAACCTGATCTCATGATGAAAACGTACCTGTATGAACTTTTTCGCATAGACGTGAAATAACGCCATAACGTTAGCGCTAAAAGAGTGTTTGTTTTTTTTCCCCAGAACAGATGAACGTACATATGATATGTTCATGTTAACTTTGGTTATGTACGCGTCACCGCAGTTCCGACTTGAAATGTCCGTTGAGTGGCGCTATAACTGCTTGACGTTTTAAAATAACGTACTATCTGCACTACACCTAAACCTACGTCACATTCACTTTTGTTTGTATAAACAAAAGCGAATGTGATGTAAAATTGTAATCACAAGCACATCGCTTTAGCTTGTTTTTAGATCTCTCAACTTTAAGCACTATCATCATGAGGTTTTTCACAGGATTTGTACCCAAGGATTCCACATCCTAAGTCCACTTCCATGCCGGCTGAGCTACTGAGCAAGTGTGACATCCGGAAAGTGAAACATAGGGAGCTGTAATCATAACTGTGCACAAAAACGATTACAATTACTCACTGTTTTACCACCTCTAGTGTTCATTTCTATAGGAAACTAATGATACGTACTTATTGGTACGTATTTTGCGTCTTGCGAAGAAAAGATCCCACATTTTCGTCATGAGATCAGGTAGCAAACAATCTGTAATAACAGACAAAGCAATAGTGAGCACATAATAAAAACAGTTACTCGCACTTGTGCATTGTGACATTACTGTCAGATCTAATATAATTGGCACAGCATTGTCTTTTAGTTTCAATCTTTCTGAAAATCCTGTGTCGAATTGTGCCTTGTTTGAAAGCAAATGCATTTTTAAATGAAGTGAACAAATGACCAAATTCTTACTGACGTGGTCTGGAACTTCTTTAAAAATAAAGTTTGTCCACTCTTTTCTAATGATGGGATCAGAAGGAAGGCATTGCAAAGTTTTTCTACAACTTGGTTCTGCACAGCATCTTCTTGTCTTCAGAACCATCTTTATCGTTTGGTTTCTGCTTAAACATGCACTTGCCTGTCGTTTTTTTACATTACATGTGCAAATTGGTGGGGCGGGGCTAAAAAGGCAGCGATGTAGATGCAGGTGTTGACTCTGTACCTGTAAATCATACTTGGTGTGAAAAGGAATAAAAGTTGTCTGAGTTTTACTTCCTCTAGTGTTCATTTTGATTTGTCCATTTAGGAATGTTTTTTTCAGCTTTGCAGAAATGTATATAGAGGCACGTATTTCTGAGTCTATGCTGTTAAAATTTGCAGTGTGTGATTTGCAGAAATTGGAAAAAGAACATCTCCCAAGGATTCAGCCATCTGTCAGCCAAAAGCCAAAAAGTCGTAGCTTAACATCAGAAGCCAGAAGTATCTGGCATGCCAGATCATTCAAACAGAGCCACAGTGTTTGCATGTTACTGGAAACAGACCAGTGAATGGCGCACTTAGTTGTCACATTATGTTGCAATAAGAAAAATATTTTAAAATCCACATAAATGGCACACAAAAGGTTTTATTGAATGTGCAGACAGGACAGTACCGCAAGGAAAGAATGGTGAAGGTCTTTTAGCTCATGAGTCTTGAATTATTGATTTTGTTTATTTTGGGTGAAGGGCAGGACATTGAAAAAATAGCCCTGAGGCTCCTTTTTCAACAAAATGGCAACCAAGTACACAGTTTCCCAGAGATAATCCAACAAACAGCTAGTAGATTGACATCCAGGAGGTTCCATGAGCTAAGACTATACTGTACTGACATGAAGGCTGAAAAAAATTGTAACTTATTGATTTTCCATGTTAAATAACAATTACAGACTGGACTGTAGCATCAGTTATCAGCTCTAGCTGATTCATTACGACTTGGACTAGTGAGGAGTCACAATGGTTGACTCATCAGTTAATAAATTTTTTTCCCCCCGACAAAACACTCATGGATGTTGCTCACTGTGATTTGGCAACTGGTATGTTTTCCTGGATCAACTGCATTGTTGGACCCAAAACAACAACCCCATCAACCAATCCGATTGTAGGGTTAGGATTAGGGCGGAGGTTGGGAGCTAAACAACGTGCTTATCAACCTATTATTTCCTTACAATTTAAGGGTCAGTTAATGAGTTAAGGTTAGGGATCCAGTTACAACTACGCTTGTTGACATGAACAGTGTTCCAGGACCAACAACGGATGTTGATCCAGGAACATGCCCTACTTGGCAAAGTCATGAATGTGCTGCATCAAGTAGGATGTTCCTGGATCACCATCTTCTGTCGGTCCTAGAGGAACATCAAAGTCAAACAAAAATTGGCGTTTTTGTCTTTTTTCTAATAAATATATCAATAAAACAAGATCTTGAATTGCATTTATTTTCCTTACCCAATTCTTAGGTTTTCTTAGAATGTTCTTTAATAGATGTTAATAAAAAGTTAATAAATAGACCTAGACATAAACAATTCAAGATATATTTTCTATAAACATACCTTATTTACTTTTGCTACTGCATTTATTTTTTCTAGAGCATTACATCCTGTTTTAAGGATGCTCAGATATTTGTACTGGAACGTTTTTGGAAGTGAGATCATTTTGACACAATATTGTTCAGAGAAATGTAAGATATATTCTCTAAAAAACAAGTCTCATTGTAATACACTTTTTTTTTTTTTCCATTTTATGAGCTTAGGGGGAAAACATGTTTTTTTTAGTAAAAAAAAAAAAAACTTCGTCATACACAATGTAAGTGACCTATTTCTCTTTCTGCATATCATGTGTGTAACTGTGGCCCTTTAAGGCCACCAGTAGAAGAAACTGATAGGTAGAGACATGAGAGTCCTCTCAGTCCACTGCGCTTTCTGTAATGATGCCCTTCCAAGAGAGGAGGAACATCAGACATAATCAGACATTAATTTGTTTTCTGATCATCATAACCAGCGTACATTGCATTTGATAACCGCAAACAGCAACAACAAATAAATCTAATAATAGAAAGACAGATAAGTATCAGCTAATCTGTTCACTTGGTGTATCAATTTATCTATTAATCTGAGCCATATGGAGGCTCATGCAGCTACTTCCTGTAAGAGTATTAGCCAAACACGAGCCTTAAGAATAAGCTTGGTTACTAATCTGAGGCATGCACTGGTTTTAGGGCCCATGTGTTTTTTTTATAAAATAAATACAAAGCAAAACATTCACAACCCTTTCCCACTGAGCCTCATCCTTCATTTTTAAACAGAAAAATCTCACCTCCCATCTTCTGTCTCATCCATATCACTGCTGAAACTCATTTTAGAGAGATGTCAGAAGACCAAAGCCAGGTAAAGTATCAAAATCGAAGCACCCGAGGATGTTTCACAGTCAAAACTGACGTTCGATGAAAAGCTTGAGGCAAAACGCTGTTGAATATTCAGTTTTGGGATCCAAAAGGAAGAGGAGGCAACCACACCTCCTCTTCAGAGATTAACTTGGAGGAGGCGACAATAACACATGTGCTCAGTCTCATCACCATATGTGTCCTCGCCCACGGAAACATGCGCTGACGCACGGAGACATGCGAATTTGGCTGGATGTGCTGAGCTGCAGCCTCTGAGGAACAAATCAACTTTTTGTCTTTCCACAACATAGACGGCGAGGGGAGGATGGAGAGCGAAAGATAGAGAGACAGGGAGGGGAGGGGAGAGAGAAACAGAGGAGGAGCGCGGGCGGAGGTGATTAGACTGGAGATGGTGATGACACACTTTCAGTCGCCCATCTGCAGTGCCAGTTGTCTGTGTTGTTGTGTTTGTACTTGCTATGTTCCTCCAGCTCTGCTCGTCAAATATACTTATGAAATGGCTAATGCAAATTAGACATGGTTTTGCTATTCTGACATGTCAGTTGCTGCGAACAGAGCACAGTATGTGCACAGTCACAGCACACTTCCTATAAGCCTATTAATGCTATAGTTATGAAGAATGACCTCAGTGTGCTGGATATTGCTCAAGATTCTACTTATGTAACAAAACGTCTTCCACATTTTAAAGACATGCTGCCTTTTCTATGCATTTTTCATTTTTCATCCATTTTGTTTGTTATATATGCTACTATACTTTTCAAAAGACATTTCTTTAAAAGATTAGTTCACTCCTGAATGAAAATTTCCTGATAATTTACTCAACCCCGTGTCATCCAAGATGTTCATGTCTTTCTTCAGTCGAAAAGAAATTAAGATTTTGAGGAAAACATTCCAGGATTTTTCTCCATATAGTGGACTTCAATAGGGATCAATGGGTTGAAGGTCCAAATTGCAGCTTCGAGGGAAAACAATCAGTCTTTTTTTTTTTTTTTTAGAAAAAATAGTAATGTATACACTTTTTGACCACAAATGTACATCTTGCACTAGCTCTGCATGACGTAATCATGTTGGAAAGGTTAAGCGCGGTTTGTTCTTCATCTCTGTACTTTGGTTTAAAAAGAAAGGGAAGGATGAAATTTTTTTATCTGATGTTGGTTTACCTTTTTTTTGTAAATGGTGTTTGACTTTCTTTGCACGTTTGCTTTGTAAACACTGGGTCGGTACTTCCACCTACATCACACAACATGGTTGCGTAATGTGTAAAGTCATGGATGCAGAGCTAATGCAAGACGAGCATTTGTGGTTAAAAAGTATTTAAATTTGTATTTCTTTTTAAAAAATGACCGATCGTTTTGCTAGATAAAAACCATTATTCCTTAGTTGGGAATGTGTGGAGCCTTTTAAAGCTGCACTAAAACTTCAATTTGGACCGACAACCCGTTGATCCCCATTGAAGTCCCCTATATGAATACAAAAATAGGAGTAAGTATGCTGAAGGGAATAGAAGAAAGTATGCTGTATTTCCAAATTATTTGCCCTTCATTTATTTGAACTAGTGCTAAAAGGTTAAAGAGAGAAAGAATTACGAAATTCCAAAATCAAAAATGTCCAAAATAACTTGAACACACATCTTTAAGGCTTACAAACTTGTCTGGAGGAATTTCATAGGAGGACTTAAAGGAGTAGTTCACTTCCAAGAATGATGGAACAATGCTAGCCGAGGAAGAAGGGTCTTATGTAGCGAAACGAAAACCAGCTAAAAGCCATCTCGGTCAAAAATGAGATAAAGATACTGAGTGAATGCTCTCAACACATATTATACGTCCATCAAATACTTTTTCTTCAAACTCGCTAAAATCCCAGCCTCAGCCCAATCAGAAGCACCGGTATTTACATAGAAACCTATACATCTGAGCCTGATAAAAATGCATTTTTTGAAGAAAGACGTCAGATGGATTTAGCTGCTTTTGCATCTGAACTCTTCATATATACAATTTAGAGGTCGACCGATATTGAATTTTACCGATACCGATAGCTAGGTTGGTCCGTACTTGCCGATAACCGATTAATTAACCGATAGTTTTTAAAATGGATACTGGATTTAAAAAAAAAAAAAACACAATAAAAACACAACACTCCATGTAAAATAGGTCTGAACTTTATTACAAAAAACAAACAAAAAAACAGTACTGAATCATGAAAATGTGCTATATGAAATAAATATGAATATATTAATAAATATTGAGGTAAATTAAAGACATGCTTTCAAACTGAAACAAAAAGTAACACTCCAAATAAATAAAAAAAGTTACATACAAAATGAATAATAAAAGGCACTCCAAATAACAACAAATTTGAACTTGTGAAACAGGAGAAACTTAACTAGTCCTGTTAAAGAACTGCAAGAGATTCAAGTGTAACATGGTCCAGTTCTAGTTCTATTTTAATACTCAAAGTTAAGAAGCCTCAAATTATAATGGAGAAATCAGAGCTCATAGGCAGAGGTTGACCAAACTGTTTGTGTAATCTGTTAACAACGCTCATTATATACCCGTCTTTTTAGCCAATAACCAGATAATGAGTGTCACGTCATGAAATGGTTTTAATACGCAGGGAGCTGTATTATGTGATAACAAATTTAATAAAAACATCATAAGTTAGGCCTATAATAGTAATGATTTCATTTCAAACAACAAATAAATTATATAGAGAAGGTGAGCAAAGTATCAACAGAGCTTTTTGAAACTCCGAATCAAACACTGCGTCGCAAAAAGATTTACTGTTTCGAAGCGCTCCAGTCGGATCCCCCCATCCCCCCGGCAAATCGCACCCTGTGCCTGAAGATAAAAAGAACTGAAATCGAACGCATTCCTGATGGTAACAATCATGACATTAAACATTTGGGTCGGACTTGCGTGTATTTTTGCCACATTATTTTAACCGCTTGATGTACTGCTAATGTTAGCGTCCTCTCAGCCTTGTCGACAAACATACTGCTGTTTTTTCTCCAATGCAGAATCTAATCAACAAATGAATTACTTTATATTGAGATGAAAACATGTACTGTAGTGTACTGTATACATACCTTTTCTGTCTGTGTCCGTGCACCGCGCTCTCTCCAGGCAGCTTGTGCTCTCCTTGCAACGAACAGTATCACATGTCAAAACAAAAGCACGTGTTTTTCAGCGATTTTCGCCTATAGAGGCCGCTCTTGCCATAGATATGTTGGCTCTCGCACTGTATAAGGACAACGGACCGTTCTCAGCCGCTTCAGCTCTGACGCAACCCGAAAAAACTATCGGCGTGGATTTTTGCCGATAACCGATAGTTCCGGGAATCAACTATCGGTGCCGATTAATCGGCAAAACCGATACATCGGTCGACCTCTAATACAATTTATATACTTTTTTATCTGTAAACGCTCTTCTTGGTCTAGCTCTGCGTGAACTGAGTGTATTCCTGTTTATGACAGTTAGGGTATGTCGAAAAAATTCCCATCTCATTTTCTTCTCCAACTTCAAAATCGTCCCACATCGCTGCAGAAGTATCTACCCAGTGTTTACAAAGTGAACGCGCAAAGAAGATCAAACGTCCTTTACAAAAAAACTGTAAAACAGTGATGTAGGACGATTTTGAAGTTAGAGGAGAAAATGAGATGGGAGTTTTTCGACATACCCTAACTGTCATAAACAGGAATACACTCAGTTCACATAGAGTTAGACCAAGATGAGTGTTTGTGGTTAAAAAGTATGTAAACTGTTTTTTTTAAATAACATCGTTTTGCTAGATAAGACCCTTCTTTCTCAGCTGGGATCGTTTAAAGCCCTTTGAAGCTGCATTTAAACTGCATTTTGGAAGTTTAAACTCAGGGGCACCATACATATCCATTATATGGAGAGAAATTCTGAAAGGTTTTCCTCAAAAAACACAATATCTTTACGACTGAAGAAAGAAAGACATTAACATCTTGGATGACAAGGGGGCGAGTACATTTTCTGTAATGTTTTGTTCTGGAAGTGGACTACTCCTTTAAATGCAGCGTAACTCTTGTTCTTTCAGCTTCAGCTGTCTTGTGCTAACTGTGTAATATCTTCACTTATCTTTCAAATCATGTCTCTTTTCTAGGCTGGGACAGGGGAGTCTTTTGGCCGGGCCGACTGGTGGAGCTTCCCTCTGGTGCTGAATTGATCACGCTCTGTTGATTGAACTTGTCCTAAATTCTCATGACCCAAATGAGAGTCCACCAGCAGGGCTGGATCAATGTATTCACATGGACATTTAACCCGACTAATCATGTCCAGCATTTTGTATAGTTGTTTTACCCAGAGGCAATAAACAGAGAGGTCTTCAGCTCAGAAGAAGAGCTTGCATATAAAGTCTTGCAAAAATATGTAGACAATTCTTAATTACAATTCTAAACAATTCTTAATTACAATTCTTCCACAATTCTGTCACACTTTAACATTTCTTATCTATTCCAAATAGAACATCTTAGGGTTAGGAAACTCCACAATTTAAATTAAAATGACACATTAGTAAATCAGCTATTTGACAGCATAGTTGTACATATGTCTAGTCCTCTCGAATATGAATTACATTCCACGGCCTCCCAATCAGGCAAACCTGCTTTCAGTTGCCAGTCAGTTAAATAAGAGTCGGTCAATGTGTCCTCTCTAGAGGGTCAGTGAAAGTGGGGTCAGATTTATGTAGTTCAACTGTATGAGCCACATACCAGAGAGTGACAGAGTCACAATGATTCAGTGGCACATTGCCCTCTACCTGCACTGAGTGGCAATATGACAAAGGCCTGCATTTCTCTACTGAGCTGACGGAGGACAAATGACGCAAGTTGAACTGTCAGTACAGCTTCATATGTACTACTACACAGAGGATCCACATTAACCAATCATTCAGTTAGGATAAATTAATTATAATTAGTTAATTTTATTAAATATTTAGTAAATATATTAAAGTTGTTCCGATCACAACAAACTCACGCAGAAATGTGCGCAATGTTGTTTGTAGACGTGTGACAAATAGTAACATTATGTGTTCTAAAATTGGCTGAAAATATCAAACATGTTTGATATCCTCCAACTGGGTGGAATCAGAGTCTGAAGCAAGAAAAATGGAATCTGTGACCATCATACACTATGCAATTTTCTATGGAACACGTTAACTCAAATCTGCAGACTGGCTCTGATTTTCGGCAACTAGTGTCAACTTCTCCAGACTGTAAATCAGTGGAAATCGTGGACAAAAATTGTGTAGTTACAAACCCATTAGACTGTTCTTGCAAATACATTTGAGCCTTACATTTATCATATCTGAAGTGCACTATGCATGTGATCTGATCACTGTTTATATGTGAATAAAAGTCTGAATTAAATTGATTCATCATATAAAGTGATTGTTTCTCTTCGAAAATTTGAATTAAAACCCTCAATTCATAAAGTTTCTTTTACCATCTCTTCGTGAACTTTTTGGTGGAATGGGCTTTTCAATGAATCCACGGACATCTCTCAGGTTTCATTAAAAATATCTTCAGGGGTTAGTTCACCCAAAAATTAAAATTCTGTAATTAATTACTCACCCTCAGGTTATTCAAAGCCGGTAAGACCTTTGTTCATCTTTGGAACACAAATTAACACATTTTAATGAAATCCAAGAGCTTTCTGACCCTGCAAGGACAGCAACACAGCTACCACAATCAAGGCCCAGAAAGGTAGTAAGAACATTGATAAAACAGTCCATGTGACATTATTGGTTCAAACTTAATTTTAGGAAGCTACAAGAATAGTTTTTGCGTATTTCATGTGTGTGGTGCTGCTGGCACAAAGCCAGCATTCTGACGTAGAACGTCCATCTCTCTTAATTCATCGTCTGTAATTCCAGTTCAGATAGGCATGGCTGGGCAAAAGAGAAGAAACTGTTGAATAAAGTCAACAATTTCAAAAAGTATCCCTGTAGCTTCAATACATTACGGTTGAACCACAGACGTCACATGGACTATTTGATCAATATCCTTACTACCCTTCTGGGCTTTGAATGTGATAGTAATGTTGAGGTCTATGCAGGATCAGAAATCTCTCGGATTTCATCAAAAATATCTTAATTTGTGTTCTGAAATAAATGAAGTTCCTGCGGGTTTGAAACGACATGAGGGTGAGTAATTAATGTCAGATTGTTTTATTTTTTGGGTGAAGTAAATCTTCTAGTGTTTTGAAGATGAGCAAAAGTTTTATGAGTTTGGAACAACACCAGGGTGAGTAACTGATGCCTGGATTTTCATTTTTTGGATGAATGGGTGCATTTAAACAACTGTGTTTCCAACAATCCCAAAAGAGGGCCGGGCCACGACTTTCCTCAGCTGCCCTGCATTCAGTCCCATCACCATCGAGGGGAGCCCCAGGCTCATGCGAACACACTGGTCCTGTCTGCTTGTTCTCAAAGCCTGAAGGCATAAAAAGCAGCCCATCTGACGCAGAAGCATTGATATCAGGGAGGCGAGAGCCTCCAGCTTGGCCCGAAGAGCAATGTCACTTCCTTGTTTGTTCTCTCTCACTTCACTGCATTCAATTACTAAATCTTGGTCTCAAACAACTCATTATCCCTAATGCAGTTTCTCCCTGCCTATTTTCCTCCCTCATTCTTATTTTCGCTCCGGGCGTGATTGCGGTCCCTGTTGGATCAGACAAGAAACCAAGAGTGTAATCACACCCAGAGGTCCGTCACGCTAAGAATCCTCACTGTTCGTCATACCTCACTCCAATCGACATCAACACCCCCCAATCACCACCTCCTTCGGCTGCCTGGCAACCAGCTCCCATGGCAACCACTCCTACAAGGGGTGTATGGGGTGAGTTCCAATGCCTCATGGAAGGAAGAGGCTATGGGAGAAAAGAAGCACGGAAATGAAGCGCTATTACAAACACGTTTTGAATAATTGTTGACTTGACACTACTTTCTGGCAAATGGTGGGGAAAATTCAAAGTTTAAGTACTCATAAGTGTGAGGAGAAAGTTTAACATACCTAATGCTAATATTTATACAAAGAATCTCTTTGCCAAATGGGAGACTGGGACTGTTTTTGAAGAATTTGGTTTTCATTGGCTTAGAGAAGGGTATCCAATGCCTGATATAATACCCATATGAAGATGATAGTAAATGAAGCCTACACAAAATAGTGAAAACTCCCTCAAAATTGGGTGTGTTTTTCATTATTTCTTCTGGATTCTAAACAAGAGTGGAGTAGTTTAAAATCAATATAAATTACCATTTGCAAGCCAATTTGCTTCCATAATGTGACATATCCCTAGGTGAAACGAGATATTCAACAAGAAAAAAAAAAAATGTATGGCACAACTTTATTCATCAGTGAATGACTTGACTGTAAGAAGTGGCCAGTACAAATAGAATGGAGCCAATTCAAGCTTGCTAAAACAATGCTTAAAGAGAAAATTCTGTCATTTATTACTTACCCTTATGTCCTTACAAATCTGTAAGACCTTTGTTTATCTTCAGAACACAAATTAAGATATTTTTGATGAAATCCAAGCACTTTCTGACCCTAGACAGACAGCAACGCAAATACCATGTTCAAGGCAGAGCAAGGTAGTAAGTACATTGTTTAAAAACGCCCACACTGTAAAAAAACAATGTTGAGTCAACTTAAAATAATCTGTTACCCAGCTGCCTTAAAGTTTAGTCAACTTGAAATGTTAAGTTGTACTAAGTGACAATTTAGACATTTGTGTTCAACTTAAAATTTTAAAGGAGAAGTCCACTTCCAGAACAAAAATTTACAGATAATGTACTCATCCCCTTGTCATCCAAGATGTTTGTGTCTTTCTTTCTTCAGTCGTAAAGAAATGATGTTTTTTTGAGGAAAACATTTCAGGATTTTTCTCCATATAATGGACTGCTATGGTGCCTTCAAAATGCAGTTTAAATGCAGCTTCAAACGATCCCAGCGGAGGAAAAAGGGTTTTATATAGCAAACCGATTGGTTATTTTTATTAAAAAAATACAATATAAATACTTTTCCATTTCAAACGCTCGTCTTGTCTTGCTCTGCCTGAACTTTGTGTATTCTGACTCAAGACAGTTAGGGTATTTTCTCCCTCAACTTCAAAAAATGATTTCAAAATCATCTTACATCGTTGCAGAAGTACTGACCATGCAAAGTGAGCGTGCAAAGAAGATCAAACACCCTTAACAAAAAAGGTAAAACAGCGATATTGGACGATTCTGAAGTTGAGGGGGAACATGAGATGGGAGACATACCCTAACTGTCATGAACTGTAAAAAAAACGAGTTCAGGCAGGGTAAGACAAGACAAGCATTCAACATTAAAAAGTATATAAATTGTATTATTTTTATGAAATTAACTGATCGTTTCGCTAGATAAGACCCTTCTTCCTCGGATGGGATCATCTACAACCGCATTTGGGATCATTTGAAGCCGCATTTAAACTGCATTTTGGAAGTTCAAAATCAGGGCACCACAGAAGTCCACTATATGGAGAAAAATCCTAAAGTGTCTTCCTTTCGGTCCAATTTCTTTACGACTGAAGAAAGACAGACATGAACATCTTGGATGACAAGGGCGTGAGTACATTATATGTAAATCTTTGTTCTGGAAGTGGACTTCTCCTTTAAAGCAGCTGGGTAACAAGCCCAGCTTTTAAGTTTAACAAACCAATTTTTCTGTTTAGTCAACTCAAATATCTAAGTTGTCACTTAGTACAACTTAACATTTCAAGATAACTAAACTTATTTAAGTTGACTGAACTTAAAATTTTAAGGCAGCAGGGTAACAAATTATTTTAAGTTGACTCAACAAATTGTTTTTTTTTTGTTTTTATCCTCATTTTATGAATCTACAAGAATACTTGTAGCTTCAAACAAAAATGTGTTCAAACAAAAATAACGACTTCATTTAACCATTTCATCTCTTCCACGTCAGTCTCTGCTGCGTTCACGAGAGTACCGTGACATATGTGTCGACTGACATGTAAGAAAAGAAATTGTTGAAAGAAGTCATTATTTTTGTTTTCTTTGCACACAAAAAGTATTCTCGTAGCTTAATAAAATTATGCTTGAACTACTGATGTCACATGGACTAGGCCTTGAACGTGTCGGTTGCGTTGCTGTCTATGCAAGGTAAGAAAGCTCTCAGATTTCATCAAAAATATCTTAATTTGTGTTCTGAAGATAAAGGAAGGTCTTACAGGTTTGTAACAACAGGATTAATGATAGAATTGACATTTCTGGGTGAACTATTCCTTTAAGTAAAGGATGGAAGCAAAATCTAGCACTTCTGATAAATGTCCAAGCAGGCATTATTATCAGCCGATAATCTCAAAATGGCTAAATACCATTCAATTAATCTTTCTATCTAATGTATTACTCTATCAATAGTTGAGAGTTAAATGTCAACAGTGCTCACAACATGCTAACACTTTGTTTTTATTCCATTCTCCCCCCACAAAGGCTACATTTCCCTGAAAATTTTAATTAAATGCCGCTGGGTGCACAGTTTACAGTACGCTCAAGACCGAAAATAAATAGACCGCAAGTGGGAAAGCAAGAAAAAGGCCAGTGACTGACAAATGTCAGCATGACAGGACCTCCAACCATATCCGGAGTCCATTTATTGAATAAACACAGAAAGTGTTTTTATAGATTAATAGCCACAATTATCAGGCTGCAGACGAATGGTGCGATGACTCGAACATGTTATATGGAGGTTTCCGTCACTCTGGTAAGAGTGAGTCAGGAATAGTTAGAGGAAAGGAGGACAGGCCCACAGATGGCCCACAGCAGGGCTGGGACATGCCACATGGCTCCTCCTTGACAGCTAGTGGCATCCAACACAGGGAGCAGAAGTGGACAACTTTGTTATGCTAATGGGGTGGGACAGCTGCCTGGGGTCATGAGGCGAACTTAGAACGTCACTGCACGAGTGGAACGGAAAAAAACCTTGATGAACCTATCAACACAGAAGACCATGGTTCCTATCAGTGCCTTAAACAGCGGCTGGTAAATGGTTGTAGTGAAGATCATATAATTTGTGACCCTAGACAATAAAACCAGTCATAAGTAGCATGGGTATATTTGTAGCAATAGCCAACAATACATTGCATGGGTTAAAATGATCAGTTTTTCTTTTATGCCAAAAATCACTAGGATATTAAGCAAAGATCATCTCCAAATTTCATATTTTGTAAATTTCCTACAATAAATACATCAAAACTTAGTAGATTAGTAAATATGCATTGCTAAGAACTTCATTTAGACAACTTTGAAGGCGATTTTCTCAATATTTACATTTTTTGCACCCTCAGATTGCAGTTTTTTAAATCCAAATTTACATCCCAATATTGTCCTATCCTAACAAACCATACATCAATGGAAAGCTTATTTATTCAACTTTCAGATGTATTAATCGATTCAATTTAAAAAAAAATTACCCTTATGACTGGTTTTGTGGTCCAGGGTCACATTTTAGGAATGCACAATGTATAAGAAGCATTTTGGTTATTAGCCAATATTTCAGACTTTATTCATTTATTAGTATTGGCCAATATTGACTATTTAATGATGTATGCTAATTTCCCCTATTTTTATATTTAGATAACATAATGCTCACTTAAAGTTAATCATTATAAACACAATAAACAATAATAATGTTGTTAAATGTAATGTTTGTCAAATTTCAAAATGAATTTCTATTATACTGTAATACTCTTAATGTTGTGACACCTTTAGCAAATTAATTATTTTGATTTTATTATTAATAACTATAAATATAAACAGTATAGAATTTTTAATCTTTGCCACTTATAAGTTATCTTTTGTTATATTTTTAATTTTAAATATTTTTTTTAAACATGAAAAAGTTTCATGTCAAGATTCTCATCTTCTTCGAATCTCAAAATGAATTTCCATTATAATACTGTAAGGCCAAATGTAAGGCTAAATGTATTTTTAGCATTCAAAATAATTAATTTTAGTTGTATTATTTTTAGATATTTTAGATAAGCTGTTTAGATAAATATAGTGAAGGATTTTGGCCATATATTGCCTAACTCTTCAGTTAAATTTTATTTTAAACAAATTTTTAATCAAACTTAATCTTTAAAGAAAAACACATTCAAATCTCAAAATGACTTACCATTTTTCTGACACATTTTAGTTTTATTATTTTATATATTTAGATAAATAGTTTTTAATCTTGTTATCGTCCTTAACATTAAAAAATGGCATATTAGCATAATATGGTATAATTTTGCTTCCCTACCTATATTTGATGACAGCCATGTCACTTTTTAGGTAACTTTTTTCTTTTGTTTTCAAGGACTATTTGAAATTCGTCATGAATGACGTCTACATGCTGCAGTTCCATTTTTGAGTGACAGCAGTGGCGTATGTGCACTTGTTTGACCCTGTTGTGATACACAACCAAGGGGAGTAAAAAAAAAAAGTGTTCTTTTTTTAAGGAACATCAAAAATGCAAGCCAGGCCATGCTCAATAAAACATCTCAAAATAAACCACCTAAATTGAAAATATTCCAAAAATACCATTGAAAACCTTCTGCGGCCTTCAATACACCACAGTAAAAGGTAACAGATGGTTGTTATTCGTGGACTAGATTGATTGTGCTTTAGTAGTGCTTAGCTATAGTGTGCACGCTTTACTCAGAGCACTGGATGACCTTCACTAGGCAGTTACAATGTATTGATTCAAACTAAAAGACAAGAATAGCCCAGAAGACAGAATGAAGTTAGCGTCCCATGCTAGAATTAAATGACTGTTATCTCCACCTCCCCACCAGTCAGCGAAAGTCATTTAAGCCGTGGAAGCGCACCTTACCGTGAGTGTTTTGTCTGGTTGTTAGGAAACAAAATCTTTGGAGAGAAAAGGAGGCCTCAGACTTAACAAAAACTCATTCAAGATGCTTCCTGAAAACTTTCCCCACTTGATATAAACGAATGAATGGAGTTGCTGGAAAAAAAAAAATACTATGGAAGTTAATGTCTAGCATCAAATGGTTGGTAACCCACA
Source organism: Labeo catla (assembly GCA_012976165.1). Classification (NCBI taxonomy): domain Eukaryota; kingdom Metazoa; phylum Chordata; class Actinopteri; order Cypriniformes; family Cyprinidae; genus Labeo; species Labeo catla. The sequence continues at coordinate 53,618 of VONZ01001023.1, read as the reverse complement.
TCCTTAAAAATATCTTGTTCTGTGTTCAGCAGAAGAAAGAAATTTATACAGGTTTGGAACAATAGTGAGTAAATGAAATAAGGTTAGGCAGAGGGTAAGGTTTGTGTACAATTTACACAAATACCAATACTAGAATATATGTATTTCAGATACCAGAAGTACAGTATCTATAGAAGAGACATATGGGTTACATTTTACTTTAAGGTGATGTTGTTACAATGTAATTACACAAATAAGTACTGAGTAATAACAGTTAACTGCGTACTTGTACTATAAGTTTTCGGTTTAAAGTTAGTTGCTTGTAATTTGCTGTTATTAATTATTAATGCTGTTATTAAATGTTGTTTGTAATTACTATAACTACATCACCTTAAAATAAAGTGTCACCCACATACACTACCGTTCAAAAGTTTGGGGTCAGTAAGACTTGTAATAGTCTTTAAAGAAGTCTCTTATGCTCATCAAGGCTGCATTTATTTGATTAAAAATATAGAAAAAAGTAATATTGCAAAATGTTTTTACAATATAAAATAATGTTTTTTATTTTAACATACTTTAAAATAGAATTTATTCCTGTGATGAAAAGCTGAATTTTTAATCAGCTGTTACTCCAGTCTTAAGTGTCACATGATCCTTCAGAAATTATTCTAATATGCGGATTTATTATTAGAATGATCATGTTGGATAATATCAACAGTTGTGCTGCCAAATATTTTTGGAACCTGTGATTTTTTTTTCAGGATTCTTTCATGAATAACAAGTTTAAAAAAGTACAGTGTTTATTCAAAATAAAATATTTTATAACAATGTAAATTATTTATTATTAACTTTTAATAAACTTTTAATTATTAACTTAATACATCCTTGGTGAATAAAAGTATTAATTTCTTAAAAAAAAAAGAAAAGAAACAATAAAAATGTACTGACCCCAAACTTTTGAACGGTAGTGTATGTAAGATTTTATATTACAGTTGAAGTCAAAAGTTTACATACACCTTAAAGAATCTGCAAAATGTTCATTATTTTATAATAAGAGGGATAAAGCAAAATGATAAAGCAACTGAGGGACTCATATGCAACTATTACAGAAGGTTCAAACGCTCACTGATGCACCAGAAGAAAAAAAAACAATGCATTAAGAGCCGGGGGGTGAAAACTTTTGGAATTTAAAGATCAAGGTCAATTTAACTTATTTTGTTGTCTGGGGAACATGTAAGTATCTTCTGTAGCTTCCGAAGTGCAGTACTAAATGAAAAAAATATTATATTTATGCAAAATAAGAAAAGTGTACACATCCTTAATCCATTCAAAAGTTTACACCCCCAGCTCTTAATGCATTGTTTTTCCTTCTGAAGCATAAGTGAGCATTTTAACCTTCTGTAATAGTTGCATATGAATCCCTCAGTTGTCCTCAGTGTGAAAAGATGGATCTCAAAATCATACAGTCATTGTTGGAAAGGGTTCAAATACACAAAAATGCTGAAAAACCAAAGAATTTGTAGGACCTGAAGGACTTTTCTGAAGAACAATGGGCAGAGTAACTGTTCAAGACAAACAAGGGACCCATGAACAACTATCACTAAACAAAAAAAACACAACTGTGGATCATTCAGGTAACAACAAAGTATTAAGAATCAAGTGTATATAAACTTTCAAACAGGGTTATATTTATAAATTCAACAATTATTTTCTCTTGTGGACTATATGTAAACATCTTTTATGTGAAATATCTTATTCAGGTTGGTAATAAAGAAAAAAAATAACATGCATTTTTTATGATCCCTCTTATTTTGGTAAAATAATTTACATTTTGCAGATTCTGCACGGGGTGTGTAAACTTTTGACTTCAACTGTATGTAAGTTCTTCAAATATGAAATTAACATATTCAGGCTGAATTCTTCTAGGTCTAAGTTTTTTAAAATCTTTACCTAGAAGAGACAGACCAAGAAAACTGAAGAAGATATAGAAGGTGTGGCCCAACAAAGACAAGGATCTGAAGAGGCCGGACGGGTGGGCATACAGGGATTAAAAGCACGGATCACAGATGGCCACCGCGTCTCATCTTTCAGTGGGCCCCAGCAAATAATTAGCAGAGGTATGCTGTGCGGCTTTTGTCAGCACGTGCGTCTGTCAAACACGAGCGTGTGTCAGGAACAATGGCGGGACGACAAAGGGACACGGGCCGGCCTCCCCGCCACCACCACAATCGCTGTGAATTGCAAGGCATGCGCAACTTGGAACAATAGGGAACGGGACGGGTACTGGGTGGCATCAAGCCGACACAAGGCCCACCCTCAAGGTATCTGGCCAAAAAGCTTCAGCATCAGCATTCTGTCGGACCCCGTTCGACAATTGTGCTGCAAACAGTTTTGCGAAAGCGCCTGTGCCTATGAGTTGTCAATGCATATGGAAGCGGGGTTAATTCCGTGGAAGGGAGGTCACGCCAAAAGAAAGGAACATAAAAAGATCCTAACAGCTGGGACAGATCTACAGGGATACAATGGAGTCGGAGTGGGGGAGGGGGAGTGGCAGAAGAGAAATGGGACAGGGAAAAAAAAAGATGGGTAGACGGGCCACCTTTCTAGAAGCCTGACAGGGGTCCTTTGTTACGGCAGCTGGCTGTAGGGAGGTCAGACCAGCTGTGCTTCCACTGACCCCCTCCCCCCGTCTCGCTCCGCTCCCTGACCAAACATAGCCAGCTGTATAGGGGAGGAGTTAAGGGGTTTTAGCAAGTTTGGGGGAGGGTGTCCACGCAGTGTCCAAATCTTAGGACCCTACATGACTCACATCTAAGCAAACTGAGGTTTCTCACTGTGGAATGGATCCAGTGCATTTGGCTCTGGACCCTAAAGCATTCAGACGCTAAAGTAAAGGTAGATAGTGAGTGACAAGCCCAATATATCATTTTGAGGTATTGAGTACTGATGTTTGACTGGCCAAACAACAAAGGTGGTCATTTCACCTAGTATTTCAAGACTTGTCAATGAATAGTGTACTTTTTTTTTCTTAGAGTATTATATGTACATTTATTATTTAAAATTCACTGTGTATTTAATTTCTTATCATTAAATTGTGAAATATACATAAATATGATAAATGAATGAATACTCATTAAGACACATTAAAGGGATAGTTCACCCAAAAATGAAAATTACTTCATGATTTACTCACCCTCAAGTCATCCTAGGTGTATGTGACTTTCTTCTTTCAGACAAATACAATCTGAGTTTTATTAAAAAATGTCCTGGTTGTTCCAAGCTTAATAATGACAGTGAATGGGGTTTTAGATTGGATTGGATGAAGTCCAATAAAAGTGCATAAATCCATCATAAAAAGTACTCCACACAGCTTAATAAAGACCTTCTGAAGTGATGGATTTTTGCAAGAAAAATATCCATAATTAAAACTTCCATTTCCTTTATGAGAGAGTGGTGTTCCAGCAGATGATGTACAACTTAGGCGAAATGTGGTGACGAACACAGAGGAGAGAGCAAAACAAAACACTGGTCGCAAATTAAAAGTACAAAACAAGGATTTGTAAAGAGAAATGTTGGAGGATTTCGATATATATTCCAAGAGGAGACTGGTTTTCCTTTGCTTTAAACAAAACTTGGTTCTTACGAGACTAGCATATTCTCACCAGAGCATACGCTGGAACACCACTCTTTCGAGAACACACGTACAACAGGAAGCTGAGATTACAGTTTATAAAGTTTGAAATATGAATATTTTTCTTACAAATATGCATCGATTTGCTTCAGAAGGCCATTATTAACCCCCCGGAGCCATGAGGAACACTTTTTAATGATGGATGTATGCGCTTTTATCGAACTTCATCCAACTTTATCTTAAATCCCATTCACTGCCATTATAAAGCTTGGAAGAGCCATGACATTTTTTTAATATAACTCTGATTGTATTCGTCTGAAAAAGAAAGTCATATACACCTAGGATGGCTTGAGGGTTAGTAAATTATGGAGTAATTTTAAGTTGGGGTGAACTATCCCTTTAAATTAATAAAAAGTGACAGTAAGGACATTTATTTTGTTACAATTTTTTTTTTTTTGTCAAATAAATTACATTTAACATTGTTATTCAATGCCATATCAAAAAAAGAGTATTATCGCACAGTACATCAATATCAATCAGCCACTGAGAAAACCCTTATTATTAAACCCTTATATAGTCAAACTGACTCTTACCTAACAGGGCTCTATAGTGCAGGGCACTTGCGACTGAAAACTACTGCATGCGATTATGAAAAAATATTTAGGAGCACCAGTGCGACTGATCCGATCAGCATATTTGTGTTTGCGTTGAGGGGAGCTTCAAAGGTTTCTACGTGTTTTTGCAATGTTGAGTAATGTATGACAGACATATCTCACAAATCCTTTCATAACGTGTGGAGAGAGTGTAAATAAGAGATTCATTGTGCAGAGTAGAGAGCTTTGTTGATTATATTGGAACTTTGTGTGATTGCAATGAACTAACATGAGTGACAGCTCATGATTAATGATTTTTAAGGTTTTTAAGGACTTTGTAAATAAGATATTGATTTAATACAACAGTTAAATAAACAAGAAGTTAATATTACATGAATTACATTGTTATGTGAATTACATTACATGACTGTAACACTATTGCTTGATTTTGCTCTGTTTCGTCATCAAAAATAGTTTGAAACAAGTCACAACTGAGCAGTTGTGGATCTCCATTCAAACACAGCGGTGTTTCGTTTATGAATGAATGTTCATTTTTAAACGAATCTAGTGAGTCAGTGATTCAATTTGCCATTAATAAAGACATTCACTTGCTTTATTCCTGAATGAATCAGCCGTTCGAACGAATCAAATGAAAGATTCAGCAATTAAATCAGTGATTTGCCACCTACTGGCAGTTTTAGTTTCATTTTTAAAGTATCCTTTCAGTTATTTAAATTATTTAATATTTCTATATTCTAAGTTTTATTTTTAAAACATTAATATCAACATTAATTTATTAATTTGATTGCACTTTATGCTGTTTTAATTAGAAATTTTAAAAAGCTTATCTATTTTTTAATTTGACATAAAAGATGACATACTTCTAATAAAGCTAGAAAATTATGCACAAGTGCTCCTAAAAAGAAAAGTAAGCGTAGAGCCCTGCCCAATCTGAATTTCAAATAAATAAATAAATGAATAAAAAACTCCAAAAGTTCACAAGACATTTGATTTATGGTGGTGTACGATGTGTAAAATTCTTAAAACTCTTATGCTATGCACTGCTCCCCTTTAAGACCATCTGCCTTAAATCCATAATCCATGTCACTGTATTACCTAGAAATGTTTCTTTTTATTTTAGCATTAAAAGCTGTTAAAACATTTACAAAGTGAAACTATTGATCCCAGTACCTATGTACTATCAGTCTGCTCGTAAACTCATGGCTCTATCCGTTGCTTGCAAAGGCTGTGCATTTTCAGGAAAGGCTTGGCTCTATTGATGGAGACATCTCACTTAACCATTTAGAGTTCGCAGAGGTCTTCTTATGGTCTGTAAGAACTCCATAATGGAAGCTAAAGTGGCCATACACATAGCAGGAAGACACTGTAGAAGTCCTGCAAAACTGCAATGAACCATATTCACTATATTATTCAAAAACAGTTCCAGTAGAGCTCTTATTACACTACATCATGTTTCCAGACTTTCTGCAATGACAGCCTGCGGGCACCATTTCACAATGGATATATTTGCAAGTGAATTCTGCACTGTGGATTGCTAATGAGTACTTGAGCTTGAGGTACACTATGATATGAACAAACTGAAAAGACCCTATTAGGAATATATATATATATATATATATTTATACCTTGAATTTGAGGTCTGCCTCTTTGAAAACATCTTGAGTCAACTGAAATGGTACTCAAGACTCTTCATTTGCAGGCTGGTACTAAAAAGGAAGTTCAAAATGCACAAAGCAAAAATCTCACTGGAGACTTCCATTTCATCAAAAAGAAAATTTGATTCCCTGAAAACCTCCAATGGTAAATGACTTTGAACTGAAAGAATTTTGTTAATGATCTAACTAAAACATATTAGTTACAAACTTAAACTACAACACTGGCAAACAAATAAGCAAACACATTCACAAAAGCATTAAACTAGAGCTCTGACTAAATGTTGGGGATGATTTTAAGATAATTTGTGCGGCCAACCAAGACATAAATATCCGCAATGGGCATTTCATGTGATTTTGTAGTATACTTGAACACATAAAAGAACATTTTAGTCAAAAAGTAAACTAACAAGTCTCATTAGCATTATACTCATTAGCTCATCGACATCAAGAGACTAAAATTGGAATCCAGAACTATATGAAAAATATATGACCAAAGAAAGTTAAGACTACATAATAACAATAAAAAAAAATGTAATTGCCCCTGCTACACAGAAGAAAAGCAAACTGCTAACATACAGGCTAATGAATGCTAAAAACAATACCAAGGCCATATAAAGTGTATTGTTTATATCTCATAAACAAAAAACATATGAAAGCTCTGATAAAAGTCAATATCTTGCAGGGATACACAGTCTCTTGTAGCGCTTCACATATTCTTTCTAACTTATAAACAGATCCTATTTAAAATCATTCCCACTCACCTTGGCTAGATTCACCATTATCCTCACTGAACAACTGGCTCAGCGTTCTGTTGGTCATCTGCCTTTTCCAAACACACAGGTGAGGTGTGTTATATTGTACAGCATGCAAAGCAAAGTTTGTACATTTTGAATACCCTGCAGGAGAAGAAGAAGAAAAAACAGCTAAAACCAGCCTAGGCTGGTTGGCTGGTTTTACCCTTTTGAAAAAAAAAAAACAGCATATGCTGGTTAGAAGCATGGATGCTGGTTTTAGCTGGTTAGTGGCCAAACCCATCTAAAACCAGCCTGCTGACCAACTATGACCAGCTAAGACCAGGCTGGATGACCAGCTAAAACCAGCCAAACCGCTTAGGCTGGCTTTAGCTGTTTTTTTTCAGCAGGGAAAGCATATTTTTGTATCCAGGTTGGGGTGAAACACAACTAATCGGTCAGTTGCTTCTGTTTATTTTACAAATAGCAATCTTATTTTTAACATATTTATCTAGTGGTAGTATAGTAGTGGTATTATTATTAACTAAATGGTGAAAAAGGGAATGTTCAAAAAATTCTTTGTGAAACTGAATCAGTTTATTTTCTAGCCTCACTCAAACTGATGAAAAAGTAAAAGTGATTGAGACCACTACACCAAGATAGCGAGCAAGTGCTGCAATAATAGATGAGATGGGCTGCGCACAAGCACTATTGATCGAGGGCAGGAGGCTAAAAAGAAAACGGGATAGACAGATGTGATTTAGCATACTGTGGAAGAAAAGAAGAAATCCAACATTCTCCGGGTAGTGCTATTGTTTCATGATATTAGCATCCATCCTGTTTATTGCATAACATAGTATTTTACAGTTTTTTTGTTTTTTAATGTAGACGTTCTATGTAATTTTTGGACCGTTGGATCTTCGCAACTTCGCAGTCGCACTACACAACGTCCAGCTTTGACAACAAAATTCTTCCCTGAGAAGTTTACATGAACTCTGTTTACATAAATTCAAACTTTCCATAAACTCCTTCCTGACACTTTAGCCAATGGTTTGCGGTAATGGTATTGGTGACACACGATGAAAGGATATTAAAATTAGTCAAAAAGAGAACAGACGCAACAAATACAACTTCACCTCAACGTGTGATCCGATCTCAAGTGGTTAGACGAGACAGATCTCAATTCACTACTGTACACTATGACCACTTGAATCAAACAACATCAAAGGAAGACTCTCTGATTTTGATGCCAATGTGATGCTACATATTGATAAAGTGCAAAACATCATTACAAGAAGCATCCATAGACTGTCGTTCTCTCTCATTATCGTAATCGTGCTAAAATACACTGTGAAAAGCCAAAATGTCTGCGTAGTTATTTGTTTCCTCCAACTCTTCCTCCTCCACCTCATTCCAGCGGGATCCTCAGTTATAGATGAGAGGATCTACAACATCTGTTCAACAGCTGAAGGCATCTGACAGATGTCTGGAGAGTGGAGTATTGGAAACGGGGGAATGTCAGGATAGGCAAAGAAGCAAAAGCTTCCACGCCCTCCATCATTTGTCTATGTTAGCATTAGGCATGAGTCACAGCGATTACATCGAAGGCCTGGAGCTGCACAAACCGTAGCCACCTTTACCCGAGTCACAGACATGTGATACTTTTAACCTTTCAGATGAGTATTTGTGGAAAGTCCAAAGAGAAATCAAAATGTCTTGGCAATCGAGGTGCATGCCGACTTTTGCTGTGATCTTGGTTACTTAAAACAATATTAAAATGTTTTCGTATTCCAGCTCAATGCACAGAGATACAAACAGTATAAGAATTTAATGACTAAGCCATTTGTAGATTTCCACAGTGTAAACACTGTGACTCTGCAGCGCTTTTAATACTGCTCTGACAAAAGCAACATTGACTCAACCAGTGGTGCAAGTTTGGCGAGTGACTATCAGTTTGCCCAAACAATGGAGGACAGGGAATGCATTTGATGGAAAAGAATCCGTCCCCCTTAAACCCCCTTAAAAAATTCTATAGAGGCTGAAGGATTTTATAAGGGGGCTTTAACAAGATAAATTACTAGTTAAACAGTCATAACTAGTTAACCTGCTAGCTTGAAGGAATGGTTTAGACCAGGGGTGTCAAACTCAGTTCCTGGAGGGCCGCAGCCCTGCAGAGTTTTGTTCCAACCTTGCTCAAACACACATACTTGCTCAAACATACTATGCAGTTTTTAATTAAGCCTGAAGGACTTGATTAGTTGGATCAGGTGTGTTTAATTAGGGTTACATCTAAACTCTGCAGGGCTGCGGCCCTCCAGGACCAGAGTTTGACAACCCTGGTTTAGACTGTTTAGTCTCTCATTCTGATGGCACCCATTCACTGCATAGGATCTATTGGCGAACAAGTGATGTAATGTTAAATTACCGTCATGTACGTTTGGCGCCATGTAATTACCGTCATGTACATTTTGTGACATATCCTATGTGAAATGTCCACTTAGTGGCACTGAGTGTTCGTTTTATTCCCCAGAAAACATGAAAGGAAAAAGGGAAAGGAAAGGACGTGATGTGTGGCCAAGTATGGTGACCCATACTCGGAATCTGTGCTCTGCATTTAACCCATCCAAGTGCACACACACAGTAGTGAGAAGTGATCAAACACGCACACACACACCGTGAACACACACCCGGAGCAGTGGGCAGCCATATTGCTATCGCTGCGGCGCCCGGGGAGCAGTTGGGGGATTGGTGCCTTGCTCAAGGGACTCACCTCAGTCGTGGTATTGAGGGTGGAGAGAGCGCTAGATATTTACTCCCACCACCTTCAATCCCTGCCGGACCTGGGACTCGAACCCGCAACCTTTCAGTTACAAGCCCGACTCCCTAACCATTAGGCCACGGCTGTACATTTGATACGTTTTATGTGATGTTGGTTTTGTATGCATCATCGAAAATTGAAATGTCTGTTGAGTGGTGCTGTAACTCTATTGTGACGTTTCAAAACAACGTACCTTCTGCGCTACACATAAATCTACCCGTTAGTATGAACAAAAGTGAATGTGATGTAAAAACGCAATCTCAAGCATGCTGTTTTCATCATGAGTTATGTTTTTCACAGGATTCGTACCCAAGGATTCCACATCCCAAGTCCTATTCCGTGCCGGCTGAGCTACCGAGGAAAGCGAAACATATGGAGCTGTAATCATAACTGTGTTTGAAAACGATTACAAGTGCTCTAATGTTCATTTGTGTTGGAAACTGCAGTGATTATGGTACTGAGTTCCCACAGGTATGTTTTCATCATGGGATCAGGTTGGCCAAAACCATATTTATTGTTTGAACACTGCAAAAAAAATGACAGAATTTGAAATCTGAGACTTTGTTTCCTATGAAATGTAACAAAGCACAAAATTTATTGAGATTTATTGGATGGGAGGCACAGTACAATGTCACGTTCAGTAACTAACAATAGGTTAGACTACTCAAGTCTTGGGGTTTAAGAATCAATTCTGTTTCATAAAAATGAGAATCGATTAAAATCAAGGATCATCTGGATTTTTTTTTACCCAGCCCTAATTAGCCACTAAATGATATCTCAACATTGTCTGGAATTTTATTGATAAGGCAATATTTTGCTTAACATGTGATTGTGCTGGTATTTTATTCAATTGTGATATGTGAAATTATTTGGGGGGAAAGGGGTGAAAATATACTTAAAATATAAAATCACCAGTAGGTGGTAGCAAATTACTGCATGAGTGAGTCATTGAGTCATTCATTCAACCGATTCTTTCAAATGGCTGTTTGATTCAGTAACGAAACGCCATTGTGTGTTGCTCTGAGATAAAAAAGACTTCTGCTGTGGCTTTGTTTGAATCTAATTTCGTTTACAAAATAGAGCAAAAACAGGAACTTGTGTCTAAAATGTAAGTCAACTTACTGTTTTATAAAATCAATATCACATTTGCAATCGTACTGATATTTGGAGAAATTAACTGTACTCTTTGTGGTATATTAACTATATTAGATGATATAAATATAAAAGACATATAAAAGTCATAGGGGGGAATATTTGCCCTCTTATCTTGAATTTTGGGGTAACTCTAAAGCATGAACTCTACATGCACACGCGCAGAAGTCTAGATATACACCTAGTGTATGCGTGCGCTTACACCAGATGTGTTTTTGTTTGGTTTTTGTGATATACTCAGTGATGTCCAATCGTATATCATTTAAACAACAATATATATTGCACACATGTAGCCCTAAATTTTTATTATATGGCAGAGTAAGCGATATCATGAGTGAGGGTGCTTGTTTTCTGGATATCACCACGATTACATGTTCAATAAACAAAAAGGTAATACTGTTTCAAACAAAGGAGTCTCCAAAGCAAACCAAAGTGGTGTTTTGTTACTAAATGTTTTTAAACCAACTCGGTGAGTCAATGATTCTATGACGCACTCATAAAGACAGCTTTTGATCAAACATTACAAACACCTATAAATGCCCATTCAGTCCACTGCTGACACTGCCAGTTAGCATAGCACTGTATCCACTAGATATTGTTTTTCATTTTTTCACTTTGCACAATAACTAAGCAAAATAAAACTCTTGAAATAAACAACGTTCCAAAATAGAAAAAGTTTGACAAACTGACAAATTTCTAAAATGACTTTATAATGGTTTCTATGCCCCTGGTGTCTGAGGTACTTTCTGGAAGCATTATTTTTGAAGTTCCATTCGGTGCCACTAATGGTGCATAAATTACACACTGCTGCTTTAAGTGAATGAAACATCATCAAAAAATCATCTTTTTTAAATTAGATCCAAATTTGATTATCTAAGACTTCCGTTCTGGAACACAGCACAGTTAACAGCTTGAATCTGTACTGCAGGGTGTGAAATATGCTTTGCTTGTATAGGTGTTCTGGATAGAAATAAAAGCTAAGCAGCGTATTGCTGTTTCAGGCTTTCGCATGTAGATTCTAAAAGAACAAAGGAGCAGCAGACAGGAGATTCTGCTTCATATATGAAGAGCGCCTCACCACCGCAATCAGTAGGGAATTTCATTTCATTTCGTAATTACGGTGTCCCTGACTTTGAAGTTGTGCCACACAGGGGAGCTCTCTGAGGCGCAACCAGAGAGACGCTACTATGTTTATCCATCTTCTGTTTCTCAATCCGTCGCTTTCGCCCTCACACTCTCACTCTTTCACTTACGTAAACACACGGACTGCTGCAGATGCTTTACAAGAGCTTGTGCTCTGTGTATGAGTACACAGAACATGAACTGTTGTAAGGAATCCACACCAGTTCTGTTTTTGACTGAAACAAGCTGCTCTATTCTTACCGTGTTCAGCTCCACCTCCTTCCTTCACGCAGTTTGTAACCCCTGACTGAGCTTTCCGTCGCCTATTACTCATCATGTAAACGATATAAGGAAGAATCTATCTACAAATAAATAGTGATTAAGGTGGCATAGTGTTTAAGGTAGCGCAATCAATTTTCCCAACCTTTGATTCAGAAAATGAAACCAAAAAATAACCTGTTTACATTGCATTATGTGAAATTCAATCTTGAAATGCAGTCTTCAAGTCTAGATCTACAGTACATTTTACACTTCTTGATTCAATAGAAGTGTTTTGATCCTAAACAGATTCCTTTACAGAATCCTGACACGTTGCCAAGCATCACTAAATTACCCATTATGAGCACTGGGAAGAGAAAGAGCTATTTCACTCTGTCACTTGAGATCTCAGTGTAATATGTGGACTGTAAAGTGTGGTCATACATAATGTAAAGTCATGTACTAGTGGATGTGTTATTATCGTCCTAATACAGAGCAAAATGTAAGGTCTACAAGCAAGCGTTCAAATGTGTGCATGGCGTGTAAAAGCCGAGCTTAGAAATCGCTAAACTACTCTGATTTTCACAGCTGAATGCCGTGCACACTTTGATGTGATTACTTTAAATGACTCCAGGATTTTCCACACAAATGTAGAGGAAACTAGGAGAGTCATTTTTTCCGAAGTTATGCCTGTTAAGACATTTTTTCTTTCCTGGCAAATGAATACCATGGGATTTCAATATATACCATAATCCAGAATGCCTAATAAATGAATATTCTATTCGTAAAGAAAAGCATAAAATGTAAAGAATTTAAACGAGACGTCCACTTCCAAAACAAAGATTCACATATAATGTACTAACCCCCTTGTCATCCAAGATGTTCATGTCTTTCTTCAGTTGTAAAGAAATTATGCTTCTTGAGGAAAACATTTCTCCATATAATGGACTGATATGGTGCCCTGATTTTGAACTTCCAAAATGCAGTTTAAATGCGGCTTCAAACGATCCCAAATGCGGCTGTAAAGAAAGAGGGGTCTTATCTAGTGAAATGATTGGTTATTTTCATAAAAATAATACAATTTATAATTTTTTAATGTCAAACGCTAGTCTTGTCTTACTCTGCCTGGACTGTTTTTTCCAGTTCATGACAGTTAGGGTATGTCGAAAAACGTCCATCTCATGTTCTCCCTCAACTTCAAAATCCTATATCGCTGTTTTACTTTTTTTGTAAAGGGTGTTTGATCTTCTTTGCATGTTTACTTTGCAAAGACTGGGTCTGTACTTCTGCAGCGATGTAGGATGATTTTGAAATGATTTTTGAAGTTGAGGGAGAAAATACGATTGGAGGGAGAGTGAGACAAGATGAGCATTTGAGATTAAAAAGTATTTAAATTGTATTTTTTTTTTTTAATGAAAATAACCGATCGTTTTGCAAGATAAGACCCTTCTTTCTCGGCTGGGATTATTTACAACCGCATTTGGGATCCTTTGAAGCCACATTTAAACTGCACCATACCATTCCATTTATGGAGAAAAATGCAGAAATGTTTTCCTCAAAAAACATCATTTCTGTACGACTGAAGAAAGAAAGACATGACCATCTTGGATGACAAGGGGGTTAGTACATTATATGTGAATCTTTGTTTTGGAAATGGACTTCTCCTTCTCCTTCTTCTGTGTGTATGTATGTGTATATATATATATATATATATATATATATACATATATATATACACACACACACACACACACACTTTTTTTTTTGGTGGAGCCACTGCAAAGGATCATCTAGACCAAGAACTGATCATTTCATTTCATGCATTATGAAAGCCAGGTGATGAGATAAGCCACAATCCTTTGTGATCAGGTTTATTTACTGTCATGTCTTATATCTGACAAAGACACAAATCCCTCTACATAATTCGCCCATTGCAACTGAAGAATGGCTCAGCAAAAAGCGGAAATGGCTTTTTCAAGCAAAGGCTCTCTGTATGGCGTAGAATTGTAGTCTATTGTTTAGAAGTCACACCCTTATTATTACAAAGGAAATTACATCCTTCTCCAGTGCCACAGCTTAGCTGGCAGCCGTCTGATTGCCCTTTGCCCCTACGCTATTGTAGTTTCAGCTGCTGTGTCCTCTTGTTCATCCATCTGGATAACAACGGGGCGCACACTTACACCACAGACAAGCACAACAGACGGTACCCACTCAGGACAGTTAAAAACCCCATTCAGCTGTTATGGATGTCCGATACCAACAGTCAGTGTGACAGGTGATTAAATAGTGCAGCTCAGAAAAGTTGCTTACAGAGGTTTCTATGTGAATTCCTTTCAAATCAGTCCAAAATTACTAGACCCTTAAGAGACAGAACGATTCATATTCTAAAACAAAATTTCTTTAACTCTTTCAAGCCCATAGGCTTGAATTTGGGTTTATCAGCACAAGTACAACTCAAAATTTAATGTGCATTTAAAATCTGTATTACTATTTTACTTGACTATATGTGACCCTGAACCACAAAGTCATAAGTAGCATAGGTATATTTAGCAATAGCCAACAATACATTGTATGGGTCAAAATTATAGATTTTTCTTTTATGCCAAAAATCATTCAAATTTTAAGTAGAGATCATGTTCTATAAAGATATTTTGTAAATGTTCTACTGTAAATATATCAAAACTTAAATTTTGCATTGCTAAGAACTTCATTTGGACAATTTTAAAGGTGATATTCTCAATATTTTGATTTTTTGCACTCTCAGAGTCCAGATTTCAAATTGTTGTATCTCAGCCAAATATTGTCCTTACATCAATGGAAAGCTTATTTATTCAGCTTTCAGATGTATACATTATTTTAAAAAATTGACCCTTATGACTGGTTTCGTGGTTTATCGGTTTAACAGGATATAAGTTGACTATATAAGGATAGTAGATAGTAATTTTAATTATTATATCATGGAAAAAGCTCCAACAATTTATATCAAGTCAGCCTGGAGCCTTTCAATCACTTTTTTTTATTTTAATTACTTACGAAAAGAATCAAGCTGAACAGATAAAATTGAGTAGAAATGACAGAAAATGTCTAGCAAGTAGATAAAATAGACAGAAACAAAAATGTTATGATGAAAATACTGATGTCTTATGCTTAGTAGTTTAATGTGGGTAATACACACTAGACTGAAAAGATTTAAAGATATAGTTCATTAAAAAATGAAAATTTTGCCATTATTTTGTATAGCTTTCTTTTTCTGTGAAATGTCTTCATATAATAAAAGTAAGTGGGGTCCAGTGTGGTTTTGATTCTGTGTTCCACAGAAGACATGCTTTCAAATACTTCTAGAGTTTGATCTAAAACCAAGATTACAAAATACAAATTCTATCCATTTTATTCTAAAACCATAATTTGAACAATCCATTTAAGTATGACTGCAACTAAGAGATAAATATAAATGAAAACATATATTACCTGTTCTATTTCTAATCACTCTATGCTCATTATAATGTTGGTGATATTGATACATACAAAGCATCTGCACACTGCAGTCCTGTACTCATACCATATTTCAGTGAGGGCTCTGACAAACTCCTCAGAGTGTAAGGCCTAACCATTATGGATCAATAACAGTCATCTAATTATTGATGAGAGAGGCTACATGTAAAGCGGTTCTAATAAAAACATAATATCACTCTCATAGCCTTACATAATTTTACACTAGATTGTTCGTTTTGCATTTAAGCATCTTTCTTATGTTTTATGATGCTGTGTGTTTAGAAACATCTGGACTCAATCGCACTGACAATGCTTGTATAGCCAGAAAAGCAAGTCTTGATGGACGTAAGTGGTTAATTAATTTTCCCCCATCATATTCCCATAACTCTACGGGAATAACTCCATTATTATTGTTACTGAACAAATACCTGCATGTTTTATCATGCTGATGAAACTAGATATCTATAGACGTGCAATCTCAAACCACTTCAGCTTTATTTGATGATAGGCTAAAACTATAAATAATGCATGTTAAATGAGAGCACAGATTGCCATTGGGACTTACCGAATAGAAGAATACTACAATGAGTGCCTGTGCCGCCTTTTGTGTAATCCACAGAAAATATGGAGAGAAAAAATAACTTATGTTTATTCTACATGAGAATTCACGCGAAACTAACGCCCGATCAGATGCACGTGGACGGAAGCGCTTCGGATGGTCGTAAATTTTGAAAACGGCCGTGAGAAATGGACGGATTTTGGATAATCTCTGCGTTTGTTATTCACTGAGCAGCAGTCACTGGCGCATAGACTGCGCTCCTCCCGCGGCTCCACCCGCTAGCCCCGCCCACTCGACGACCCCATTGGCGCATACGGACGTTTATGCAAATTTTCTCTTCCCGCTGATGTTCAAGAGTCTGAACGGGATACAATGTATCCAGGCGGCAGGCATAAAACACCGTCATCTAGAGGCCAAAACATACTTCTCTGAACGTTTACGTTTCTGTATTGTCAAAGAGGTTTTTTAAACTGAGCAACCACTGATAGTTATTGACTTCTGAATTAAGTTCTGTCTTACAATGATATTTACAACAACAACGAAGCAAACAACAATTTCGCAAATAATTATTTGTTTTAAAAATATAAACTATTTTCAATGAGCTCAAAATAAACATTATAACAACTACACGTTTTTCGAATGTATTTATATTTTAATGTAATATTTGTTGTTGTTTTTTAAATATATCAACAAATAAGGTTAATAAAAAGGTTAATACTGTTAAAAAGGTTAATACTGTGATCAATTAAAAACTAAAAAAGGTTATAGATAATCACCATATTATTAACAAAAACATATAATACTATGTCGCTTTGCTATTGTAGTACCATGATTTTTGCTGAATGAATGAATGAATGAATGAACAAAATAAAATATATAATAATAAGCAAGCAGAATATCTGGGGAGACCTCAGATTAAAAATGTGAGATGATTGCTGTTTTTATGCCCCATAGTCAGTATAATATTCACTGTTAAAACAGTCACACTTTTAATGATGAGAAGTGAAGCACACACAGATGACTTTTCTAACATAAAATAAATAGCAACATGTTGAATCAGATTGCCTCATCTAAAATTCTATTTATATAATTCACCACAAGAATTCTGAAATGCATTTCACTCCATTGCAGGAAATGTTCATTGTTTAATATTAATTTTAAAAGCTTGGCAATGATCATAACTGAATTTTTAGCCAAATTCTATAAACAAATGAGAGTACTGTTGTTAAAAAAAAAAAAGAAGTATAAACAAATGTAGAACATAGAATTGTAATATGGAACATTTTGTATTAAGGAACTGTCCACATTTATAAATAAACATCTGTCTGTCATAAATTTAATTTCATGATACATACAAGACAATAATGTCCTTGGTTGTAGTGCACTTGGTACTTGATAGTCCAAACTCTACACATCTAAACCTGGGTGGATCTTTCCTGTCGCTTACGCTGGTAGGCATTGTAAACATCAAGGAACATATTTCGGCAGGGAATGCGGGCCTTCAGTTTGGAACAGATGAGGAATGAGCCAGCCATTTTGCGGTGTAGAGAGTAAGACTCTTCTGGAGGAGGAGTGAGACGGTGTCGAAGCATGACAGGAATCAGGCTCTGGATGCGTTGTGTGGTACTCTGAGTGCCAAAATCAAACGCTTCAGTAGAAGCAAACGCTTCACCGAGGATCATAACTGCCTCTACGTGTGCATCCTCGAAAGCCTGAAGGGAGTAAGGCAGTTTTGTTAAAGAAGACAGTCTAGACAGAAACAGCACAGTGGTAAAGAAAGTAATAGTTTTGATCCTAGAGGGAAATAACACAGGAATATAAGAGAAATGGATAGATAATATGCAAGACAGGAATACTGTAGGGGATGAATATTATAAACCATGTAAAGCCACAAACCTTGGCTTCGAACCCGGTAAGGAATTTTAGATCTTTAGATTTCTGCAGAACAGTAGCCCTGTCTCCGACTGATGCTGCATTAACCACCTTGAATGACAATAATACGGGCAAAATTGTATTTTTAAGCAAAGTAAATAAATTTGAATTTCTATTCAAGCTCTATTCAAATGCTTTAATAATTCACTAATTTAATTTATAAGAAAATTCATCTGCATACTGTATCTATGCTAATAATAATAGACATTCTTATTAACAACAAATGTCTTCTTATGAAAAACCTCTTCAATCACTTCCCATTCTAGTCATACCACCAAAATTGTTGAGTAAAAATCTGTACCTCTATGTAATCATCTGTGAATGACTCTGGGTAATCTCGACAGGCTCCGAAGTCCAACAGAAATATCTGTTATAATAAACAGATATATATAAAGATATGTATAAAGAACAAATGATCAAAGATGTACTCACTGTTTCAGAGGGGAAAAGTAGAAGGGCCTAACAGCACCCAGATAACAAACAATTAAAGGGGAAGTTTACTTCCAGAAAGAAAAATTTACAGATAATTTACCCCTCGTCATCCAAGATGTTCATGTCTGTCTTTTTTCGGTCGTAAAGAAATTACGTTTTCCATATAGTGGACTTCTATGGTGCCTGCAAGTTTGAACTTCCAAAATGCAGTTTAAATGCAGCTTCAAAGGGCTCTAAATGATCCCAGCTGGGAAATGATCGGTTATTTTCTAAAAAATGCTGTGCATTCCGGTTCATGACAGTTGGGCTAGGTCAAAAATCTCCCATCTCATTTTCTCCTCCAACTTCTCCTTGTCCTACATCAGTTTTACCTTTTTTTGTAAGGGGTGTTTGATCTTCTTTGCATGCACACTCTGTAAACACTGGGGCGGTACTTCTGCAGCTATGTAGGATGATTTTTAAGTTGGAGAAGAAAATAAAATGGGAGTTTTTCGACCTTCAACCGTCTTGAACCGGAAAACGCAGAGTTTACGCAGAGCTAGACAAGACGAGCATTTGAGGTTAAAAAGTATATAAATTGTAATATTTTTTTTAGAAAATTGCAGTTTCACCTCCTTGGCTGGAATTGTTTAGAGCCCTTTAAAGCTGCATTTAAACTGCATTTTGGAAGTTCAAACTTGCAGGCATCATAGAAGTCCATTATATGGAGAGAAATCCTGAAATGTTTTCCTCAAAAAACTATTAAAGTAAATTATCTGTAAATTTTTGTTCTGGAAGTGAACTACTTCTTTTATTATTTTATGAACTACTGCCCACTTATATGAAAAATTGTAACATTAGAATTGTCTTTTAATTATTACTTTTGATCAATATATATATATATATATATATATATATTTATATATTTCATATGTGATCTTGATGTTATTTCTAAAAAGTGATCAAGACCTTCAGAGCTCATTAGAACTGACTGGACTGTAAGAACACATGCATACCAATTAATATTTTTGAGAAACGCAGAATGTGTTGTTTTTTGTGTGTGAGGGTGATGAGTAAACCGCACTGCTGCATCAGTTTACTCTAGCATCACCCACACAAATTGCTGAATCTAACAATTACACAATGGTCTGCTATTTTGGACCTGAACATGTTAATATGAAACTATAGGCGATCAAATTGATCGATGATAGATCTATCCATTAAAGGGTACCTATTATGCCCCTTTTTACAAGATGTAATATTGGTCTTGCGTGTCCCCAGAATGTGTGTGAAGTTTCAGTTCAAAATACCCCACAGATCATTTATTACAACATCTAAAAAATGTCATTATTGGGGCATTTCTAAAAAATAAAAAAAAAAAAAAAAGTGCTGTATTGGTGCATATCACTTTAAATGCAAATGAGCTGTATATTTCGGCCAATCATCAGAAGACGGTGTTGCATATAAACCTCTGCTTTGCATATCTACATCAATAAACAGTCGGTAGAAGCAACATGACTGAGAGCGAGAGAAGTGGTGTTCAGCCATACATATGGGAAGCCAAACATACCAAAAGTGGAACGAAACAGCGCTATGTTACAGAGCTTGTGCCACGCTGACCTGTCATTGGCGACATAATGAAAATTACATCCAAATACAGAACACCGGGAATGCTTACAAGACATTGATGTTACAGCTGCTCGAGCGTGGAGAAAATGGAGGACAGCGTACAACGAAAGACAACTTGCTGAGGGCGAAAACTATGGCATGGCAGAACTGTCAGTCAGCGGCCGTGGGCGGGGTCTAAACAATGTGATGTCACATTGCTTAGAGAATCAAAACGGCATGCCTAGTGAGACTGATTTAGTTTAATGGGAAATAAAAAATAAGTAACTGCCAATACACAATTATGTCCGAACACCTTTTTTTGATTAATAGGTGCCCATGAAGACATGATTAGTAGCTGCTCACCTTGTTTTTTTCACTATTATAGAAGAAGTTGGACCAGTTGGGGTCTGTCTGCATGAAGCGGAACTCAAATAGCTCTCTTAAACACAACTGCAGGACGTTGAAACAGATCTACAGAATAAAGATGAGCGAGAATTATTTTCTCAAATTCATTTACACAATAAATTAAGATATCGAAATATCTCCAAACCACAAAAAAATATTACTGTAAAAATATGACGTTACGGTAACAAATTATCAATAAAGGTATATGCAAATAGCATATCCTTGATTGAAAAATTCAGTGTAAAGTTACAATAAAAAAAAAAAATAAAGCAAAAAAAATAAAAATAAAAATAAAAATAGCACATATCGCACAAATTAATCAAATCAATCAAAACCTTTTAATAAATATTTGTTTAACCATCTAACCCACCTCATTTCTAATCTCTTGATCCAAATCAACACAGCGGTCAAGTGGAACTCCATGAACTAGTTCCATGGTGATCACACGACGACTGGACAACTCATCAAAAACCTCAGGGACCACAAATACTGGATCTCCTTCAAGCAAATTCCTGTGAGAGTAAAAAAAAATTACTCAATGTGTAAAGATGTTTTTTTTAACTGTTCAAAAGTTTGGGGTCATTACAATCATTTAAAATTAAATTAATACTTTTGTTCAGAAAGAACACATTGAATTAGATCTAAAGTGGTGGTAAAGGCATTTATAATGTTATAAAATATTTATATTTGCTGTTATATGTTATGTAAATATATGCTGTTCTTTTGAATTTTCAACAAAGAATCCTGAATTAAAACATGTTTCCTGAGCATAAAATCAGCATATCTACAGTGCGACCAAATACTGCGTGCGACTATGAAAAAATATTTAGGAGCACTGGTGCAACTGACCAATCAGCATATTTGTATAAGATCGTGATGAACTAAGATGAGTTACAGCTTTTAATGATTTTTAAGGGAGTTTATAAAAGAGATATTGATTTAATACAACAGTTAAATAAACAAGAAGTTAATATTAAGTGACTTACAGTGTCTGACTATAACACTATTGCCTGATTTTGCTCTAATGCGTTGTCAAAAACAGTTCGAAACAAGTCACAACTTAGCCACTGCGCATCTCCAATCAAACACAGCAATGTTTCGTTTATATATAAACATGCATTTTTAAATCTAATGAGTCAATGATTAAATTTCCCATTCATAAAGACACTAATTTGCTTTATTTCTGAACGAATCAGCCATTCATACAAATCAAATGAATGAATGATTCAGTAATTAAATGCGAACCCTAAAAGTGACTTGCCGCCAACTACTGCCAGTTCTAGTTTTATTTTTATAGTATCTTTTCAGTTATTTAAATCATATAATATTCCTATATTAAAAATTCTATTTTTAAGAAATTAATCTCAACATGAATTTATGAATTTGATTGCACTCATGCCACCTCTGAGCTTAATAAAAAAAATATACAAATACACCTACATGCCACTTTTGTGTTATTCTGTGCCAAGTCTGTAGTACAAATTAATTTTGTTAATACTGATTTCATTTGATTGGTAACTTATTCTTATTCTACTTGTTCTTATTCTGTTGTTTTAATTAAAAAATTTTAAAAAGCTTATAAAATATATATTTTTAAAACGACTTTAAATAAAGTTAGAAAAATTCCATTACAAAGGTAAAATTCCCCTGTAAATCACTTTAAGGAGTCAAATATCACCTTGTAATGGGAAGGCTAATTGTTTTTTATCAAATTTTTTGATTATTGATTAGAAGGTGCTCCTAAAATTTTGACTGCTCCTAATATTTTTAAGTTAGGAGCACAAGTGAAAGAAAATTAATCACGATAATAAAGTACATTTTTTTTAAAAAATTTCCAAATGGAAAACAGTTCCTAAATTGTTTAAATTGCTTTTAAATTATAATGAACATAAGTAAATATATATTACAATATCACTATTTTTACTGTATTTATAAATGACTTGTAAGCATAAAATGAGCATAACAACTTTGTTTCAAAAACAGTACCAACCCTATACTTTTAAACATTAGTGTAATTACAAATGTATGGAATTGTGGCTCATTCAAAGACAATCCAAACAATTATTATAACTAAAAATACCTGAATCGCTTTGCACACTCTGCCTCTCTCTTGTAGTCACACTCCCATGCCAGCTCCCTCTGAAGTACCTCAAGACTACTGTCAGCAAATAAACCTGGTAAAACAAAGCACCAGCTACTGACATCCCACACAGTGTGACTCGATGTGGATATTTCTGAGATTTGAGCATTTTGAACCTCCATATACATATGAAAGCATTTGCCAGTGCTTACCATCAGGCAGCACAACACTCATCTTCAGAACAGACATGAGATTGTTGATGTCACTGCGAATGCTTTCAGCAACACCAGGGTACTATAGGTGACAATTAAGTAAAAAAAAAAAATGAATGAATGAACATCAACACATTCTGCAAAACCTCAGATTGCTGAAAACAGATGCTTAAAAAATTTTGTCTAATACCTGTATCTTCATAGCAACTTCCCTTCCATCAGGCAAAACTCCATGATGCACTTGACCAATGGAGGCAGCAGCAAAGGGTTTTTCCTCAAATGATGAAAGTTTCTCTTTCCATCCAGATCCTAACTCCTCCTCAAGCACTTTCTACACATGGGGTTTCAACACAAACATCAGTCAGTGAGAAATCACAAAGTGAACATAACAGCATCTGATAAATGTCAGTTGGAAAGAACTATTAGGGGATTTGAAGCACCACTAACAATTGTTATCAATGTCACAGATGCTCGGGAGCTCAATCAATCAGCTGTATAAAGCGCACTGACACTCCCTTGTGGTTGGACGGCAATAAAGCTCAGCTATGAAACTGCTGTTATTGTTAACTACAACTAAAACTACAAAGCTGAAATCAATAAAAAAAAAAAAAAAGATTAGATGTAAAACTTAAACTAAAAACTAAAATTTTTATTTTTTAAAATTAAAGCTAAATAAAATATTAAATAATATATATAAACAACAAGCATATATCAATAACTAAGGGTGTGTTCACACTTGTAGTTTGTTTGGTTTACTTGGTCCGGACCAAAAAGGAAAATTTGGTCCTGGTCCGTTTAGTGTTCATACTTGCATTTTTGACAGCGAACCTAACGATACCAAACCTAAAGGCATAGCGATACATTCATAACCTGACTGGTCGATTTTAATAACGTATATTTCGTGACCGAACTCACCGAACACTCTAAACAAAAGGAAAATGTGCATTCGACTTAAAGTGGCTTAAAGTCGAACACACGCAATGCCGTCTGCTGGACTAAGCGTGCTCATTGTTGCATGTATATGATTTTATTTTCACCACCTGCGAATTCACAAAGAGCTCATAAAAGGCACTTTACCACCTCATTGCTCCACGTTTGCCCTCTGCTCATTTTGTTTTGGATACATTGCTTGCTCCCTTAGTGAAATCATGTCACATAGCATCACATCTTGTCATTAATTCCTGTTTTTGGTTCGTTAAGAAGTATCTGGTCCGTGTTGCGTTCATACTTGCACCAGTTCATTTGGAATGAGCTTTATTGTAAATTGTAACTGTTTTTATTTTTGTTTGTTTTAGGTTCACACCTAAGTTCACAAGTTCACACTTGTCATGTTTGGTTAACCTTAGTGGTGTAATTGCTCTGTTAGTGTGGTTCGTTTGAGTAAGTGAGTAAGTGTGAACGCTGCCATCTGAACCCTGGTGTACACCAAACAAGCGTACTAAGACCGCTAAAAAGATGGGTCTCGGTCCGCTTGTTTGGTGTGCACCACGGTTCAGATGGCAGCATTCACACTTACAGAACAATTGCACCAAGGTTCATTTTAATCAAACCAAACATGACAAGTGTGAACACACCCTAAAACAAACAAAAATAAAAAGTGTTCAATTTACTTCAATTTACAATAAAGTTCATTAGTTAACTACATTAGTTAACATAAAGAATGAACAATAATTCTAAAGCATTTATTAATCTTAGTTGATGCTAATTTCAGGATTTATTTATGCATTATTAAAAAGGTGCAAAGGCACTTCATTCAGCCAGAGGCTTGTTAAGTCTGACGTCACGCGTCACCGCTTCTGGGATTTTGTTATTTAAAAAAAGAAAGAGTTAAACAAGCCCCGCTCAGGTGACAATAAGTAATGCAAAAGTAATGCAATTCATTACTTTCCATAAAAAGTAACTAAGTAAAGCAATAAGTTACTTTTCTATAGAGTAACAATATAGTTATAAGTAATAAGTAATGAGTTATAACTATACGTAATATGCATTACTTTTAAAAATAACTTTACTCAACACTGGTCTAAACAGCATTTTTTTAATGAATATTAGGGGCTTTCGCATCGGAAGAACCTCTTCATAGTTCCTAGAACTATTGGCGGAAGTACCCACTTTTTTAGCGTATTCGCAACGCAGGAACTACAAACAGTTTTAGTTCTAAGAACTCTATTTGGGGGACCTAATTAGCTTCTACAACAGTGCCAAATGCATACAAAACACCGGCTACCCAGCATTTTTAAAAAGCCACTTAAAAATATTTACTCCACACACATGGAAAACAGCAATCACCGCATTTAACAGTTGTTTGCAGAGTTTTGTTCTTTTCTAAGCCTCGATGATATGTAACACTGCAAGTTGTCATACGATATTTCATCTCACAACCTAACTTTTTTCTCTTTAAGTCCCGTAAATTGTGCGTTTACATTTCATCTTCGTTATCACAAAACCTCCAGTACATAACAAAAACTCTCCAATCACGGCATCTTCGATTCACCGGTTGTTGACATTTCTAAATGACACACAAAAAAACGTCGTTGACGGTTGCTTCAGAGTTCTTGGTGCTGATACGAATACAACCAGGAAAAAGCAGCCAGAGGGGGAAATTGGTTGAGCGGAGCGAAAGCCCCTATTGAAATTGCTTGTTAGTTAAAAGAAATATCCAGCAAGATATCAAAGCAATTTTTAATAGTTATGTGGTTAATGTTTCATGAGACCAAATAAAAACACAGTAAACGCATGGTAACTTACATGCATTTGCCAGGCTGGCATGAAGTCTGCACTCTGTCGAACTCTCTCAAATATTTTCTGCAGTTGAGGGTTAATGAAGCTATTATCTAATAAGGGCATACAAAAATTAGATAAATCAGCTGAGAATATTTTCCTTCTCATCACAAAATAAAGCATCTAACCATTTTTGTACATTTGAAATGCTCTAAATATTTTGTGCTGAGCATCAAAAGGACAGAAAACATCAGAAAGGGTTTCAAGCTCTTCAAGCTGGATCTCTTGTAAAGGGAATATTTAACGTCATCAATTAAATGAACAAATGGAGGCACTTGGTATCAAAGAATTCACAATAAAATAAAACCATGTACCCTGAATGCTTAGCATCTGTCCAATCTTGAGGGCCGCTCCTCTAACTTTACACAGTGTGTTCACTATTCTCTCTGCATTGGCCTCTGACAGAAGGGGAGAGTCTAAAAGAGCCCCCATATCTGAAAGAGAAAGGCACCAGAAATTTGACTAATATGCCCAATAACCCTAATAACAATTTAAAAAAATGTGTCAAGTCACATTTAAGCAAGCTAGCAAGTATTACCTGAGCGTTTTCCTCCAAAAGACTGTTTCGCCACCTCAGCAATGGCACCAATGCCAAGCCCAACAGCTAATCCTATGAAATAAAGCAGCACCATTATTATGGTTAGGACAATTAATGCGTTGTCAATGTGTGGTCACATAAGCAAATTTTTTGGAGAAATATTACATTATATTATACTATATTATTAGTCTGCAGTGCAAAAGACAAATAAAATAAAACAGACCTCCAAAATTAGCCAATCGACTAATTCGTGTAGCGGGTACCTTCCGTTCTCTGGCTCGTTCACTAAGCTGCAAAGCATAAAAATCATACTGCTTCATAAGAAAGAAAACTCTAAATAGATACTTTTACAGACAATATACACTACCGTTCAAAAGTTTGGGGTCAGTACATTTTTATTGTTTCTTTTTTTTTTCCTTTTTTTTTTTAAGAAATTAATACTTTTATTCACCAAGGATGTATTAAGTTAATAATTAAAAGTTTATTAAAAGTTAACAATAAATAATTCACATTGTTATAAAATATTTTTATTTTGAATAAACACTGTACTTTTTAAACTTGTTATTCATGAAAGAATCCTGAAAAAATAAAAAAATAAAAATCACAGGTTCCAAAAAATATTTGGCAGCACAACTGTTGATATTATCCAACATTGATCATTCTAATAATAAATCCGCATATTAGAATGATTTCTGAAGGATCATGTGACACTTAAGACTGGAGTAACAGCTGATAAAAAATCAGCTTTTCATCACAGGAATAAATTCTATTTTAAAGTATGTTAAAAAGAAAAAACATTATTTTATATTGTAAAAACATTTTGCAATATTACTGTTTTTTTTTTCTATATTTTTAATCAAATAAATGCAGCCTTGATGAGCATAAGAGACTTCTTTAAAGACTATTACAAGTCTTACTGACCCCAAACTTTTGAACGGTAGTGTACATATAAGACAAATACATTACAAAATGCCATTAGAGTAAAATTTTATTTTAATATTACATATTTTTATAGCTTTTCATTAATAGTTTAAATTATTATTTTTAGTCTTCATTTTAACTTTTCATTTTTAGTCTGTTTAGTAAATGTTCTTGTCACTTTATTATCTCCTATATTTAAGTTAAATGTTTTTTTATTTTGTTTCAATTTTTAGTTTTTGATTATGCCATTAGAGTAAAAATATTATTTCAATATTATATGCTTTTATAGCTTTTAATTAATATTTTGTTTCCATTTTTTTCTTTATTTCCAGTTAGTAATTTAGTAATTGCTTCAACTTAAACTTATTAAACTTATTTCACTTAATTGTCAAGGCAACATTTCTAATGTTCATGTTCCATCAATTTTTTATTATCAATATTAATGTCAATATTTTATTTAAATTATGAAAAAAAAATAGTTTAACACTAATAGTTTTGTGAACAATAATACATTTTCAACATATAATACATTTTAACAAAAGGCAATTAATGTCTGTGTACTTCAAAATGCAACATTATGAGTGTCCTCAAATATTTTAATTATTTGATTTATTATGCATGATTGATGTTTGCTAATGTTAAAAAAAAAAAAACAATCCCATTTGTCCTCACCTTTTGTCGTACAGGCCTGGCAATATTCTGCTTTGCCTCCCTTGCCTTTTTAATGTCTTCAGGGCTTAACCTGGCCACCATAGAGTCATGGACAAACCTAATATGATGATGAGACATTGATACATGCAGAAATCGAGTGTTTTGACCAGGCCAGCCGGTTCCCTTGACCGTGCCAGTAGGTGCACCAACAGGCGTCTCTGACGTTTCCTCCCTTCCTTCTTTGCTAGAAACGTCAGGTGGCATTTCAGAGCCGACTGCCCACTTTGCTGCTTCATCAGGGTCCATTTCCTCCCACTTCTCAATGTCAGGAAACTCCTCAGTCTTGGGTGTCTAAAAAAAAAAAGTTAATTTAATACATGATTAGCAATGTAATTTCTCTTCTTGTGTTCATGCATATCTCTGTAAGTGTTCACTGACCACGCCTGCTCCCATCACAGTGCCCATCACGCCCTCGACCGTGTCCTGTGCAGCTTTGACCCCTGCACCAAAGGTCGAGTTGCAGGCCATCAGTCTGAGCTGTTCACCCTGAATGGTGGCGAAGGCAGCGCCCACCTTGCCGGCCCCCCTCAACACCTGGAGTACTTCTGCCAACACCACTGAAAAATCACAGGGTTAGATGTCAGTGCCCTGAACCTTTAAACATTACTTCATTACCGAAATTCAGAGCGGGCATCTCAAGCTGTGTTATTTTAGTTTTATATTATTACACATTTCATTCATATTTTTAATCAGCGTTTTTTTAAATATATACACCGTTGTTCAAAAGTTTGGGATCAGTACAATTTTTAATGTTTTTTTAATGGTTTCTTACGCTCATCAAGGCTGCATATTTATTTGAGCAAAAATACAGAAAAAAACAGTAATGTGAAATATTATTGCAATTTAAAATAATGGTTTTCTGTTTTAATATACTATTACATTTACTACTGTTTAAACATTTGGGGTCTTTTGACTAAAATTGATATTAGTTAATTATGAATTGATTAACAGAAATTAATATTTTTATTCCGCAAGGATGCTGTACTTTTAAACGTTTTATTCATCAAAGAATCATAAAAAAGCATTCAAAAAAAGGAACTTTTTCTAACATTGATAATAAATCAGCATATTAAAATGAATTCTGAAGTATCATGTGACACTTGAGAATGATGCTGAAAATTCAGAAAGAAATTATATTTTTTAAATATTAAATTATGAAACCATTATTTTAAATTGTATTACAGTATTACTGTTAATGTTCCTGTATTTTTGATCAAATAAATGTAGCCTTGATGAGCAGAAGAGATTCCTTTGAAAACATTAAAATAAATTCTTACTGATCCCAATCTTTTGAACAGCAGTGTAAATTTTCGGTTCTCACTTTAATTTTAGTTTAATTTTGTTAAGTGCTTTAGTATATACACCACGGGTTCTCAACTCCGGCCTGCGAGATCCTTTTTCCTTTAGAGTTTAGCTCCAAACCTAATTAAACACACCCGAACATGTTAAACAAGGTCTTTAGGATCACTAGAAAGTCACAGGCAGGTAAGTTTGAACAAGGTTGGAGCTAAAACTGGATCTTGCGGGCCAGAATTGAGAACTCCTGATATACACTACTACGAATACTATTCAGGTTTAGTTTTAGTTCTGTTTTATTGTTTATTTATTTCCAGTGAGTATTTTTAGTGCTTCAGCTTAAACCCTTTTCGATCAACATTTTTAATGTCAAGTTTACACCATAAAGATGGCACAGAAACTCTTTGAAGTAGCATTTAGGTGTCTTTACACAGACTGTTTAATGCTGCTCAGAGGTGGCATAAATAAATTTACAGATAATACAGCTGTAAGCTTTGATACTTGGGGCTGAGGTGGGTCAGAGCAGGCTTAATTTAGTCTGGCTTTTATGCGGCAAGGGACAGAGCAGCTTTAACTCAGCTGTGTAAAGATGATTAAATTTTCGTTTGGTTGTAATTCTATTTTCAAAAATGTTTGTAATACTTTAAAGTATCTTACACATCCAAGTTAAGGCTGCTCAAAATTCAGTGTAAAGGTGCAATGCTGTATAAAAGCCAGACTACATTATCCTTGCTCAGAATCAATATGCAGAAGTTATGACATAGCATGAGCACATGTATGAAATTTTACCCACGTGCACTTAATACTGTAGTGTTTTCAGCTTATCTTTTTAAATGAGCACAGCAGTGTAGGTACTCTAACAGTAATAATACTTACTCGTGTTGAGAGGTTAGATTCTTCTCAGCGTCTGCGCGAAGTGTCCTTTCCACTCCACACACCTCTGTCTGTTTTGCAACCACTACCGGACACGGAAAACACTCTGTGATTGATAACCGTCGTAGCCAACCAAATTTGCAAATATCAAAAAGGGGTTGGTTTTAAGAGCTGTGTCTGCTGTCAACCAATCACGATCAGAAAGCAAACACGTTCACGCACATGGGGCGTGCCCAATATGGCTCAGTAGCCAATGAACAGATGGAAGATAACGCCGTATACTGGTCAAAAAGTGAAAGTGCAGTTACAAATGAATCCAGGCAAAATGAAATTTGTTCAAGGTTAATAGAGGCCATGATTTTATGCTTCACTTTCCCTCTTCACAGGACACTCTTCATCTTTGACTGTTTCCCAAAAAAAACAGAAAGGATAAAAAATAAATAAATAAATAAATTAAGTGTGGTTTGTTCTGTCATTACAGCTTATAAAAAGTTTATTCTACTACACTTTTTAACTGGTTTGTGTTGTTTACATTTCCATTACTTGGCCTACTACTGTTTAAACGGCCCTCATCTTGCTTAGACATTAAAGCCATGTGACCCTGGACCACAGAACCAATCATAGGTCGCACGGGTATGTAGCAATAGCAACAGCCAAAAATACATTGTAAGGATCAAAATGATCGGTTTTTCTTTTATGCCAAAAATCATTAGGATATTAAGTAAAGATCATGTTCCATGAAGATATTTAGTAAATTTCTTACCTTAAATATATTAAAATTAATTTTTGATTAGTAATATACATTGCTAAGAACTTCATTTGGACAACTTTAAAGGTGATTTTCTATTATGGTTGTATTGCACCCTCAGATTCCAGATTTTCAAATAGTTTATCTCAGTCAAATGTTGTCCTATCCTATCCTAATAAATCACACATAAATGGAAAGCTTGTTTATATAGCTTTCAGATGATGTATAAATCTCAGTTTCCAGAAATTGACCCTTATGTCTGGTTTTGTGGTCCAGGGTTACATATTGTACGATTGCTAAATGTGTTGTCTTTTTATCATTTTATCTCAGTCTTAAAGAGGTGTGTTTAGTTTTCTTTTTAAGTAGCTGCAAGCTCACCCTGCTGTTGCATAATCATCATAATCATAATCATGTCCAGTCATGCTTGTTTTGAATGTGATACAGCAACAAATTAGAGCAATTAGAAAAAGAACAGTTTCTACATAAAAACACCCACTACCTCTGCGCTGTTCAGTTTCACTCGAGTTCTTATATTGTACACATAGAACTATAGTAGTCAACATTTCAATGTGGATTAAATAAGTTCATCAAAGTTGTCCTATGACAAGAACAGGTATTGTTTTGGTTTTAGGACAACTTTAATAAAAGGTTTTGATCCACTTTAAATGGTGACTACTGTATACATATACCCATACACCTAAGGATCATGCATCCCTACTGGACTCAACACAGTACGTGTTGTGTGGTGCCTGTACACTACATGATGTACATTGCTGCTTATCTAACTGTATTAATTTGATATTCATTGGTATTTGACTATTTGAGAGCTGTTGTCCTTCTTATTTATGTCTGTCTATAGACTAACTCCTTGTAAGAACAATTTTGCCAACCAAAAAAATAAATAAATAAATAAATTCCTGTTGGGCTTTAAATGTGCCTAAAAATGATTTTCATACAGTCATAATAATTATTTCATGGACTATGACTGAACTACAATTATTAAATTATTAAAATATTTTTTTTTTAAGAAATCTCCTCTGCTTACCAAGCCTGCATTAATTTGATGCAAAGTAGAGCAACAGCAGTAAATTTTTGAAATATTTTTACTATTTAAAAAAATGTTTTCCATTTAAATATAATTTAAAATGTAATTTATTCCTGTGATTTCAAAGCTGAATTTTTAGCATCAATACTAAATCACTAGAATGATCATTCAGAATCATTCTAATATTCTGATTTGCTGCTCAAAAACAACAACAACAAAACATTTATTATTATTATTATTATTATTATTATTATGTTGAAAACAGCTGAGTAGAATTTATTTTCAGGTTTCTTTGATGAATAGAAAGTTTAGAAGAACAGCATTTATCTGAAATAGATTTTTTTTTGTAATATTATAAATGTCTTTATCATCACTTTTGACCAATTTAAAGCATCCTTGCTCAATAAAAGTTTTAATTTCTATAATTTCTCCAAAAACAACAACAACAACAACAACAACAAAAACACTGACTCCAAGCCTTTGAATGGTATTGTGTATAATATTACAAAAGCTTTTGATTTCAGATAAATGCTGATCTTAAGATCTTTCTATTCATCAAAGAATTCTGAAAAAATGTACTAAACTGTTTTAAATATTGATAATAATAATAATAATAATAATAATAATAAATGTTGAACAGCAAATCAGCATATGATGCTGTAAAATATGATGCTGAAAATTTAGTGTTGATCACAGGAATACATTTTAAAATATATTCAAATAAAGCAGTTATTTTAAAAACTAAAATCATACTGCTTTTGCTGTATTTTGGACCAAATAAATGCAGGCTTGGTGAGCACAAGAAAGTTATATTAAAATAATTACATTTATTTTAATTTAAATTCAAATTAATCTTACTGTTCAAAAACGTTTAACTGCTAGTGCATTTATATTTTATATTATATTTTATTTTCACTTTTGTTTAGGATTCCACTGTTCTGTTATTTCAGCATTTTTCCTCACAATATCACTTTCCAATATCACACATCAGCTTATGTTTCATCAGTGGAAATGTGTAGCAGAAACTGTGCTGAACATTTTATGTGCATCTTTAAATCTCTTTTCCAGTCTGTGAATCACTAGACATCATAATCCTACTGTAAATATTAGACAGTTGTGTGCAACATCTGAAATCACAGTGTGTCCTTGTCATGTTGTGCTCAGTACAGTACCAAAAGAACCTAAACAGAGTCTACAATTATCTTTTTTTCTCAGACTTGACGTTTATGTGAAATGTAGTAAAAGTGAAAGATGTTGCTGGTCATTATGATGATGAGCTAGAAGAATTTTTCTTTGTGGGTGTAGAGATAGAGGGAGCCTGAACATCCATATATGGGCATGCCATCAACTTTCTCTCCCTATTGGCTACTAGCGTTTTGCAGCTGCTTGTCAACAAAATGGCCTTCCTCAATTGCTTTTCGAGGACCTACTAACTATTTCTGTTTTGGTGAAATAGTATTGAAACCCTGGTTGAATAATAGAACCGATCATTTTTTTAAAAACACAGTATTTACCAACATATTACTGTGTTCACAATAGACATATATCGTTGACAAAGCCAGATCAATATTGGAATTTTTGCTTCATTCTCGAGTTAGCGTACAAATGCTAACAGTCTACCTGCAAACCCTTATCGACCTCAGCTTTCATCTCTGATTATTTTTAAAACCACACAGGGAAATTTGAAGGACTGTTGGCTTAAATTCAAAAACATAGCCACTTTTTTGTTACAAAAACAAAGCTGTCGGAACGAAACAGCGGAGATTTGGTCTCAGAAGAAGGTAAGCAGAAAAATAATTCTAGCAGAGCTGCTACTGTTTTAGCTTGGCTTGTTATTTATTGTTGATGATGACATCAATTGGAAATGCTACAAAATGTTTAACGCAATCAAAAATGTAAACCTTTGATATTAAAGAGTTACTTAACTTGTGCTGTGTAATACAGAAATAAGCCAAGTTAGGAAAATATAATACGAAAATCAGCAAGCTGAGTTTTCCACTTCATGAAGACAGCTTAGCTAACCAAGCTAAACATATGCTAATTACACACTGGCGCAGATATATAACAACAAGAATAAAATACATTCATTTTAGCAGAGAGTATAGTACTGTTAGTTATATTGCTACCGATTATTTGGGTTGACATGAATGCTAATTAAAACTGAAACAGAAGTTCGCTCGCTTTTTAGATGTTATAAAGCTGGCTAACAGTTTGCAATAGCCACTTAGCTAATCAGATTATTCTTGCCTCAGGTCAAATGATTCCGAACGCTTTGTATTTATTTCGACTCTTTACTGTTTTGAGTTAAAGTGTTAATTGAAAGTAAAGTAAAGCACTGAAGATGGCAAGCGATTACGTTAAGACAAGGCATGGATTAACTTGATGAGTAGGCCCAGTGAAGAAGAGAAGAGCTGGCTGGAAAAACACGTACAGATGCAATAAATTACACCATAATTCACTTAGCATTTATTATGACCGTACAATAACATATTAAATCAATTACATCATCTTCCTGTTTGGACGCTAAAATATATTTGCGAGGGTGATCATTATCAATGGCAATATTTGTTTGTTTTTATTTTGTCATTTGCTCTTGGTGAACGTTTGGTGTCCTTTGATTCAGTGCTTTAATACTGATTATTAAGTGGTTTAATACTGTCGTCGTCTAGGACTTCGCAATAGGAGAAAGAGCACTGTGTGGTCATATTAACATTTAAAAAGACAAAAACGTTTTCACACTTGTGTATAATTGCCATTCAGAAAATAGAGTGCAAAAAGTCTACCCTGTGTTGTTCTCTCCTGAGTGAATCATCTCGTCGAATGACTTGTTTAACAAGTCTTTTAACATTTTGTTGGTCCTCATTATCTAGAGTCATCAAATCTCTTAGTTCTTTGTCACAGTAATGGGAGATTTTTATAATCAAAGGATTGTTTTTCTCAGTAGTATTGATAATGAGTAGTAGTGATGATAATGAATGTATGTGTGCATGTATGTGGATATGTGTAATATGAAATAGCTTAGTATTTACTAATTTAGTGCATGATATATAGTATTGGACCGTCAATATTAGATCAACTTTCATAGTAGGTATGTGTCATATTTCAGATTTTTTTTTAAAATGCATTGTAGGCTAGAAATAGGAGCCCGAAAGCATTTTAAAAGGCTATATCCATTAGTGTTGTGATACGTTTTCCAAGGTCTTTTCAATTGCATACAGTGTACAGCATAGAGTTAGAAGCCAGGCTTTTCATACTTCAGGTAGTTTGCTGTGTCACAATTACCAAGTCTGTTTATTTAAGACACTGTGTCTCAAAGTAATGTGTTTGATATAAGGAGTCCTAAAATATAACACTGGTCCTCCTTTGCCTATAATTGCATTGTCTCTTTTGGCCAAGGATTGGATGTTGCACTCAATGGGAATTTATAAACTGTTGTGCAGATTAATGGCCAAAGAAATTGTGGGTTTTGTTACAGAGCATTGTAGCCACCCAGAATGAAAAGACTAACTTAAACTGATTGTATAACTGTGTACCACATGTATTGGCATGCAATGGAATCTGTGAGAACCCATTTAATAAATGGTTTTGGCCTAAGTGCTATTTAACATAACACTTAACAAAAGGTATTAGACTAACTTAATATTAAAAGCAAAATTCCTGAATTTTACTTTTTAATGATTGGAATTTTAATTATGAAAGAATGGCTTGTAGAGATTATAGATACACAGGCACCTTTAGTAGCATGCTCATGTCTGTTCTTGTTAGCTGGGATGATTAGTCAGTTTAATTGACTACTAAAATCCATTGACATTTGTATCAGTCATTAAATTAAAAGAATTGAGTGTACTCTGTCAGCTCAGTGTTATCTTTCGTCCGCCTGGTTTTGTACCAATGGCAGTAATGCTTTCCAACATGATTTTTCAAATTCATGAAAAATAGTTTCATATATATTCAGATGTAGCATTAAATCCATGACAGTGTTTCAGAGAGGTTGTGTGTAATGCTTTGTGGACAGTGATAGCTGTCCTAAAAGAGCACATTCTTGATTTGAAGAGCAGTTGTGATGGCATGCATATTGCAGCAACACTCAAAATACTTTAAAATCTTTTTTGCATTTAACATTTGTTTAGCCTATGCTCAAGATAGAGGGAGATTTATTGATTAAGAGCTTTTGAATTCATTGAATAAAATCCCAATCAACTAGCTGGTTTTAAAAAGCTGTGAGACAAACTTTATGCAAATGAAAAAAAGACAACCTGTACATCCCCAGACCATCGATTTTCAACATAATAAAATTAAGATATCTAAAAGAGCAGATTCAGCTGCTCAATATAATATATATCGTTTTTGGAGAACAATGGGTGTGTTCACGTTCATTTCAGATGATTCATCACTCTTATGACTTCATCAGTAGAGAGGACTTACTAGAGATGCTCATTTCTTGCTGTGATTCTGATTGAGACACTTTAACATAGCATTATTTGAATGCAGTGAAGCTAAGTCTACCTTTTTTTTTCCTTTTAGTTCTCAGATGGAGTAATCTGTCCGGCTGGAGCCTGCAGACCTGAAAAGTGAGAATGAGTGGTGAATTGCAGAGTAGCTGCCCAGCATAGAGGCAGGTGCGCTCCAAATGGGCTCACAATGAACCGTGACACCTTTTCCCACATCCGGCTGTGGTGCCCACGCCCCTTCGGCACCTACTCCCAGAATAAGCCATACAGCAATGGTACAATCTGCAACGGAGCAGCTACTACCCACTGCAAGGCTGATGATTCGGGGCTTACAACCATAGAGACCCATGGAGTCAGTGAGGAGCAGGATGAGGATGTTGGCACTGAAAACACTCCACCAGATGCTACATCTACCCTTCTGGCTCCACCACTACCTGCTTCACCCTCTCCAAATTCACAGATGGAGGATGGCAGGGTACTGCTTGATACCTGGTATGTCATCAAACCAGGCAACACCAAGGAGAAAATTGCCTTCTTTGTAGCTCACCAGTGTAATGGTGCTGGAATTCCTAGGCCTAGTGCCATGAAAGTCAAGGGAAACTGGGCTACTGATTGTACCAAGGCGAAGCGCCGTCGTCGCTGTTCCTCTTATGACCCTCCCACTAGAGCTCAAAATGTTGTCGTTGATGTACCCACAGAATCCAACTCGACGGAGGATGGTGTTGGAGTTAGTGAGACGGATTTGCTTTCTGTGGCTGAAATGGTGGCTCTTGTAGAACAGCGCACAGCCTTGGCCCTTCAAGGTATGGTAGCGCAAGGACAAACTAGTCCTTATACAGTCCATCAAAAACCTGTTGTAATCCTTTCAGACCCCCCTTCATCTACACCAGCTCCTCAAAATGACTTTGATCTGCTGCAGCAACAGCAGGAATCTCGACGGGTCGCTCAGGCTGTTGCACAGTTTGAATCTCGGCAGCAGAATCTCGACAGTACAACTTTGCGGCCTGAACTGAATGCACAAGACCGCATTCACACTGGCGATTCTGTGGGTAGTGCTCCAAGTCATGGACGAGGGGAAGTACGGATCGCTTTCCGGGTGTCAAGTCTGGACCCTCGCACCCAGTCGGAACCTGTCGGCCGGCCCAAATGCATGTTTATGAGTTGTGGAGTTGGAGGGGGGCAAGCAGGAACCAGGAGCAAAGAAAAGATCACTTGTGACCTCTACCAGTTGGTCAGTCCCTCATCTCGAGATCCAGGCGCCCTCCTGGCTGGCTCGCCAAAGGCTGATCCCCTCGGAGAAGGCATCGCTGACAGGCCTTCCTCCACAACGCCAGATCCTAACCAAGACCCTGCCTCAGGAGAGAAGGCAGCAGTTGCTCGAGAGCGGGTGACCGGCTTCCACGTTGAGGTTGTGGTCACGGGTGCAGTAGACCAGTGTGTCTTCTATGGGAAAGACAGCACAGAGAATGTTCAAGAAGAGACTGTATGTTTTGCTATGCCCAATGGGGCTAATTCAACTGATGCCTCAGAGGACCCACCTCCTGGCCAGCTGTTCTTTCTGCAGTCACCAGCTACTGAAGATGAGAGTTGCTCAACGGTAAACAGTGGGATGCGGTCTTTAGATTGTGCAAACAACAATGGGCCGGTCGGGGCTACCGTAGAGAGGCCAGATTCCCCGCTGGCAACTGTGGATGATTGTTCTGATCCTCCGTTGTGCCGCCTCTACCGTCATGTCTCCCATGACTTCCTTGAGATTCGCTTTCAGATCCAGCGGCTTCTGGAACCACGGCAATACATGCTCTCGCTTCCAGACCACATCATGGTCAATATCTTCAGCTACCTGCCCACCCGTTCGCTAGCGGCCCTCAAATGCACCTGCCATGATTTCAAGACCCTGATCGAGACCTACGGCGTGCGTGCTACAGACTCTCGCTGGAACCAGGACCCGCTGTACCGTGACGACCCCTGCAAGCAGTGTAAGCGGCAGTATGAGCGGGGAGATGTGTCGCTCTGCCGCTGGCACCCTAAACCTTACCACCACGACTTGCCTTATGGACGCTCCTACTGGATGTGTTGTCGGCGCACCGATAAGGACACACCTGGCTGTCGAGTTGGGCTACACGATAACAACTGGGTACAGCCATGCGAGCTGGTTCAGGCCCGCACCAAAAGAGACGATGGGAGGTAAAGGAGATTGTCAGGGGATTGTCATTTCTCTCCCTGTTTTCGCTCTACTGAAA
Source organism: Labeo catla (assembly GCA_012976165.1). NCBI lineage: Eukaryota > Metazoa > Chordata > Actinopteri > Cypriniformes > Cyprinidae > Labeo > Labeo catla. The sequence continues at coordinate 15,358 of VONZ01001023.1, read as the reverse complement.
CCTCATGCCACTGTACTATTTATGGTTGAGCTCGCCTCTTCTATCATAGCTTATTAACCTTGCTATCATTGTCAGTATCATTTCTTATCAGTGCACCATAGTTAATTCTCGGTCCCTTCAAGTGCAGACCGTTGTTCTGAAATTTGAAAGCCAATGCTGGTTAAATAAGGTAGGCTGCTGCATGGGACTAGTCTGAATTGGTTAGAAATTCTTATGGCAATCTTGGAAGACCAGCTCTGATTATGACCCCAACCTTGCAAAAAGAAAGAAAAAAAAAAAACCCCTGCAGGCTAGATACAGGACTTGAGAGTATAACTTCAGGGGTTGTTGTCAAGTTTAATTTACTGTCCTTTTGGTCAAAAGCGTGCAAAAATGATGTCACTTTACAAATCCCTGATGTCACTTTGTAATCAACAGTTTGACTGCTTGTTGGATTTTTCTGTTTTTTTGTGTGAATGTGAGTGAATAATATTTCTTTTTGTTGTTGTTGGGATTTCATTTTTCTTCTCTTTCAAATTGATTTCTGAAATCAGTCTTTATTTCTTGACCAAACCTTTCCTTTTACCTATCTCTTTGCCTGCCAGGCTGTCTGTGTGCTTTTTGGCAAAGGCAGCTTTTGCCAAAGCAGTAATTAGCTTCATGTGGCTGAAAGAAAAACAACAAAGAACAGGACAACTCAAAACCTGATTCTAGCCTTAACCCTGTTTGTTCTGCTCATTCCACCAGTCTGTGAAATCTTACAAACAGAAAAAATAATGCTGAACCCTCTGGTTTGGGAGACCGTTATAGGTTTCACCGTCAATCTGCTTTTGGGAATCTTGCCTCTAAAGTGAATAAAAGTTATTTAAAACTGGAGTCTGTGCTATTCCTGTTAGTACGCCTGTATTAGTACGTCAACAGTCAAATGTTTGAAATTCAATTTATTTCTGTATCTTGATACACTTAGTTAGCAGCGTACATTTAATTGGTGCATATAAGGTATAAATAAAAGGTGCACTGTGGAACTCTGTCCTCTATCACCATCTGTGGTTAAAATATAAAATTGCAAGTTTATTGTGGAGTTGTTCTGTTTTCTGTGCTGCTGCTTATAGGAATTGATGATTTTTAACCTAAAATCTTCCATAGTGCACCTTTTCTGTATACAGTGAACAAAGAACATTATGACAATCAATTTAAAAAAAGCTCTTATTTCAGTGACACTTATATTTCACCCAAAAATTTCAATTTCTGAACACCCTCAGGCCATCCAACATGTAGATGAGTTTGTTTCTTCATTGGAAAATATTCATAGAAATTTAGCGTTACATTACTTTGCTTTACAGGGGATGCAGTAATTGTCACATCCCCTATCACAATAATCCACACAACGCCAGTCATCACCATTTATGTCCTGAGAAGTGAAAAGCTGTGTGGTTGTAAGAAACAAATCCATCGAGACTTTTTAAACTTAAAACCATTGTTTCCAGCTAAAATACTTTATCCATAATATTTTCTCCAGCCAAAGTCATCTCGTCTGAACCGGGAGAGAAATATGCATAGATCAAGTGCTGTGAAAACCGTCCAAAACAACTCTAAACAGATATGGACTTCTTCACTGGAGGAAGCGTTGCAAATAATGAATCATGTATTTTAGCCAGAATTGGTCGACTAGATTAGTTTAGATTACTTGTGGACTATTTTGATGTTTTTATCAGCTGCTTGGACTCTTATTCTGATAGGACCCATTCACTGCAAGAGGATCCATTGACCTCGTACGAATTTGTACGTTTTTCACTAAATCGTGTGTATTTTAAAAAGTGTGAATTATCCTAACCCCGCCCCTAAACCTACCCATCACTGGGGTTTAGACAAATTGTACAAAATTTGTGAGGTTGTATGAATTTATGCAAATTAGCCATATACGTACGAATTGGTCATGAGATGGCGTTTGATATAATGATACATTTCTCCAAATCTGTTCCAATGAATTGGATGAACTGAATGAAAAATTTATTTTCGGGTAAACTATTCCTTTAAATATGAGGTATCTTTACTGTTTGACAGTGTTAACATCTCAAAAGTGAAATCTAACATACCAATCCAAATCAGCATTTTCATTGATCCATTTAAATTACTGTTTTCACACATGGTATCAGGTAGTCGTTGATTAACAGATTCTGTAGACTAACAAGAAGAATTCAAAGAATTTAAATCAGTGTTTCCCAACCCTGGTCCTGGAGTACTCCTACAGTACACACTTTGGATGTCTCTCTTAACTGACACACTCAGTTCAGAAGTTTCCAGACTGATGAGTTGAAAAGGATGCGTTTGATTAGGGAGAATCTTGATGCCAAAACCAGGGTTGGGAAACACTAATTTATGTACTATGATCGGTACTTTTCCTTCATGCATAGTAACCCCAGAAATAAACAGCCACAGACATCATTATTAGAGCATTAGCATTGACTAAATTCTTCCACAGTGGGTCTTCACTTATGTCAGGTAATTGTTTGGATGCTTCAGTCACTTCCTCTTCTGTGGGCTCTGGAGCCTGAGTATCACTTATGCCGCAAAACCAGCCAATAATCTTCATCATAATGGAGCGCTCACCACGTTCAACTATGGCAGAGAGAAAAGAATTAAAATATATATGTCATTACTCAAAGAATTTAGTTCGACCCTCACCAGGGGTGTCCAATCCTGCTTCTGGAGGGCCAAAGATTCTGCAAAGTTTACCTCCAACCTGCCCTCGACTGGAAGCTTGTAGTTATCCTTAAAGGATTAGTTCACTTCCAGAATAAAAATGTCCTGCTTATTTACTCACCCCAATGTTATCCAAGATGTCCATGTCTTTTTTTCTTTAGTTGAAAATAAATTAAGGTTTTTGAGGAAAAGAATTCCAGAATTTTTCTCCATATAGTGGACTTCAATGGTGGCCAATGGGTTGAAGGTCAAAATGGCAGTTTCATTGCAGCTTCAATGGGTGCTACACGATCCCAGCTGAGTAATAAGGGTCTTATCTAGCGAAACGATTGTCATTTTCTAAAAAAATAAAAAATAATATATATACTTTATAACCACAAATGCTCATCTTGCACTAGCTCGACCTTACACATTACATTGTTACTTTGGAAAGGTCAAGCACGGTTAGTTCTTCATCTGTGTACTTCAGTTCAAAAAAGTACGGTAGGGCAAAAAATGTCATGTTCTCCTCCAACTTCAAAATCGTCGGACATTGTTCTACCTTTTTTTTTATAAAGGGTGTTTGACTTTCTTTGCACTCTCGGTTTGTAAACACAGGGTCGGTACTTCTGCCTACAGGAGTCACACGTGACTTTTCCAACATGAGTACGTAATGCGAGGTCAAGCTAGTGCAAGATGAGCATTTGTGGTTAAAAAGTACATAAATTTGATTTTTTAGAAAATGACCTACCATTTGAAGCTGCACTGAAACTGCAATTTGGTCAATCAAGTTGTCTATCCCCATTGAAGTCCACTATATGGAGAAAAGTCCTGGAATGTTTTCCTCAAAAACCTTTATTTCTTTTCAACTGAAGAAAGAAAGACATGAACATCTTGGATGACATAGGGGTGAATACATTATCAGGGAATTTTCATTCTGGAAGACTTTGATTAGATGATTCAGGTGTGTTTAATAAGGATTGTAGCTTATCTCTGCACGATGGTGGCCCTCCAGGAGCAGGATTGGACATCCCTGACCTACACGTGCATTTTATCTACAAAAGTAGATAAATCATCTTACTTTGATCCTCCTCAGTTACGACTTTTTTCTTTTCATCTGCCTCTCTTCGAGCTCTCCTTCCTCGTTCCTCGTCTTCCCAGTCCAGATCGACCCTTTCTTCTTTAGAATGTCGCAAGGTAAAGACAAGCCGATGGAGCTTGACAAAGAGAAAATGTAAATGTTATTAATAAAAATAAGTATTCCTAAGTAGCTTCAGCAGTAGCTAAAACTTCTTACATGTTTGTCCTCTATGGGTGGAGTGTTGTAGCTTATGAAGAGCACCAGAATACCAGTGCAGAAGAAGAGCAGCACTGCAAAATAAAGGTAATGAACTCCACATATAAGTTTTGGGCAGTTGGTGGGAGAGAGGCAGCTTCCTGAGCCATATGCAAACTCGGGTATCATACGACACAGACCCATAACCAGTCCTCCCATCAGGCCCCAGAAAGCCCCCTAAGGGAAGATTAAAGATGCAAGCTTTTAGTAAATTTGTGTTCTGATGTGGCATTAAACGAAAGACTGTGTATAAAGCAGACGGTTACTTACTGACTCATTGACCCTCTTCACAAAAATGGCAAGGAAGAAGACTGCTGCAATAGGTGGCGCTAAGTAACTGGTCACAGATTGAATATAATCAAACAGCTGACCGCTCTGGGCTGCCTGGACAACTGGGATCCAACAAATGCTAATGGCGACAATGCAAAGTATCCACACCCTGTCACAGAAGTTAATACATTTGTTCAAACAATGAAAATAATAGAAAGAAGGAGATGCAAATATTTAGTGCATTTGGACATTAGCTGAACTGAAATTACAATGTATAATTACTTAATTATTTACAATTAATAATATTTTTCTTCTCCTTTATAGTAGTTTCCATGTTTGGTGAAATTTCGGAATAGGTTTGAGAATGATCCTACCCGATCTCATCACGAAAACGTACCTATGGGAATTTTTTTGCAAGACGCAAAATACATACTGCCATGTACATATCATGACATTAGATGTGAAATGCCCACTGAGTGGTGCTAAAAGAGTGTTTTTTTCCCCCTGGTACGTTTTATGTTACATTGGTTTTGTATGTGTCACTGCAGTTCTGACTTAAAATGTCCACTGAGTGGCGCTATGTGGTGTTTTAAAATATCGTACCATCTGCACTACACCTAAACTTGCCCGATAGTATGAACAAAAGCTAATGTGGCATAAAAAAGGCAATTGTAAGCATGCCGTTTTAGCTAGTTTTTTGATCTCTCGTCTTTCAGCTCTTTCATCATGAGTCATGTTTCTCACTATATTCATACCGAAGGATTCTGTATCCTAAGTCCAATTCCATGATGGCTACCGAGCAAGCTTGTTTTGTCCGGAAAACGAAAGATGGAGCTGTAATCATAACTGTGTACGAAAACGATTACAAGTGCTTGCTGTTTTATGGCCTCTAGCGTAATTTCATATTGGAAACTGCAGTGATATGTACTTATTGGTACATATTTCATGTCTTCCCACAGGTACGTTTTCGTCATGAGATCAGGTTAGATCAAGAACTGTTTTTTTTTTTTTTTAATTTTTGCAGGTTTGTTTTTTTTTTGTTTGTTTTATTTATTTATTTATCCTTGCTGTTTAATAATGAGGGGCCAGTTGTTTAAAAAGATTAATCTGGATCAGAATGATCTAGATTTGGAAATTCCATGTTTTGCTATCTAGGATCAGAAAAAAATAGCAAATGTGCTGGTATGTTTTGAAACTTGGCTGCTGGTTTGAGCTGGTTTAGGCCGGTCATGTGTTATTCATGAGCTGGTTTAAAACTGGTCATGTTCTGGTCCTAAACTGGTCCTGAGCAGGAGCTAGTTGCTTAGGACCATCTTAGGACCCACTAGGACCAGCTAGCTTTAACCAGCTCAAACCAGCAGCCATGCTTCAAAACATACATATGCTGTTTTTTTCAACAAGGTTAATCGAGATCCAAACCAAGGTTGGATTTTGTGATCTAATTAGATTTCAGAATAATTTGGAACAACCAATTTTCAAGATTTGATCCAATCCAATAGCTGAAATCCGATCAGATTTGAACAACTGGCTCACGGTTATGAGCGATAACAAAACCCAATCTCATGTAAACTAGCAAATTCTGGCAAAAACTGGCAAAAATATTATTTGGATTTGTATGATTTGTATAAAAACATAGCTAGGGAAAAAAGCCAACTATTGATGGGTTTAAGCAGATTTTGCTGATTTAAATTTGCCACCAATTCACCAAAATGGAAATGGGTTATGAACTGCATGAAAGTATTGTGGAGATAACTGGCAAACTCCGGAAAAAAAAAAAGCTTTGTATGATTTGATTTGTATGAAAACATATCTAGGAATAAAGCAAGCCCTAAACCCAACCATCAATGGGTTGTAAGCAAATTTTACTCGTTTATGTTTGCCACCAATTCACCAAATGGAAATGTTCTGAACTCCATGAGAGTGTTGTGGTGATAACTGGCAAAATGTCTGGCAAAAAAAAAAAAATGTACGATTTGATTTGTGTGCCCTAAACCCAACCGTCGAAGGCTTGTAAGCAGAATTAACTCATTTAAATTTGCCACCAATTCACCAAAATGGAAATGGGTTACGAAATGCATGAGAGTATTGTGGAGATAACAAAAAAGGAAAAGTTGCTTGATTACTTGAAACACATTCTAATTATTTCCTGAACAATATTGCTTCCCAGTTCCTCAAAAAAACCATTAAACAGGAATTAGAACAAAAATGACTAAATTCAGGAACAGTTTGATGCTATTTGGACTATTAGATCAACAGTATACCTCAACACAGGCAGGCCTTGGCTGTGAAAATGCCATTAATTAGAATTAATAAAGATATAAATTGAATGGTTCCAAACCTTCCTACAATCATGAGCTCTTTATCTCTAGCTTGAGGCCGAATACGAGTCCAAATGTCCATGGTGAACAAGGTGCTACTACTGTTGAAGATTGATGCTAGTGAGCTCATGAGAGCTGCTAACATGACTGCCAGCATTAAACCTCTGAGACCTGTTTAGGGTTTGATTAAAAATGAAAGAAAACAGAAAGGCAGTTAGGTGTAAACAGAACAGCTTGTTAATTCAGTTGAACTGTGAAGGAGATAATGATCATTTTAAAACACCTGAAAAATAAATTCTGTTAATTACCTGTTGGCATTACAGAAACCACTAGTTTGGGATAAGCAATGTTGGAGCAGCCAACCTCTGTGCCACACACTTCCTTACAAACACCTGAGTCCACACAACCTACTTCATCTTAAAAAAAAAAGATATTCCTTGATTCCTCGATTGTAATTATAAAGATGTGGTATTATGTTCATTTTTAAAATGCATACCAGGGTAAAGCACTCTGCTGATCATGCCTGGAAACACCATGAGAAACATAGGGAGCAGTTTCAGGTACCCACACAATATACATCCGGCCTTTACATGCGTCAGACTGCGGGCGGCCAAACAGCGCTGCACAATTACCTGCAGAACACAAAACGTAATGCATTGTGAAAAATTAAGTAAAGAATATAACAGAGTTGCATATTTTTAATTCTTTATCTTTAAAATACCTTGTCTTTACCTGATCAGTACACCAGTACCAGCTACCAATAATTGCAATGCCAAATAACACACCAGGCCATGGCAGGTCCCCAGTCGTGGGATCCCTAAGTAAATGAAAGGCATCCTCGCGTGGAGTGTAACAATGTTCGGAGATGCTAGAATTCCTCTGAGATGGCAAAGCTAAACTATACTTCTCCAGTAAAGCACTGTATCCTCCAACTTCATAGAAGGCTATTGACAAATGAGAGACAACATAAATAGCATTTTATATATAGTATCTGATCTGTTCTGACATATGTTATTCATACGTTTATACATTGTTACATTTTGTACATTTTAAATTTAAACTTAAATTTTTTTTGTAATCTTTTGCACATTCATGAGGTGCAACATGTTTTTGTTAAATAAAATCCAGGTGTGTTGTTACAAGGTTGTGCTCGCTGGCCTATCCAAACACATTGCTATTATTTCATACCCTTTTCCTAGTTCATAAGTGTGAACTGAATACTTTTGGAAACAAAATATTTCACTTTTAGGTTTACAGACATTTCCTTTAACCCTAAAACACACCACAATGCAAAGCTGAATTAAAAATATGTGTAAAACACCTGTGAAAAATCAATACAGAATCTGTTTTGGTCTTTTCTTAAAGTGAAATACTATAGCTAAAACCGATTTTTTTTGTTTGTTTATTCTAAATCTCAGATTGTTAGTCCTTCAACTTCTGTTTAACTTCTTGTACCAAATGTAAACTATCGTCAAACTGTGAATAGTAATTAGACAATGAATTCTGAACACTAAGCAAAAGATACTTACAGAATCCCATGAGGACGAAAGCTCCAGCAATGATAACAAAGGTTTGGACAGTATCCGTATACATCAGCGCAGCCAGTCCTCCTATAGAGACATTGTTTGTCAAATATTAGAGATTAAAATCTATCATTAAATACAATTAAAGCATTAATATATCTTACACACAGTTATTGCTGTCCCATTTCCAAATAGGTTAGGTACTTCGACCATTTTTTATAGTATAGATTTAGCTTGTCCATCTGGTTATATAAGATTTTTTCGAATGCAGCCACTCTAGCAATTCCACTCTAGCATTCCTGAAATGAAGGGGCATCCTCTGATTTCCAGCTCCTAAGAATTATTTGTCTGCCAATCAGTAAACTGGTTTGGACCCAGGATTTTGTATTTGTGTCTCTTTTTTCATTGTCTGTCCACCCACCTAATATAAACAATCTAGGACATAGTGAAATATGAACATCTAAAACCAAGCAAATGTGTTCATGAACTCTTTTCCAGAAATCCCTACAGAGACATTGTATGTCAAATATTAACACATTTTGTGGACCCAAGGCTCTTAACAGATTATTCATTCCAAAAAGGCTAATTAATATCTGGATGTGACCATGGACAACAAAACCAGTCATAAGGGTCAATTTTATAAAACTGAGATTTAAATGTCATCTGAAAATGGAATAATTAAGCTTTCCATTGATGTATGGTTTGTTAGGAAAGGACGATATTTGGCTGAGATTTATATGAAAATCTGCAATGTGAGGGTAATGTTTTTCATAAAAATAGTACAATTTATATACTTTTTAATAATTTATATACTTTTTAATGTCAAACGCTCGTCTTGTCTTGCTCTTCCTGACCTCTGTTTTTTTTACCGGTTCATGACAGTTAGGGTATGTCGAAAAACTCCCATCTCATGTTCTCCCTCAACTTCAAAATTGTCCTATATCGCTGTTTTACCTTTTTTGTTAAGGGTGTTTGATCTTCTTTGGATGTCCACTTTGTAAAGACTGGGTCGGTACTTCTGCAGTGATGTAGGATGATTTTGAAATGATTTTTAAAGTTGAGGGAGAAAATACGATTGGAGTTTTTCAACATACCCTAAATGTCTTGAGCCAGAATACACAGAGTTCAGGGAGAGCAAGACAAGACGAGTATTTGAGATTAAAAATTATTCTTTTTTTTTTCAATGAAAATAACCGATCGTTTTGCTAGATAAGACCCTTCTTCCTCGGCTGGGATTGTTTACAACTGCATTTGGGATCGTTTGAAGCCGCATTTAAACTGCATTTTGTAAGTTCAAACTCGGGGCACCATATCAGTCCATTATATGGAGAAAAATGCAGAAATGTTTTTCTCAAAAAACACAATTTCTTATCGACTGAAGAAAGAAAGACATGAACATCTTGGATGACAAGGGGGCGAGTACATTATCTGTAAATTTTGTTCTCGAAGTGGACTTCTCTTTTAAAGTTTCTTTGGATGAAAGTGTCTGCCAAAGCTGGAAAAAATGTAGAGGGGAATGAGATTTTACCTGTGACAGTATAGAGTGCTGTTATGCAGAGTAGGGCAATCACTGCAACATAGATATTCCAGCCAAGAGCTTGCTGTATAAACACTGCTCCTGAGAACATGTCAACCTATGCTCAGTGAGGAGGAGAAAAGTCAGAGAGAGAGTGAATTGGTGAAAACAGCAGAGTGATTCTTCATTTTACCTTATCCAGACACATAAGTATACTTACAGAAATCTTTGTGAAGATGTAAAGGAAAAGTGAAATGATAGAGAGATACAAGCTAATTCTAGTCCCTCCAAATCTTTTCTTGAGGTACTGCGGCATTGTAATCACCTTTTTGAATAAGAGTAGATATATAATCACTCATATTATTCAAACTAACAAAAATTAAATAAATTAAAATAATAATAATAATAATGAACATACCCCTGCAGTTAAATAAACAGGGACGAACACCCAGCCCAACAACAAAACAATGAATAATGCCTGTAAAAAAAGAAATATTCCAAATAAATAATTGGAATCATAGTCTAATTTAAATTTAAATCACAGTTTTGTACATATACAGTGTATTCAGAAAGTATTCAGACAACCCTTTACTTTTTTCCAATTTTATTATGTTGCGGCCTGATACTACAATTGTTTAAGTAATTTTTTTTTTCTCATTAATCTACACTCAATACCTCATAATGACAAAGTGAAAACAGAATTTTAGAAATGTCTGTAAATTTATGTCTGTAATGTCTGTGAAAGAAAAAAAAAACTGAAATATCACTTGTACATAAGTATTTAGATCCTTTGAAACAACACTTGAAATTTAGCTCAGGTGCCTCCTGCTTCTCTTGATCATTGCTGAGATGTTTCTACACCTTGATTGGAGTCCACCTGTGGTAAATTAAATTGATTGGAGATGATTTGGAAAGGCACACACCTCTCTACAGGGCTCGAAATTAACTTTTTTACTTGGTAGCTCCCAAATTCAAAAAGTTAGGAGCTCCAAACTAATATCTAAAATCTGCATTAAAGCTAAGAATGTAAAGATGAAGTTTAATTTGTTATGTAACAAATGTTGGATAGAACGGCTCACTGTATCAGCTCACAGCAGTCATATACTGTGTAGTCATATACTGTGTAGTTTTGTAAAGAAATGAAACAAGTTGCACCACAACAATTACTGTGCTCGCACAAATGCTCCCAAATATATTTTGAGGTCGCGCAGATTAAATTCCAGGAGCACATGCGACCAAAACGGTCGCAATTTTGAGCCCTGCTCTATAAAAGGCCTCATAGTTGACAATGCATATCAGAGCGAAAACCAAGCCATGAGGCCAAATGAACTGCCTGCAGAGCTCAGAGACAGGATTGTATTGAGGCACTGATCTGGGGAAGGCTACAAAATTTTTTTCTGCTGAACTGAAGGTTCCCAAGAACACAGTAGCTTCCGTAATTCTCAAGTGGAAGATGTTTGGCACAGCAAGGACTTTTCTTGAGACTGTGAGAAACAAAAATCTGTGGTCTGATGAACCTCAATTCTAAGCATCATGTTTAAAGGAACCTAGCTCTGCTCATCATCTGCAGAGTAGCATCCCAAAAGCAAAGTGTGCTGGTAGCAGCCTCATGCTGTGGGCGTGTTTTTCAGCGGCAGGGACTGTTCAGGGTTGAGGGAAAGCTAAATGGAGCACAGAGTACAGAGATATCCTCAATAAAAACCTGTTCTACAGCGCTCAGGACCTCAGACTGGGCCGAAGGTTCAACCTTCCAACATGACAATGACCCTAAGCACACATCCAAGATAGCACAGGAGTGGCTTAGGGATAACTTTGTGAATGTCCTAGAGTGGTCCAGCCAAAGCCCTGACTTAAACCTATCAAACATCTAGAGACCTGAAAATGGCTGTCCACTGAGGGTCACCTTTCCAACCTGACCGAGCTTGAGAGGATTTGCAAAGAACAATGGGAGAAAATCCCCCAATTCCAGACGTGCAAAGCTTGTTGGTAATGAAAAGTAATTTTCATTAATAAGATTATATAAGTTTATACCTTTTATTCATTACATACATTTAACTAGACTTGAAAATTATTGCTGCCAAAGGTGCTTCAACTAAGTACTGAGTAAAGGGTCTGAATACTATTTTTTTTTTTTTTTTCAATAAATTTACAGACACTTCTAAAATTTTGAGGCGTCATTATGAGGTACAGAGTGTAGATGAATGAATTTAAACAACTGGCTGCAACATAACAAAATTGAAAAATGTGAAGGGGGTCTGAATACTTTCTGAATGCACTGTATTCAAAACAAATAACTGGAATCAATTTAAAGCAGTGTCTTTTATATATATGTATATATATATATATATATATATAACTAATAATATATATTGAACCTAGCTTACATTCCATTCGAAACCCCCGACAGCTATTCCACTTGCAGCTGCTGTTCCTGCAAGACCAACAAAATGACCACTGCCAATGTTGCTCGCAAAAAGAGAAGTTCCCACCTATGTGTGTGATATGAGAGAAATACATACGTAGAAAAAGGACAAAGCTTTAAAATAAGCACTGGAATCTTTAGGTATTGTCACACCTTTAATTTTCCTATGTGAAGGGTGTAAATATTTCACAAAACTGTGACTTAAGACCTAAATTACAAATCTGAAATATAAGTTTTTAATTAAACGTTTAATTATTATAGTTTAATAAAGTTAATACTCACAGGCCACCATACCATAGTCCGACCTGCAAGAAAGTAGCCACCTACTGTGCCACGATTAGTCCTAAATGTAGACTTAAGAAAAAAAAAAAGCATATATATTTTTTTCTACATTCAACATAAACTCAAAATGCTATCATTTTAACAGACATCCAATCCAGTTATATGCCACTTTAAAACCCATTTAAAGCAAGTTTTTTACTAACCCATATTCCTACTGCAATAACCACCAAAAAGTAGCTGACGATCACACTGATGTCAGCTGGATTGTTGATGGTTACATGTTTCGCTGTAGTGTTTTCCATTTTTGAAGACAGACAGACACGATGCTGATATCATTTATGAGAAGCCAGGACATGAAACAAATCCAACGGATGAGGCACTTGAGGAGAAAAACTTTTCTTCATACAGGATTTGAGGGGAAAATCCATGATCTTTGCCCACATGACTAAAAAGCTGATGAAGGAATATTAACAACAATAATTAACTTATTACTAGCCATTCAGAAAACAGTAAGCATTAAATGCTAAACTTACACCTTAAGTAATACCGCAATACTTTTAGTAGAAAACAAAACAACGTATCACTTAATTTTTTTTTTAAATTATATAATTTTATAAGCATATATAAAAATATTAACATTTTTTCAAAAGCTGAGAAACACCCTTGAGGTGCAAAAAATTGCAATTACCTTTTTTAAAGTAATTTTCATTAATAAGATTATATAATTGTATACCTTTTATTCCTTACATGCATTTAAATAGACTTGAAAATTATTATAATTTTTTTTTAATATATTGGCCTTATTGCAGTATTATACATATATCTCTATATACGTGCTAAAACATTATTTTATTTAGCATAGTTTTTCTTTTTGCTGATACATGCAGAATAATATTTTCTTCCATTTTATTAAATGAACGTTTGTGTTTCTCATCAATGTATAGCACCTAAAATAACATTCAGGATTCATGGGTTTGAAATATATCACTGATTAATAGTCACTGGTCTGTACATTAAAAGTAACAGTTTCCCATAAGTACAGTTCCAACCTTATTTGGAAATCACTAAGAAGAGGAGGGTAAACTCTTTCATGGATGATCAGCTTGTGAATGCATCAGTTGTTGTCACTAAGGTCTGGTTAATAATCCTGCACTTTGGTGTGTGACATTATCATTACTTCACTGCTTTTCAAATGCAAAAACAACTCATACTTATATTTGCAGGACAAGCAACAAAGAAACTTCTGTTCAATTTATTTAATGCAAACCAGAGCACAGACTTTCCATTCAAACAATGTTCAATATTTGACAATTCCAGGTCTTTAAAAACAAACAGACCTGTTTGACATCAGATGAAAATACAGAGTCTCTTTGTCTCTGCGAAAATGTTACTGTAAGACAAAATTACAATAACTTAGAAATTGAAACAAAATGAAATCAATCATACAAAAAGCAGTCATTTGGTTTCTATTGCGAGTCTACGCTTAAAACATTTCAGATGAGATGACCAGCTAAACCCAAAAAGATGCCAATAAAGCACTACAGATACATATACGGATCCACTTCATCGAGGGCAAGCTGAACAGTGCGTTACAACGATGTGCAGAAAATCAATCACTATGGCATCATCATTAACTCAATCCTCCAAAGATGTCCAACTTTGAGTGGACACCACAAAAATCACACAAGATACTTAGACTGCAACGTGGATTGTGTTAATGTTATGACTCATGTTTTGTTGCATTATTATTCAATGTTAGTTTAGTAATGTGAGATTACAAGACAGTTTTTAGACAAAGAGAAAGTTTTTCTTGATTTCATTTGATAACTTATTTAAAAAAAAACAAAAAACAAAAAAAAAAACGTGAGCTTGAGATTCTGGTATCAAATTAGCATGAATTCAGAACAGGTGTAGTAAATGCATTTGCGAATTACATTTCATCTGGTTAACATCATTTAAAATACAGTAGAGTCTGCAACACATTAAATCTGAATAGCCACATCATCTGAATCTATGTTTCCATCTTATAGTTAAGACTGCATTTGATGAAAAAAAAAATAAAACATTGTCAAACCATATGTTCAAGAGAAAAATTAAATTAAAAAAATGGAAATTATAGCCACTGGAAGCCACTCCTTAATACATTTCTTGTGTTTGAGTGCACAGAAAACACTAACTTCATGTATGCTAGCAATCGTCTACAATGTAAAATTCCAGAATGGCCAAAAAAAAAATAAAAAATTCTAAGCAAATTGATAATATGAGGCAAATTTTGAACGAACATGTAACAATATGTAAATGTATTTCCATTTTAGTTTATGTGCATGTTTTCTAACCCAAAAAAATGAAAAATAAAAACATCCACCTCAAGCAAAGTGTATACATTTATTAAGCACATTATGCAAATTTTATTCACATAATGGTTTTCTATCCAGCATTTTTAATGCAAATTTAAGGATACGGCATAAAAACGCTGGTTGGTGGAAACCCCAGACGAATTTCATGATGTTGCTTAACGGTTGTTTAACAAAAGTGTAATTTGACACCACTGTCATCAAAAAAATAAAATGAAAGATTTGAAGCTTCTTATATTGTTTAAAACAGATCCCGTATTACGTTGTTATGACTTTACAGTATTACCAACTGCCGTTATGGTAGCAATCTAGATGTTCTAATGTGTGAAACTACATTCAGCCTCAAAGCAATAACTTTAAGCAAAAAGGTTCAAATAAGCATTATTGACATTTTACTCACTGAGTCAAGCATGTGTATAACTTGTTTTTTTGCTGTGATTCAAACATTTTATTATTCTCCAACATGATACCATTGCTAAGATCAAATTTGGGCATCTGAGAAGAATTATTATTAAAAGCAAAAACATTCTGAAATCATATCTTAATACGTAGGAAACAAAAACTTGCGTTCAGCTTGCAGTAATGAAATCATGAATTTCAAAACATCTAGACATCAACCAAGAGTAAAGATGTAAAAGTAGGTGCATAAATGTTTCCAAAATGCCCACGTCTAATT
>VONZ01001022.1:0-247869 GCA_012976165.1 Labeo catla | reverse complement strand
TATAGCCATTAACATTACCTAAAACAAAAACAGAATTATCCATCTTAACAACTATGAGTAGCCATCTCCCTTCTGTTGAACTAACCAATCCTAGTACGTCACCTTTAAAATTATTCAAAAGAATAGCGACACCTGCCAAATGATGAGAAGCATGACAGCAAAAGATTTGATCTCCCCACTGAGAGCGCCACCATTTAACATCAGTTTCACATGAATGTGTCTCTTGTAAAAAAAAAAAAATATATATATTTGCATTAGTACGTCTAACAAAAATAAACATGGATTTCCTTTTAATGTTGTCTTGTAAACCCCTAACGTTAAGAGAAACAACCTTAAATCTACTAAAAACAAAATCAGACATAAATCTTATTTGGATGTCAGAACAATATTATACAAAGAACCCTAAAAACAGAAAAATGACAAAGCAGACGGTAGTGAACAATTCCTAGCTTAGAAGAGTCACATCACCTGGGCGAATGTTGTGGATTGAAGACTGAATGTACAGTTTCAGATTGACTGACAAACCAGCAGTCAATATACTATTTCCAGTATCCTCTTGAAACTTGACAGACAATTTTTCTCTATGAAAGCATCTGCTCCACGAAAGTAAGCTCTCTTCCCCTCTTTTCTCGCCACTTTTACCTTTGACCATAACAACCTCCTCTGCTGTCGTTCTGCAAACGTCAGGTCCTCTGTGAGATGAACACCTCTTTGGACCGGCTTAGGACGATTATTCCCTGTTCCAAAACATCCAACTCTGTGGATTGTGTCAACATAAAAATGGATGGGTAACACTTTATAATAACGTTCAGTTGTAAGTAATATATAAGCAATTAGTTAACGATGAAATAATCATTTACAAAACATTTATAAAAGATTATCAAGTGATATGCTAACAATTTGTGTATGTTTTGTTAATTCATTTACAAGTAATTTACAAGTAATTAGTTAATAATGAACTAATCATTTACAAAACATGACTATGCATTTATAAGTGATTAATAAGTGATATGTTACTATTTTTTATCTATGCTTTGTAGATTAAGTTATAAATCATTTACAAGTGATTAGATAATGATGAACTAATAATTTACAAAACATCACTATACGTTCACAAATGATTAAGTAATATGCTAATGATTTACGAATCTGTCATAAGTTATATTTAAAAAAAATAGAATATCATGAAATAATCAAACAGATCCTCAGTCAATGGTTAATAAGTAACTAGTTAATATATTATTAATCAATTATAAATAATTGAAATGTCAATCATTGAAATGTTTACCCTCCATTGAAGATCACATCATGAATAAATAATTTACAAATCTTTCTGCATCCCCTAATCTAAAGTGTAAACTATTCATCCGTTGTAAATGTTTTACTCATCATTTGTAGATCTTTCCCCCAGTGTGTATAACCACACAACCTGTAACCGGCAGGTTTGTAAAACATAAAACATCATAGGATGGGTATCATTCATACTGGACCCCAGAGGGTGCCCTCATGCAGAAAATCCACATGCGTCAAAGAGACAACACTGATGACGTTTCAGCCAGGAAATTTCTAATATGGATAAAGGCATCACTATTGCTGTAAGTATGCAAGTATATATAACTGCAGACCGGAGATCTCCAAAATGGGGCAGGAACTCCAAAAGTGGGCAGAACCTCCAAAATGGGGCGAGGTCTCGTCACGCAAAGACTTTACCCATTGGCTCTGGCTTCAGCTTATTGTTACTGACTTACATTTCAAAACTAAACTTTATAAATTAAACATTGTTTGTAGTTGATCTCAAATAAAATAAAATGTGCTATATAAATAAATATGCTCAATGAGAGCAGAGCCCCAAAGGTCGTGGCCAGTGGTTAATGATATAAACGAGAATCACCCATGAGCTCTCCCGTGAGCCGTCCCAGTGAAGCGCAGGGGAAAGGTTTTTCTCTGTCTCTTTGTTTTAAGCAAGGGGGGGTGTCCCGGTTCTTGAAATGAACAGGTTAGGAGGGGGTAGTGATGCTGGATGTAACAAAGAAGGTTACATTTTCCAGTGAGGTCTGGTTGGGGAGTTACAGAACGGCCCAACAATTTCATATCGCATAATCTTATAAACTGTTTATCTGCCACGCTATTCAGTGCCAATCCCACCGTGCAGTCAATTTCATTGGTTAAGGTTAGGGTAAGGTGTGGGGTAGGTTTAGGGGTTAGCAGTTGTGTAGCATAGTGTAGGAAATCAACACTGAGATTGACACAACCAATAAAATCTTTAAAATCAGCTGTGGGGTGGAGTTTGTGGATTGGAGGGAAAAATTGCGCATTCGTGTCATGTGCCAGTCTGTCAAAAGGAGGAAGCCACACCCTATTTTGGAGCACGCACCCCGTTTTGGAGTCCCCGCTCCCGTTTGGAGATCTCCAGGCTGCAGTTATACCCCTCTCCCAGAGGGCGCCCTCGTGCAGAAAATCAAAATATGTGTCAAAGAAATAACACTGATGACGTTCCAGCCAGGAAATCTCTAATATGGATAAAGGCATTGCTATTGCTGTAACTGAATAAAAAGTAGATATAACGTTAAACGTTTTGAATGATGAAATGTAAGAACAATAAACACTCATCTGCAATAATATATGGTTTATCTGTGTTCTTTAAGCCATCTTGGGTATTTTCATAATGATTAAGTATATTTGTAAGCCATTGCTAATCGACGTGCAGTAGAATATTGTCTGCCTTATTGTATGATAAGAAGCCACATCAGATCACAAAAGGAAGTTATTTCAAACACTCGTATGATGCTAAGTAAAAATAAGTTATAATGTTCTCTTTTGTTGGACAGCAAGTTTAGAAAGGCTTATCATTGCATTTCATTAGAAGGGAAGATGCTCTGCAAGTGTTGCCTTTTCATCCCTTTGACATCCATAATATATATATATATATATATAATCTGTGTGTATGTGCTACAATGTAAGGAGGTCATATTCAGAAACCGAAACTAAATCATGTTGAGACAGGAAGTGAAGTAAACAGAAGAGAATGACAAAATAATGGCCGACATAACAGAATATAAATCATTGTTAGGCTATTGACATATAGGCTAACAATACATAACAGTTAGTGCTGATCCTTGAATCTGATTGTACAAGACATTTTCTGCTGATATTTCACCTGCGTGTGACAGGTTGTCAGTCAGTGCAGTTTTGTTGTTCATTCAACTACACATTCAAAACAGCTGATTCATTCAGAGATTAAATAAAACACGCTATTGAAATTATTTTAACTTTGAGCGCCACTTTTAAAGGCTCAGTTGACCAGCAAAGCGTTGATGCTAAGACAGAGATTTCACTTTCTTTGGACATGACAGCCTATTTTCAAAAATATACAGTATGATTCGGCGTGAAGGACAGGCAAGTAATCGCATGCAATCAGTCGATCTCTCTCTCTCTCTCATTCGCTGTCTGGAGAAAGATCTGCCACCCGCAGATGATTTGGATATTCTAGGTACTATCAAATTGCCTGAGTTTTGAGAACGCAGCAGACGTTAAGGACTATAATGTGATAATAGCTCGCTCAAGTACTGAGGTCCCTAACCATTCAGGACTTTATAAGTAATTAGCAAGATTTTAAAATCTATACACTATTTAATAGGGAGCCAGTGCAGTGTTGACAGAACTGGGCTAATATGGTCATACTTCTTGGTTCTAGAAAGGAGCTCTAGCTGCTGCATTTTGGACCAGCTGGAGTTTGTTTATTTAGGGCAACCACCCAATAAAGCATTACAATAATGTAACCTTGAGGTCATGAATGCATGAATTAACGTTTCCGCATTTGACATTGAGAGCATTGGTCGTAATTTAGATTTACATTTTTGAGATAGAAAAAATCCAGTTTTACGAATGTTAGAAATGTGGCTTTTGAAGGAAAGATTGCTATCAAATAGCACACCTAGGTTCCTAACTGATGATGAAGAATTTACAGAGCAGTCATCAAGTGTTAGACTTTGTTCTAGGTTATTACATGCGGAGGTATTAGATCCAATAATCAACACCTATGTTTTTTTCAGCATTTTGCAGTAAGAAATTATATGCATCCAGTTTTTTTTTTATATCAATTATGCATTCTGTTTTCAGTTTTTGAAATTGGTATGTTTGACCAGGCCGCGAAAAAATATAGAGCTGAGTATCATCAGCATAACAGTGAAAGCTAACACCATGTTTTCTGATGATATCTCCCAAGGGTAAGTGTGAAAAGTAACGGCACTAGTACTGAGCCTTGAGGTACTCTATACTGCACTTGTGATCGATATGATACCACAAATTGATGGCGGTCAGATAAGTACGATTTGAACCATGCCAATGTACTTCCACTAATGCCAACATAATTTTCTAGTCTGTTCAAAAGAATATTGTGGTCGATCATGTCGAACACAGCGCTAAGATCCATTAGCACTAATAGAGAGATACAACCATGATCAGGTGATAAGAGCAGGTCATTTGTATCTCTAATAAGAGCAGTCTGAATACTATGATACGGTCTAAATTCTGACTGAAAATTCTTACAGATACCATTTTTCTCTAAGAAGGAACATTATTGTGAGGATAGTACATTTTGAAAGAAAAGGGAGATTCAAGATCGGTCTGTAATTCTCTAGTTCTTTCGGGTCAAGTTGTGTTTTTTTTAATGAGAGGCTTAAAGGAGAAGTCCACTTCCAGAACAAAAATTGACAGATAATGTACTCACCCCTTGTCATCCATGATGTTCATGTCTTTCTGTCTTCAGCCATAAAGAAATTATGTTTTTTTAGGAAAACGTTTCAGGATTTTTCTGCATATAATGGACTGGTATGGTGCCCCGATTTTGAACTTCCAAAATGCAGTTTAAATGCGGCTTCAAACGATCCCAAATGTGGTTGTAAACGATCCCAGCCAAGGAAGAAGGGACTTATCTAGCGAAACGAATATTTATTTTCATAAAAATAATACAATTTATATACTTTTTAATGTCAAATGCTCATCTTGAACTGTTTTTTTTCCAGTTAATGACAGTTAGGGTATGTCGAAAAATTCCCATCTCATGTTCTCCCTCAACTTCAAAATCATCTTAAATTGCTGTTTTACCTTTTTTGTTAAGGGTGTTTGATCTTCTTTGCATGTTCACTTGGCAAAGGCTGGGTCAGGACTTCTGCAGTGATAAAATGATTTTTGAAGTTGAGGGAGAAATTGGAGTTTTTCTTATTGCTAGATAAGACCCTTCTTCCTCGGCTGGGATCGTTTACAACCGCATTTGGGATTGAAGCTGCATTTAAACTGCATTCTGGAAGTTCAAAATTGGGGCACCATACCAGTCCATTATATGGAGAAAAAAATCCTGAAATGTTTAACTCAAAAACGTCCCAGGTTACGCATGTAACCATGGTTCCCCAAGGGAACGAGACGCTGCGTCCGAAAACGCTATGGGAACGCCTTTGGCAGAACCACGCTCTGAATGCATGTGTAATCTAGCCAATCAAACGACGATACGTCACGGGCGGATGACGTCATCGACCAGGAAGCATAAAAGCACGTGCGAAGCTGCCGGCGTCAGCTTCTGGGGATGAAGCGAGCGCTCAGCAGGGATCCCAGAAGGATGGATCGAGACACAGCGTCTCGTTCCCTCGGGGAACCATGGTTACATGTGTAACCTGGGACGTTCCCCTTCAGGAACTCGAGCTGCGTCCGAAAACGCTATGGGAACGAGATTCCCACGCCACCAGACTTCCAAGTCCCTGCCTAGTGGAGGAGCTAGGGCAAGAGAACAGAAGAGCCGAGAGTGGCTCGGACATCTAGGTTGTAGAACCTTACAAAGGTGAGGGACATGGACCATCCCCCAGCATTACAGATGTCCTGTATTGGGACACCTGACATAAGGGCTTTGGAGGCAGCCATAGCGCGAGTCGAGTGAGCCTTGACCCCCAGAGGCGAGGGGAGGTCAGAGGACTCGTAAGCAGTAGATATGGCATCTACAATCCATCTACTCAGAGTTTGCTTAGTAGCAGGATAACCCTTCTTAGGGGGGCCATAGCAGACGAACAGCTGGTCTGTTTTACACCACAGGGCAGCTCTGTGGACATAGGCATCCAGGGCACGTACTGGGCACATACAGTTTTGCTTCTGCTGGTCGGGCTCCCGAAAGGGAGGAGGACAGAAAGCCTGGAGCACGACCGGCTGTGGTGTGTTTGTGGGGACCTTGGGAACGTACCCCGGCCTGGGGTACAGAAAAGCTTTGGTCATACCAGGAGCGAATTCTAAATGGGAAGGGGCCACCGAAAGGGCCTGCAGATCCCCAACCCGCTTGAGGGAAGTTAGAGCTAGCAGCAGCGCTGTCTTAATGGTGAGGAATCGAACAGGTATCTCCTCTATAGGCTCGAATGGCGGCCTACAGAGGGCCTCAATCACCACAGCCAGGTCCCACGTAGGGATATGGGGTCGTGTCGGAGGCCTCAGCCTCAGCACACTGCGGAGGAAACGTACAACCAGGGGGTCCTTACCCACTGTCATGCCACCAAGAAGGGCGTGGTAGGCCGAGATTGCCGCCACGTAGACCTTCAGGGTGGAGTGGGATAACCCTGTGGAGAAGCGGGCCTGCAAGAACTCCAGTACTGTACCAACTGGGCAGTTAACTGGGTCTTGCTGGTGTTCTCCACACCATGAAGTGAAAAGCTTCCACTTCAGGGCGCACAGTTTCCTCGTAGAGGGAGCTCTTGACTGGAGGATGGTCTTAACAACCTCGGTTGAGAGACCGGAAGCTATGAGCTGTGCCCCCTCAGAGGCCACACCCACAGCTTCCACAGCTCCGGGCGGGGGTGAACTATGGTGCCCCCCGCCTGTGAGAGGAGATCCCTCCTGACGGGAATCTCCCATGGAGAGCCGTCGAGGAGAGATATCAGGTCCGAGAACCATACTCGGCCCGGCCAGTACGGGGCTACTAACAGTAAACTGACCCCGTCCCGGTGGACTCTCTCCAGAACTCCCGGGAGCAGAGCGATCGGGGGAAAGGCGTACAGACGTCGCCTTGGCCACGTCTGTACCATGGTATCCAGTCCCAGGGGAGCTGGATGAACTAGAGAGAACCAGAGGGGACATTGCGCATTCTCCCTCGTAGCAAAGAGATCCACTTGGGCTGGACCAAAGATTTCCCATATCTGCTTCACCACCTCTGGGTGAAGCATCCATTCCCCGGGCCTCGGCCATCAGCTCCCACATTCAGATGCCCAGGAATATGAACTGCTCGCAATGAGAGGAGTTTGTCCTGGGATCACACAAGGATCTGGTGCGCCAGCTTGTATAAGGGGCGCGAACACAGACCTCCCTGGTGGTTGATGTAGTAGACCACCGCTGTGCTGTCGGTGCGCACCAGCACATGGCGATCTCTCAGGTCTGGAAGGAAGTACTTCAAGGCTCGAAATACGGCCAGCATCTCGAGGCAGTTGATGTGCCAACTGAGATGGCGACCACTCCACAGACCTTGGGCGGAACGGCCACTCATGACCACCCCCCCATCCGGTGAGGGATGCATCTGTCGCTAGCGTGACGTGGCGGCAAGGAGCTCCCAATACCGGGCCCTGATTTAGGAACCACGGTTTCCTCCACATGTCTAAGGCACGTAGACCTCGGCGTGTGACCTTGATCATGCGGAGCGGGTTTCCCCTCGGGGAGAACCCCTTGGTTTTCAGCCACCAATGTAGGGGTCTCATGTACAGCAGGCCAAAAGGTATCACGTTGGACGCAGCTGCCATCAGACCCAGCAGTCGCTGGAACTGCTTTACAGTGAGTGACCAGCCTTCTTTCACTCTCGTGACTGCAGTGAGGATCGACTCGATCCGAGCAGGTGACAAACGTGCCTGCATCGTGGTCGAATCCCACACCACGCCTAGATAAGTGGTTCTCTGAAGTGGAGAAAGGACACTTTTCTTGGCGTTTAGTCTTAACCCCAGCGTTTTCATGTGTGCGAGAACGGCATCTCGATGCCGAACCGCTAAACTCTCTGACTCTGCTAGGATCAGCCAGTCGTTGATGTAGTTCAGAATGCGGATGCCCTGGGTCCTTAGAGGACCCCGGCCTAAAGTCCCGCGAATCTCGGTCCTGGGACGGGGGAGCGCGAGTCGCGACACTCAGTTTCTGCACTTCCCGGTATGAGGAGCTGGTACTCGGCTGCGGCTGCTCACGCCCAGCAGCCGCAGAGGTTAGAGAACGGCGAGGCAGGTACCACTGGAACGCTGCCGCCTGCTTGCGAGCCTCCTGGTACCTGCTGACGATAGAGTTGACTGCGTCGCCAAACAGGCCAGAAGGCTCAAGCGGGGCGTCCAAGAGGAAGACCCTGCCCTTCTCTTTCATGTCGGACAGGGTCAACCACCAGATAGCTAGCTAGCGTCTGTTCCACCCGGGGCATCGCCTTGTAGGCTCGCTCGTCGAGCCCCGCCACGTTCCCATAGTAGTCGGAGGCGGGGACGAACAAGCGAGCTGAGTATGGTCTTTCCCACGACCTCGCGATCTCAGCATGGAGGTCGGGAAAGAATGGAAGGCTTCTTCTTGGAGATGATGGTTTGCTCCGCAGAAAGCGTTCATCCAGTTTACTTTTCTGCGGAGCAGCTTTTTCCTCGGCCGCAGTGCGGGCTTCCGACCCCTCGGAACGGGCAGCGGACCTGCCGGGTAAGGAAGGAGATAGGGGGTCACCCGTCTCCATTCCCTCCAACAGGTCCATTTGCGAACCCCAAGAGTGTAGTACCCGCTCCGCCTCGGCGGGACCAGCACCCTGGGGAACGCTGGTGAAGGCTCCCTCCTGTCAGCCCCCTTTGAGGGCTGACATAGCGTGCTCCGCTCCCAAGCAGACCACACACATGCTGTGTGTATCCCCGCTTGTGATGTAGCGCTTACAAGGGGGAACACACAGCCTGAAACGTGGCCCGCTCTCTCCACTCTTAGAACTCTTTTCAATTGCTTTCATTTTCTCTAAAGACATCACCCTCAAATAAAAGTTGTGCTAAAACTTGCATGAAAAAGCAGGGTGACAAGACACACACATAGAGCGCTCCGCTGAAAGACAGAAGCTGACGCCGGAAGCTTCGCACGTGCCTTTTATGCTTCCTGGTCGATGACGTCATCTGCTTGTGACGTATTGTCATTTGATTGGCTAGATTACACATGCATTCAGAGCGTGGTTCCGCCAAAGGCGTTCCCATAGCGTTTTCGGACGCAGTTCGAGTTCCTGAAGGGGAAACATAATTTCTTTACGGCTGAAAAAAAAGACATGAACATGTTGAATGACAAGGGGGTGAGTGCATTATCCGTACATTTTTTTTCTGGAAGTGGACTTCTCCTTTACTTGGTGGCCCAAGGGACACTGTAGGCCTTTAAAGCAGACCTCAGTCTTAAAGGGGTCATCGGATGCCCGTTTTCCACAAGTCGATATGATTCTTTAGGGTCTTAATGAAAAGTCTATAATATACTTTGGTTAAGAATTCTCAATGGTAGTGTAAAACAACACCCTTTTTACCTTGCCAAAATCAGCTCTGCAAAAATCATTTCATTCTGGTCCAGGCTGCTTTAAATGCAAATGAGTTCTGCTCGCCCCGCCCCTCTCTTCTCTCGGAGGAGTGACGAGTATGTTTACTTCAGCCACGTTTAGCCGGTAAACTTGCTAACTAGGACATTATTAGGAAAGGCGATCGCAAAGATTCATAAAAAACCCTTATACTCACTTCTGCTTTAAGTGAAGCTGGATCATGAATGATTTGCGCGAACATAGATGGATATATGTAGATCAGGAGGCGCATTCCATTCACAAACAAACGTAATCCACTGCATCTTCAGTAGTGATCGACCATATTGATTTTTTTTATTAACGATACCGATTATTTGCATAATTATGTGCCCGATAACCGATATGCAGAACCGATATTTATTTACTGTTATAAAGTAAATCAGTGACTGATTGAATTAAGTCCATACTTCACTTTGGATTTTCCTCCTTTAAGTCATCTTAAAAAGTGTTAAAAAATTAGCAGTCTTTCATGTTAAATTTAATCTTTTACAACAGTAAAAACATTTTATTTATAAAGCACATCAGCTGCAACACTAATAAGCAAAATAAAGGTAGAATGTAGAATGTTTTCAAATGGATAAAATAAATAAAGAGGAGTCGTATCAACTAAGTTTTAAACTAAAGTTTATAGGCTGTTCAATAGGCTAAAGAGTGAATTCACTGGATAATGTTAATTCACTGAATAATATTATCTGGAATATTGGAATATAACAAACAGAAAATCGTATTTTATAGTTTTTCTCAGCTGGTATGTTATATCAGAATTACTAATATTGTTTTTGTCATTCTATTCTAAAATGCCTGCTGACAGCGTGGTTTATCTATGCATTTACATAGAAGTATACTCAAACTGTGATCGCTGGCAAACATAATAAATAATTTCCATATTGTATATAGTTAGAAGTGTATTACAAAAATAATGGTTCTATAGTAAATGTTGATATAATTGAGAGTATTTTAAACAAGTGAATCTTGTTAAAAGTTAAATGCAGTGGCCAGGGCTTCGGGTCAGTTTTAGGCTTCTCCTTATTTTTATATTTTTGACATCCACAATTTATGGTGATGAAAAATTTCCCGCTGGTGGAAACAACACGAGACTTGGTCTCGGAAGGTGTTTAGTGTCTCCATCAGCAGCAGCAGGAGCAGCAGCAGCAGCAGCAGCGAGCGCGCCTTCAGCACAGCGGGAAGAGATCCGCGTTCAAGTGCACGCAATAGGCTAAAGCTTGCTGCAAAGCACCGGCAAAAGTAATTATCATGAAAATAGTAACAAGATTTTTTTTAATTATTTATTAATAAAGTAGTGTTTTCTGAGCCAGTGATTTCAGGATGAATTTGCCGATCTGGACTCGCCATCTTCTCTTTGGACGCGCCTTTAGAGAGAAAAGCATCATTACAGATTACATAACGAGAGTTTTTGTTTTCGATTTGATTTATTTCGGGTTTTTTTTGTGAAGCGCTCCTGTTGAGACAACAGAAAGCGCATATTGATTGTTTTATAAAGGCACCGTTTGCAACGTTTTGTTGATACTGTGAGTGCACACAAATAAAAGTAGACCCTTTACAGTTCCGAATGATGTATTACTCTACCTTTATGAGCAAAAATGATGCTTTAGCTTCCACTCTCCGCACAAAGCATTGGGTATGTGCCTAATAGTGCACATTTATCTAAGTTTAACATTGAAACTAACATTGCTTTATACTTTAACTCCTTTAGGCCTATACCTATAGATTTTATTTAAGGCAAGGATTATTACGTGACTGTGAGTTCGAGCTATTTCTTATGACGGTTTAAGCCTATATGTGACTCCGACTTCACGAGGCTAATGATGAGCATATAGACAAAAGAGAGAGAATTAAATTCAGCGCTTTCATTTCCAACATGTGCTCATTCATGGCTGTATATTATTTAATTAAGGCAAAGTTATGTTTATTGGGACAGGACTTGAATTATTTTACATGACTGTAAGTTCATCTCTATTTCTTAGAGCCAGACTGCATAGTTACATATGAGGCATTTATGTATCACATCTAATATGAGCATTAAAGGCTGTTATATTAAATAAAGTTAACTAATTACAGCAAAGCAAGAAAGTAGGCTATGCTTTACCTTTGCACGCCATTGTTGTCTGGTCTCCCCTCAGGCGCGATTCATGCGCACAATTCTCAAAACACCCACAAGATGGCGAACCTGATATTACAAAACCGATAACCGATTATGGTAAAATGCTTAAATATCAGGAAAAATATTGGTAAATCGATATATCAGTCGATCTCTAATCTTCAGCAGCTCAGATGTCGGGAGTAAATGACGACCACTACATTCATTATTATATCCAGCAACACAACACCTTAATCGCTCAATTCTTACGTCTTAATTCTTAACTTACGTCCCTGCTCCGGCATCAAAACATGGAGGTTAGACTGTTACAACTGATCTTAGGTAAGACACTCATGTCAATCAACTATCGTGGGAGCAGCCTCTGTCAGCGTGACGCCACAACGACAGGCATCTGAGAATGGTTTGATTTGAAAAAGGGGATATTATTTTTACAGATTAATTAAAAACCACTGCATGGATTACACTGCCATACACTGCCAACACACATTAATGTTCAAACATGTAAAAGTGAACTTAGCATCCGATGACCCCTTTAAATATAAAAGGAAACAAAATCCAGATAAAGAAAACTCTGCACCTAAGTCCTGAAACGATTTGAGGCCATTATCACAATAAATTTCATTCAGTGTATGAACACCAGCATCAGACCAGGCTTTAAAAACAAAGTGTTTGTTGCCAGTGCATAAACAATTATTATGCCATAATGGAGTTGTCTTAGTATATGCAAAAGGCCACTCGTAATTTTCTCAACCTTTTTCCATGCATCAAGTGAATATTCAATAATTTGTCCATAAGTTTTCTTTAAGGATTTTGAAATAACTAATAAGGGGAGATCTTGTAATCAAACAGGATGGATCATATTCACCTCCAGAACTCGCCATGGAACCAAAGAATCTGAATTAACCCAGGTTATTTATTTGGAAAAAAAAAAGATAAAATATATAATTCAAAATTAGGAAATGACAGACCTCCATCTAATTTCTTACGCTGCATCATCTTAAGTAGGGCAATGTGCCCTTGTCTATCAAGATCGATCTGTTTTTAAGTGATGGGATCCACAGGGGTAACTGAGTTTGCGTGAATCCTAGAGGGTCGCTACCAACGAGACAAATGTTACACTGGCGACTTTTACCCTCCAGTATCACCATTTTATCTTGAAGTATATCTACGATTAGCTTAACTTTGGCCGAGTCTTGCTTAACTTTCCGAACAGCTGTCTGAATATTGTCAAAATTATTACTGATCAGTCTCATCTCTTTCTCCAGAAATCCAATTATGTCAGCAATCGGTAAAAATTCCTCCTTAAAAATTTCCAGAATGACGCTGAACTGTAGCTTTAGCTTGTAATGGCACACAGTGCTTCATTAACAGGCTCTTTCTGCTGTTTTTTCCCCGGAGAAGACAGCAAAAGCTGTTGTTTAGTCATCTCAGAAAAGTAAATGAATTCAGAGAACAAATATAAGAACATGGATATTAAAATCACCAGCAGTTAATACCATCCAGAAGGAAGTGGGAAGGATGAGGATGACAGGGCAAAGTACCAAGGAGGAAAATATAATATCAAGGTTAAGAGTGGGTCACACAAGAATAAATAAGACGTTACATTTCATTGGAAAACATCCAACATGTCTGTGTGAGTGTTGTCAGGAGGAGGAATCACTAGAACATGTACTATGTCACCGCCAATTATTTCAGAAAGAGAAACACTCAGGAGGACACCACAGGAGGTACTAGATGCAAAACAAATACTTGGTCAAACAGGAAATTACAGTTCTTTAATGAGGGAAAGTGGGTTAATACAGTAAATAGAATATAAATTAATAAATATATTAATAAATATTGACGGTACAAGCGATATGGGTGTGTGTCTGTAACACAATGTTCATCTAACAAACTGATTAGCCTGTAACAGGGTGATCTCATCTTTTGCAGGAAAATGCCATCACACCCAGCAATGACTTCCTCTTCCCCACCACAGATTGGCTGATTGGAAACCACTCAGATGAGCTTACACCATGGATCCCTGTAATAGCAGCCAGGCAAGTAATCAGCATATGACATCTAGCACTAGTGTTGAGAAGACATCTGAACAAAATCATGCACTGGTGTTTCAACATTTATATTAAGAAATGTTTCTGAAGTGCCAGATCAGCATATTACAAAGTTTTCTGAAAGATCATGTGACACTGCAAACTAAAGTGTTCAGCATTTTCATCACAGGAATAAATTTTAAAATACACGTATTTTAAATTGTAAAAAAAAGGGGTAAGTAGTAATATACTGTCTCTGTAATGTAATGCAAAACTTGGTGTCTTGGTGAACTGAATTTGTCACAGATAATATGCCACTCTGATTTTGTTATTAATGTTGTTCTAAATATTGTTTTTTTTCTGTATTAAGATGAACTTAAAGGGTTAGTTCACTTCCAGAATGAAAATTCTCTCATCATTTACTCGCACTCAACTTGTTTCAAATCTACATGAGTTCAATTCTTCTGTTAAACACAAATGAAAATATTTTGAAAAATGGTATTCAAACAATTGATGAGCACCATACAGATTTGGAACAAGTGGAGGGTCAACTAATCCTTTAAAATGAAGACTTGTCAAGAGACCATTGAGGAGACAGAAGGTTTTACGTGTTTCACTTTGACAATGCTTATCATCTCTCATATGCAGGGAATGTCTTTAATGTTTTTTACCGTCTTGGATGTATCATTGGTAGTTCAAGCAAAAAAATTAAATATCCAGACCAGAAGATACTCAGAATGGACTCTCGTGAAAGCGATTACATATCATAGAGATACTTACAATGCTCACATAAAGAGAATAATAGGAAAGCAATAGTATATATCAGTGACCTATAATACCACTGAGACATTTCATTAAACTTATATGGAGTCTCTGATTGGATGCAGGTGATCAGCGCAATGGTTGATGGGGAACATAGTCCAGGGTGTGGTGCAACAGTCAGTGTAATGTGAATGTCAGTGGAGTGAGAGGGTGACATTTGGTGGTGAGTGGACCGAAGGTCACCGGCTAGATTCGTGACAAGTTTACTGACTGTAGTTAGTTGTTCACATGAAGGACCGATATCACCAGAATTCTATGTAGTCTTTGAAATGAGGTAAAATTCAGCTACTCTAGAAGGGTCCAACTCACTGGTCAATCACTCACAGAATTTATTTATTTATTTTTTTTCCTATTTTTCCTATTTCCTTAAAACATAAAACATAAGATTTTTTGTAGATTTGTAATTTTTACTTAATTGTATTAATTGTTATTATGTCCTCTATCCTATCCTGTCTCCTCTAGATCATCTTACTCATGCCGCTACTTTGTGCTTCCATGCTGCTTTTTTGACTTCTGTGGGAAGTACCAACGAAGACAATGTAAGAAATCTCAGTATAAGGAGTACATTGACTTCGTCACTGATGTCAGCACATTGTGTGGCTTCTACACAGAGGAGGACTGTCTGAGGATACCCTCCACTAAACGTGTAGGTTGGTCATGTATCACACAGCCAGAGAATACACGCATACACTATGTCATGTTAAACTAATGTGTGTGTTTTTGTGTGTGTGTGCATTTAGAGTGCATACTTTCACTATATGATTTAGTCTATTAAAATGCATATACAGTTCAAGATGTAGTGCCTTTTTTTTTCTTTGGTGGAACAGTTAAGATTTTTAGCTGAAACCGTGGTCCTTGGTGATTCATAAAATGGAAGTCATCAGCTGCCCATTTTTGAGAGTAAAAAAAGCATATCAAGGAACACAAAATGAATACCCTTGGCTCGTGACAGTATATTGAGGTCTTATGAAGCAAAACAATCGATCTGCAAGAAACTGAACATTATTTACAACACTATTACCTGTAATCAGTAGCCTTAGGCAAACGGGGAAATCCCCACAAATTGGTTCTTTTGGACATTTGGTTTCTATAAATGTAGTTTCTGTGAATTAAGTAGTTTGTTTACATAATCACGTAATGACAAAATGTATTCACAATTATATTATTAAAGCACCCAAAAATGATGTGAAACATAGATGTTTTATATGTCTAAAGCATATATAAAGTGAATAAACTAGTCTTCAGCTCACCTTCTTACATATAAACAATAACTTGAAAGCAAATTTTCTTTTGGGTCAACTATCCCTTTAAGACAGTTAATGTTTCCTTCCTGAATGAATCAGCCTTTTGAATTAATTGGTTCAATGAATGGTTCAATGACTTAATCATACAATGACTTGTGGTCTCCTACTGGCAATTATAATTTTATATTTAAAGGTGACCTATTATGCCCCTTTTTACGATATGTAATATAAGTCTCAGGTGTAAAAATATCCTTAAAGATAAAAATCAGTTTAAACTTATTGAAAAAGTTGATTTCTGTTACTTCTGCAAGCTAACCATTTGTTTGTCATTATTGCATACCCCTAGTGTAAATATATGCTTTTCACAGGCAATCTCAATTGACTGCATTACTTCCTTGTTTTAGACAAGCCAGCTCAGTCGTTTCCAGTCAACTGTACTGTGTTGTAATAGGAGTGTCCTTTGCTCGTTTTCTCTACATAATCCATTCACAATTCAAAGAAAAGTTGTGTTTGTCTAAGAGGACCAAACGTCCATGTATACCATTCCAAGAATGACAAACGCTATTTAAAAGTATTTAAAAATAATTCATCCTTATAGGCTGTTTGTGTCTGAGCTTATTTATGTATGTATTTTAATGACTTTCTGCACTTGCTATACTATATACTTGCGGTAAAAGTACTAAAATCTGTTATACTAGTAATTTTATTATAAATCAAAAAGCAAGACGTATAAAACTATGGGAGTTGAAATGGCAGCTGCAGCCAATGAGTGATCCTCTACTGCTCCTATCTTCTGGTTATAAGGGTAATTTCATGTCATTTTCATCTTAAAAAGTTGTTGTTTTCTGTGAAAAATATTTTTTTCATGTTGTCTTTATGAATGAAAAGTGAATTATTATTTTTCTCAGTTTCTGATAAGAATGAGGCAGGAGAGTAGTCTCAAGAGTCTCCACCTATATACAGACCAATTATTTGTTTGTAAACATTTGGGATGCACGCGCAGCATGGTTGCAGAAAACCCGGGAGAAATAGCCTTTACGGCTAGAGAATTACACGGATACGGTACAAAATACTTAGATTTAAAAAGAGTATAGATTATATTGATTAGATGTAATTTTCAAAATGTTATTCGCATATTACAAAAGCTTGTCACCCAGCGATAAGCACTGTTATTTAACGAAATTGACGTTAGATAGTGGGATAGTCTTACAGATCCGAAAAAGGGATGACGTTTTTTTGTGGGCGGTTCAAGTGGCAGTCTATGGAGCCATGGAATAAAAGAATAAAAAAAAAAGCTCAATTTGATTTTATATTTGTAAATTCTGATTTTATTTTCGCAATTCTGAGATCATACCCCACAACTCACTTGTTTAGTCAGGACCTCTTAAGTCAAAGAACACAATAGATGATACTTTTTAAATCAATTTTATTGACACGTTTGCAACGTTACATTTGGCATATGGCTCTGTTTGAAATTCCCTGTCCTTTTCATGAGCTCCATGAAAGCCAAGACAGGGAAATGGCAGCAGCCATTTTAAGAATAGGAGAGCAGCACAAAAAAAAACCCAACAGAGCATGCAACAATAACAATGAAATGACATTGTTTAAGTTAAACATAAGTTGAAGGAGGAGATGGGGTTGCAAAGCAGCGTGCAGAGGAAGCGGCAAAGCAAGCTAGCTGATTCTGTGTTTAAGTAAGGCGCCCCGTTTGAGATTTGTCAATCGAGTGCATAGGAATCGGGTCAGCTAATAGGGACTGGATTTTAAATTTTTCAATCAGCTGATAGCGGAGCTTGACTACAAGGCCTGCCTGAACTAACGCAGAATGCTTAATTTTTGTTAAAATTTTTGTGAATTAGGAGATATAAACTTGCATTTGTAAGGGAAAAAAAGTCAAAATTGTGAGAGAAAAAAAAAAGTTATGTAAAAATGTTAATAGTAATAGGTTTAAATAATATTTCATTCTGTTACTGTAGGGCTAATACAATGCATCCCCTATGAACAGCATATGTGAATATTATGTAGACCTATTGTTTAAATCAAATTTCTGCTTTAAATGTACAGTAATCATAGCAGTTTTCATCCATAGTATGTCTGTTTAAACATCTGCGTTTAGCTTCAAATGGCGTCTTTGACAACAGCATTCTATAAAAATTATTTGCATTCCGATTTTGACATCAAAAGGCACAAAAATATTTTTTTTCTCTTATTCCATGGATTTTAGCCATTTAACTCCACTTGTTACCAGTGTTTTTCTGCAACCACTATGTGCATGCAGCTGCAAGTGATGTTACTGTGATGTCTACTCAAAATTGGTCTATAGCACATATAAAATGAGCTACACCAGAAATTTACGAGCTGGCTTATTATTATGCGTAAGTTTTAAAGAATGCTCCGTGCATATGGTCAATTACCACCTTGTGCAGAAAAATCTGGTTGAGAGGCATTCAAGAACTGCTAGTCAAAACTGGCCACGCTATTCAGAAACTCTGTAAAGAGCCTCATTCTGCCATGTCCTTCTCTTTTGCAGGTGTGCGTAATAGGCAAAGGAAGGAGGTACAGAGAGGTCGAAGAGGCTCTGGTAGAGAAGCGGCGAAGTGATTATATCAGGAGGCGTGAAGCTTTATTCACAAGCTCAGGGGTCAGTATGAATGTCAATAAACATGGCCATTATAGACCTGATTACAACGACAATGGACAGAATATCTCAACCCTGGTGAATGACTGGGTAAATGGCTTCCAACCAAGAGAAAAGACACAGACCATTAGGAACTGCGCAGCCCTTCCCAAGGATTTTGTGGATGCAGTGGTTCTAAGGGTAGCAAAGGCCTTGCTGAGTCTGACTGAGAAGAACACGAAGAGCAGCAATTGTGGTGATGATTGGAACACAGGAGGTAAGAATAATTCTATTGCATATTAATTAGAATTCATATGCATTTTGTTTTATTGACCACAATATTATTGTTGACAGTTGTTGAGAAGGGGACATAGGCGTAAATCACAGGGGAGATAGGGCCCCCTCTATCTGAGGGTTGTCCCCCCTTAAAATATCATTACAAGCAACTCTGTGTATTGTAAATAATATAATGGACATATACTTAAAATAACTGTGTATGTAGTTAAACAATATAAATGCAAAAAAACTTTTTAAATTCAGAAAAGTTGTAAGTCCCCACTTCCTTACCTAACAGTGGTTTGGTCCACTGCCTGCTTTCCCCTCCTTTACTGATGCACTCACGACTGGGTGAGCACAAAGTTCTTCAGTAGATATGTGTAAGTAACTTAGGCTGTCAAAGCTGCTTTTTTTTTTTTTTTCACTTTAAACATTGGGTGAAGTGATTCTTTCTCTTTAATACAGATGATGCTGGATCATTAATAAATTAATCATGACAAAAAATGATGATATCTGATGTATTTTTCTATAAGCGATTATAAGGTTACTAAGGTTTACTGTATCTTGTCACCCACTAACTAACACGGGGATAAGCCTGTGTGTGAACTGATGTTAGGCTAATATTGTAGACCTACCGATGTGTTGGGTGTTGCTCAATATGACGTTAACTGGCAGATCAGTGGGCTTGCTGCGGTTGAATATCTAAATAAGAGTCCCCATATATGTCCCCATAATTAACACGATCTATTTCGACCTCACTCAGACCGTCACCACGGTCTTACCTTAAATGACGCCATTCTGCTTCCCGCCCGAGACCTAATGTAAACAAAGTCAGGTGACTGACACTGAGTGGTTGGTTCGCTATAGCACATCCGGGTGAACCAAGCACTTCCTATTTGCCTTTCTCGCCTCTTCTGAGACCAGTTCAGAGCATCTGTGTGTGCACGCTGATATTGGAATATTACCCATTTAAGGATTGCGGTAATCTTTTTTCCCTTTTTGCTCTATTTTAGGTAAGTGGTTGGTTGTTTATATTATTCTAAATGACTAGTTGATATTCTTTTACAGGTTGTATTCAGGAGCTGTTGGAAGTGTACGGATTGATAAGTAGCTTTTTGCCGTTTTGTTCATCTAAATCTAAAGGAGGATTACTTGTTTATGCTGTTCCGATCTTCGCAGCGGGGGGATTTCCCACCTGTTGATCTGTGCATTCGCGCATAGAATAGGTATTGGTACCTCCTAATTGGTCTAGTTTATTTAATTGACTAAACGGACAAAGATAATTACTATGCCTGTACTGTGATACTACTGTTTGCAGTAGCTGAGTGAGATTGTATGTGGCTTTTGATGGTGTTTGCACACCAGTTACTTACTAAGACTAATTCTTGTTCGCAGGAGTTTCAATTCAGTTCAAATTTATTTGTATAGCGACATTTCACGATACATATCGTTGCAAAGCAACTTTACAGCAAATGAAAGTTTTTACAATATATTTAGTAGTAGCTTACTAGTGGTGACTATGTCAAGTTGATGTACATATGGCAGAGATGTATGGTAAAGATCAATTAATGACGTAATCAAACAGAAAAAGAACACTATAAATTAGTCGCAAAATTCAGTAGTTCTGTATGTTGTTTCAGGGTTGGCATCATCTTAAGTCCTCTGAGGGGTTGGCATCATCTCTTCTTAAGTAAGGGCCTCTTCTTGGCGTGTGTTATTTGTGTTATGGCTGTACACAGCAGTATTGGATATTTAACAATCATGAGTCAACTTTTGTGCCATATTTGTCATATTAATTTGCATCCTCGTGATGGTCACTCGGAATGTCCATCATGTTTGGGCATGGCTCATTGAAGATCCATGTCCTGGTGCTGTGAATTTTTCTCTGCAAGAAAGGGTGCAAAGAGCTCGGTTTATTAAACAGTTACCCCCTAATAGTGGAGTCCAGGCATGTGGTTGATGCACACTCCCTTAAACGAAGAAGAGAACAATTGTCCTAGCTGTTCTGAAGCTACCAGTGAGAAAAGATCAAAAGTTTCAGATTCAAATTCTGTCACTCAGCAGCAAATTTTGGCAACCTTACAAGATCTGGCTGGGATGGGCCATTTTAAGCCTCAGGAAATGGGAAGAAGCACACAATCTGTTGCTTTCTCCGAATATGATTTTCCTTCACATCGAGAAGAGAAAGGTAACCCTCCTGATGCCATTTCTCTTAATGCTCATGACTCTCTTTTTGGAAGTGACGATCAAGACGTGGCTGAGGAAGATCAGGAGAGCGAGTCGAAATCTTCTGTTAATGATGCGGACTGTGCACAGCCTTATATTCTGACTCGAATTCTTAGTGCTGCAAGGTTTTTGGAGTTGGAAACACAAACTGAAACAGTCTCAACCTTCTGTTTCGATTCCTGTTGATTATTTACAAATGCTGAGCAGGGCTTTGTTGTGAATTTTTTCTTAGAGACCAGGAGACGTTTTTGGATATCTTGAAGCAGAAGTTTCTCTTTATTCAGTTACTCGCTGCTCTGCACTGCAGTCTTCAAAAAGTCGTCTTCTCAAAGCTCAGCACAGCAGAGTATATAGGTTTGAAGGGGGAGGAGTACATAGAGGTGGAAGCAATCTAAACAAAGCATGCAAATGTGGTACAGGAAAACAGCTCAGTTAAAGATTTATCCCAGCCTTGATCTATTTAGCATACAAGTGTCATTCAAATGCATAGGTGCTTAAACAAAAGGCACAGTTGTACCTTGAGCTTAGAATTCACACTTAACTTGGGAAAACCTGCCAGATGCTCAGGAACTGCATAAAGACAAAAGGTTACTGTCTCAGGGAACTGGGCTGCCTGCTCTTAGACTGTCACAATATACATAACTTTTTCAGTTCAGTTGTTATATTGGAACCTATAACAAATATGCATAAGATCAGCATATTTTAAACAGATTCTTAAATTTGTAATCCTTCAGTCCCCCCTTTGAGAGTTCTAATAACTCTCACATAATTCAAATTTAAACCTCCATAAATCCATTCTATAGCCTATGTTTGTTAACATTAAGCTCCATCTTCCATTCATGTAACTTGAAATAGTTACAGGCACATATATCTTATTCTGTGTCTTGTCCTAGATTTAATTAGGTGTAATAGTTCTTTTCAGAACCATAACTGTTGACACATACGACATGGATGGTAACATGTCGTACAAGCTACATGTTGACACAGAAAACCATGTAGCATAAGAGTGGAAGTCCTGACGTCCATGGAGCCTGAATAGCTGTGTAGTCTTGCTGTGTAGTTTTCTGTAGTCCATTTCACATGTAGATTCACTTAGATGACTCTTTGTCCTCATGAATCTTGTTCATGGATGTCTGAGGTGATGCTTTACTCCAGGATGCTGCTTTTGAAGACATCATGGCATGTACACATACCTGCAACACAAGAAAACAGAGAAACAGCAGACCAGCAGTATTCATGCATAGAGAATTTTAGACTTCTGTTGATCGTATAGTGGTTTTAAGTCTGGTGATCGTATAGTGTTTTGTTGACCTAGTCTTAAGTCATTTGACACCTATGGACCAGTGAGGTGGGGACAAACTGATGAGGGGAAAAACCTATGAGGAAATCTTCACCACAGGGTTGGCCCCCGAGGCCTGTTGCACTTCGGTTCTTCCCTGGGCTCCTCACTGTCCTGTGTGTCCTAGTCTGTCCCTGTAGTTAGTGTGCGAACTTAAATGTGCAATCACTCCATCCTCTAATGAAACATCAGTCATAGCAAACATCATAACCCATAGAGGAGGGGTGAGTGACTGTAGTGTGCTGTAGTATTGTTTTTGGCTGTGAGTGTACTTAACCAGAGTCCCCCAATGGAAGGAAGTCAACTTCCTTTTGTTCTATTTGCAAAGAATCTTTTCATCTTTGTTGTAGATTACTGGGGTGATTAAGAACTCACAGCCTTAACAGTTAGCACCTCAGCAAGCTGCCCCACGAGTCTGGTGTAGTGGGGAGGGTCTGCTTCAGCGTTGCAAGCAGACTGAGAAGGAGCTGATTTACACTGTTCATTTCTCTTACATACTTTTTGTTTTTTCTACACTCTTTCATCCAGTGTCCACGTTTACCACAGTAATGACAATTACCCTCCCTCTTAGGACATTTATTTTTCTGTTGGTTCTTTATATTGACCTGAAAGGATGCTGCTGCAATCTTTACTCTTGCTTTAACATCAGAGTCTCTTTCCCAAATAGCTAACATGTCTAGGTTACTTCTGAGAGTTTTGTTAGACCAAGTTAGATCTAGGAATGTCAAGGCTTTTCTGTACTCAGCTACAAGGCCATCTGACCAGATGCGGACTAAGGGTCCCTTGTCATCTAGCACACTTTCAGGATCCTCAACTATTCCACTGTAAGTTACAGCTGTCTGGCAGAACCTTTCACTGTATTCATTCACAGTTTCTTCTTTCCTTTGCACACAGTTAGTGATTCTGGACCAGTCTATTTTGGGTCCCATGATATTCTTTAGAATTTTCAAAACACCTTCTCTCAAATCCGCTTTACTGGCATGTTGTAGTTCAGAAGTAACAGCAGACTCAAAACTGTTGAATTCAGATTCAGTTAGAATTTGTGACATCAGCTGTGTGACTTCTGCTAACGACATGTCGTAGAGACGCATTTTGCTAGTCAATGCTCTTCTAAATTCAGAAAAATTTGTGCGTGCTGAGGGTAAGCTCTGGGATAGTCTTTCTATATCTTCAGGTCCTAGCGCTGTATGGACTGCTTGTAACTGGAGTCTGGGGGTTGCAGATGGAAGTGTTTCAACACCTTCTACCCTACTCTGAGCCCTTTTTCTCGCTCCACATACTTCAACTGCATTTACATTTTTATCTCTTAATCCAGTATTGCTATTGTCCTCTAGTCTACACAAAGACTGTAAATCAGGATAGCTTTCATCTGACTGTTGGTCTTTTGAATCACTTTTGGTTGAGGCCTTGTTATGGCCCACCTTTTTAGTGAGACAGGACACTCTAGTTTGTAGTTGTTTGTTTTGTTCTTTTAACTTAGCAATACATTGAGCTTGTTCTTGTGCTAAGGATAAGGTAAATTCTCTGTGGCAGCAGATAATGCCTTTAATGTTTTTCTTTCTGATACATGCCCCAAGTACCTTTTTGCATTCTTCAATTGACCATACTTTTTCTGGATCAATACTAAATTTCTTTGTCAAATCCAATCTGACTGGCTCTGTCACTATTGAGTCCATGTGCTCTCCTAACAATGATTTGAACTCATTGTCTGTCCATAAAGGGGTAGCTAGTCCACCTTTCTCAGTTGTGGGAATCAACCTAGCATTCCTTCTCAACATTTTGTAATGTTTTTCTGACACAACAATACACTTCTAACACCTCCCTGGCAAGCAGAGGATAAACTTGTTAACACAGAACAACTGTTGTTAACCTTCTCTGGCAAAGCAGAGGAAAACCTAGTTAATACACATTATCATGTATTCAACCTTCTCTGGCAAAGCAGAGGATTCCTGAACATAAACTACTAGCACTTTACGCTAATCTTCTCTGCCTAAAAACAGAGGATAACAGATATTAGCATGTAAAGCTAATCTTCTCTACCTGAATAGAGGAAAACTAGTCTGTTAACCAAACCCTGCAGCTGTTTGTTAACACTTCTCTGACAGCGCAGAGGCTAACCACATATACTGGTCTGTAGTGGTTCTTTGAATAGAGTAACACTCACCTAATCGTTGTTGAGCTGAAAAAGTTTCTGGAATTCAGTCTGGAACGATGTCTGGCGAGAAGCTCTATCCGGGTCACGGCACCAAAACTGTTG
Organism: Labeo catla; assembly: GCA_012976165.1. Classification (NCBI taxonomy): domain Eukaryota; kingdom Metazoa; phylum Chordata; class Actinopteri; order Cypriniformes; family Cyprinidae; genus Labeo; species Labeo catla. Next base: position 223,371 of record VONZ01001022.1, on the reverse strand, counting down.
TGAATTTTTTTCTTAGAGACCAGGAGACGTTTTTGGATATCTTGAAGCAGAAGTTTCTCTTTATTCAGATACTCGCTGCTCTGCACTGCAGTCTTCAAAAAGTCGTCTTCTCAAAGCTCAGCACAGCAGAGTATATAGGTTTGAAGGGGGAGGAGTACATAGAGGTGGAAGCAATCTAAACAAAGCATGCAAATGTGGTACAGGAAAACAGCTCAGTTAAAGATTTATCCCAGCCTTGATCTATTTAGCATACAAGTGTCATTCAAATGCATAGGTGCTTAAACAAAAGGCACAGTTGTACCTTGAGCTTAGAATTCACACTTAACTTGGGAAAACCTGCCAGATGCTCAGGAACTGCATAAAGACAAAAGGTTACTGTCTCAGGGAACTGGGCTGCCTGCTCTTAGACTGTCACAATATACATAACTTTTTCAGTTCAGTTGTTATATTGGAACCTATAATAAATATGCATAAGATCAGCATATTTTAAACAGATTCTTAAATTTGTAATCCTTCAGCTTGGAATAATCCTAAAACCACCCCTCAATTCAATGCTGGCTGCAGGCACTTTGTTAAAATACAGCATGCCACAGAAACAGGCATTGGAGGTATGCTGGCAGTAGAACGCGAAATGGCTGCATTAACGCCACTAGTGCCAGACCAAGTGACTGATGACCCTCGGTGTCCCAGAAAAGAATGTGAAAAGACAGATAATCAGGTGTGTCAGACTTATAATGCGGCCACACATGCGGCTCGATCTGGTAATGCAGTAGCTATAATTTTGGCTGCTTTGAGAAAAATTAAAAGTCAGGAGGATCAGGATGTTTTAGGTTTGGTAGATGTGGCCCTTGCTACACATGCACAACTTACTAGGGATGTGGGTGCCTCTATGTCATCTGCAATACTTTCTCGTAGGCAGATTTGGTTGGCACAAACCTCCCTGCCTGACACTATCAGAAAAGAACTGACCTACATGCCAGTTACTCCAGGATGGGTTTTCCAACCAGATTCTCAAGTGGTACTTGACAAAGCAGAACAAGCCCGTTGTAGAAGGGAGTCAGTGCAGCGCACATTTGGTCGCTCTAGGGTAACTAGACAATTGTTTCTAGGCTGTCAGTCCCCTCAGCCTCCCCGATTTAATCGGCTACAACCATGGGAGTGTGCTGGAAGACAAACAGGTGGCTCAGTCCCGGTCATCAGTTAAAGATGGCCCAAAGAAAAAAAGTGGTTATAGTCATAATTTAAGATCTATTTCAACCTTACTTAGACCGTCACCATGGTCTTACCTTGGATGACTAGTACCATCAAAGTCACGAAGGGTGAACAGCCACTCCTTTCCCACGTTCCCACTTAGCAGCTGACTGATCTGAGGCGTTCCAGGCAGGAGGAAGTGCTTGGTTCATCTGGATGTGTTATAGCGAACCAACCACAACCGCTTGACCTGACTTTGTTTACATTAGGTCTCGGGCGGGCAGCAGAATGGCTTCATTCAAGGTAAGACCGTGGTGACGGTCATCATTCAGTCTCATAGATCCATAGTTATAGTCATAACTTACGTTCTCACTCCCAATCAAGATTAAATTATACATTGGGTAATAATATTGCCATTACTGCATATGCGTTGGGGTGTGATTTTTCAAAGTAAACAGTCACAAGTTTTATTTACACTTCATTATTTACACATTTATGAGCACGTAACCCAATCCCTGCCCCTAAACCTACCATTTGTCAATAAAACACAGGATATAACCGGTAGATACAGCTACAGTCATAATTTATTCAAAAAGTATTAATATTCCAAGTCTTCCAAGGCAAAACGATTGATTTGTGAGATGAATAGACACGATCCCTCTCCATCCGCCATAAAGCTCAGTCTGTTTGTGCATAAATAAATTTAAAAAAAGGCTGCCCACCAGAGGAAGCGTTGCATCAGCCTTGGTTGTGAAATGCCATTGGCTCTTGTGTGTCTCATGAACGACTGCCTCATGCTAATGTTCAGGAGTATCTTTTTGAATGAGATGTGAGTGCGTTAATGGAGCAGGATCATTTTCAGCGATTAAAACCTTATGTTTTAATTTCTTCTTCGCATAAAGATATTGTATGGCTTTAGAAGACTTGGAATGCAACATGACTTGTTTGTAATGTTTTTATACTGCTTGTTTATGGTCAGTTTCTTCAATAAATACCTGTGACTGTACTTATATTTGCCTGTTACGTGTTTTATATTTTTCAGAAGTGGGTACGTTTAGGGTAAGGGTAAGTTTAGGTGCTCCAATGAAAGTATAAATTTATATAAAATTATTAATATTTTTACAAATGCATGCAAACCATTAAATTAAGGCAAACAACTGAAATCAATTGAGGACCCTGCACATCCAAAAGTGACGTTAAAGCGGTACCTTGACCGTCAAATTCGATGCCAAAGGGTCCTAAACAAAGGTCAATATGTGAGTGAGAGTGAGAACGTGTTGCCATATTATAATTATAATATGATCGCGTGATGAACCTACGAACCGAACTCATATTTAAACCTGCTGTATACACATATCTGTCCTTACAAGTACAATTTTGGCTGTATTATTTGTGTCCCCTTCAATAATTTCTTTTGAGAAATATTATGTTTATTGTCCCCCCTGCTGTTAGATGAAATTTATGCCCTTGAGAGGGGATTTTTTTAATTTTGAAAAAGGGCAGGGGCTTGAGCCCCTTAAAACACCCCCCTCTTAGAGCTCTGCTTTTCAGCCCGAGCCCCGACATATTTACGCCCCTCGGGCCGGGCTTCGTGGCAATTTTCATGTCACAGCTCAGACGCGGGCCGGGCATAGGGCTTGTTTTAGACTTCTCCTTAGTTTTATATTTTAGACACCCATTAATGGTGATGAAAAATAAAATTGCCACACTGGTGGAAACAACACAAACGAGACCAGGTTACCGTGACTGTGAAGACCGACTTGGACGGTGTTTAGTGTCCAGTCAGCAGCAGCAGCAGCAGTGAGCATGCCTTTAACTGAAAGCTGAAAGAGATCCGCGTTCAAGTGCATGCAATAGGCTAAAGCTTGCCGCAAAGCACCGGCAAAAGTAATTACCATGAATGTGTCGGGGGTAAATAGTAAGGTGATATTTGAATTATTTATTAATAAACTAGTGTTTTCTGAGTAAGTATCGCAGAAACGAAGTTGATGATCCTGACTCGCCATCTCCTTATTGTAATGCGCCTTTAGAGAGAGATGCATCTAGAGATGGATTAGGGATTTTATAATGTAAGAGCTTTTATTTTCAATTTGAATAATTTCATTTTAAAATAGTAAGTCAAAGCTCTCTATAGATTTATTTATCAAGTTAGTAAGGCAAGTAGGCTATTTGCTGAGTTACGGTTTATCATAAGCGCTCCTGCTCAAAACCGAAACTGCAGAACGCTGTAATGATGGGAGAAAGGCGAGAGGCGAGCGGATCCATTTGCGAGCTTTTATTTACAGGACGAGACAAAGACATAGTCGAACAGGCAGGGTAGAACAACAGCAAACAGGTATAACCAAGGCAAGATGCGGGGAAAGTCTGTGTAGCAGGTGTGGGTCAATCAGTAGCGAACATAATCCATAACAAGAAGCAGAAGGATAATCCGTACAAACGAGCTAGAGTCCAGAAGGCAGGCGGCGAGACAAATGAGACGAGATGGCCAGGCAAGAAAGCTAAACACAGGGGACTCGGGAACTTGGAAACTTGGAACAAGGAACACTAGGGAAACAACAATGCAAATAACCACAATGATAACCACAATACTCCGTAACTAGCATGGGGAAAGACCGGGGCTTTTATAGTGCGCCTGACTGGTCACAGGTGCTGACCCAATCAGCGCGCTGGATGACGGGAGATGTAGTCCGGGGGTGTAGTGATACAGTCTGTGTGTAAATACGGGGTGAGAGCGACACCTGGTGGTGAGCAGACCACAGGTCACCGACCAGATTCATGACAAACGCACATTCTGTTTTATAAAAAGCACAACGTTTTGTTGATATTGTGAGTGCACACAAATAAAAGTAGACCCTTTATAGCTTGGAACAATGTATTATGCTTACCTTTATGAGCAAAAATGATGGCTTATTCTGAAATGTTTCCAATGCAAGTGATCGCACTGGCAGCTCCATGTCCAGCTTCCACTCTCTGCACATTTACATAGGTTAAGCGTTTAAAATAACATTGTGATATGCTTGAGCTGTTTTATATCTATAGATTTAATTTTAGGCAAGTTGTGATAATTTGAGAAGGCTAAATTTATCAAACGTAGGCTATGATCAACTCACTGCGTCATTACGTAAAAACAAAAAAAAAAACACTTACATTTAACGAATAAAAAATGCTCCAAATGTTTTTCTAAATTAACTAAATGAAATATAATCACTTTGCCATTTTATACAAAACTGAACTATTTTAATAGCTGAAACAGTATTATAAGCTGTTTTGAAACAAGGAAAAAAAAAAATACAGACTCAGGCCGGACTCTGACCGAGAATTCTGTCGGACAAGGGCCGGGCTAGGGCCTGAGCGTCTCGTAGCGTCTCGTGCCCTCTCGTGCAGGGCTCTACCCCTCTGGACATGCCTGCCATGTCATCATGCTTAACACTGGCCACTTTCACACAGCAGCAGAATACGGTTATATGGTTATGCGGTTATGTTCACACACAGTACGGCAGGGGTGCTCAACCCTGTTCCTGGAGAACTACCTTTGTGCAGAGTTCAGCTCCAACCCTGATCAAACACACCTGAACCAACTAATTAGGATCTGAAGGAGCACTTGATAATTACAGACAGGTGTGTTTGATCAAGGTTGGAACTAAACTCTGCAGGAAGGTAGATCTCCAGGAAAAGGGTTGGGCACCCCTGCAGTACGGTTATTTACGGGTGTGACAACTGTATTCTATAACCAAACTCATACCCGTAAATTTTCAGGACTCACAACTGCATTCTCTGAACACACACGCTGTGTGAATGGAACAGGACTGGACAACTAGTTGTCTGTCTCGTCATTCAGTGCAAGAGAGCCACTCTGCCGCGTGTTGCGTGCTTTCATGTGTGGTTTCGGTAACTTACAGTGATGGAGTATTGAGCTGTGTGTCATCTGAAAGTTTTATATCCAGTCTCCACTGGAGCCACTCCCTCCCGTCAGTTTTGTGTTCAGTGCGTGGCTCAAATACTCCGCTGTACGCTCATATTTAAAGGCTGCTGTCGTTAATGATGATTTGATGGATGAACTTGCGGCTTGATTGGACTCTTGTCGTGTCAGAAAGTGGTAATACTTTCAGTTTTACGGACGTCGTCATCTTTGATTACCTGTCTTATCATGCTCACACGTTTTGTGAAATTCCTGTCTTATCATCAGTGGCTCGAACATTTTCGTATGTAACAGCGCACGTTTAATGTTTATTGCGATAAATTGCAGCCACTATTGATTTTGAACAGTCTTTAGCAGCTGTTCGAACGCATTCAACCACATGCACCATGAAAGCAATCCGATCGAATGTGTTTTCAACAACCTCTGAATGTGGTTGAAAGTGGACAAGCTCAAAATGTTTTACACCCTGTTTACATCTGTACTTAGCATTGTCCACTTGTGATCGGATCACGAATATGTCATGTTTCAGCGCCTTGTTAGAGAAGGGTGTTTTTGCACAACCGGAGGCTGCAGTTTCAGGACCACATTTCTAGGACCCTATGTAATAGCTGCTCATACTATTCAATAGCACTTGTTATTCAATTCTGTATATTATTATTTTTTTGAGAAAATATGTAGTTGTTTAATTGTATACCCTTAATTATTGTCCTAACCAGTCGTCAACAGGAGTTACACATTTGGAGCAGTGCAGAAGGCAGATTCACTTGTGCATTCGGGGAATGTTGTGCAGATAGCCTATAATATTAATAACATTAACATTATGTAGTATAAATAATGAAGCTTATTCTACTGTATATGAGACAAATCTGAGTTAAATCGCATTGATGGAAAAACCCGCTATATCAAGTTTCTTCCTTGCACTGGCCTTCTTCAGCACACACAGCTCAAAACAGAAATGTAGAACATTAATAACTACTGTCATAAACATAACATTATAATGAGAGCACTATTGTAAAAAAGAATGTTCTGAATAGGGTTTAGCTGATGTTTTCAGCGTGCTCTTACAAATTCCCACAAACATTAATGCTCTGTAGCATATAGGTTGAATTCAAACAGATTATCAGAGTAGATCAGTCATTCTAAAACTTTCTGTGAGACGGAATTTCACAAAACGTGTGAGTAATTGGGATTGAGTGGTACACATCTTCTCCCACTCTCTCAAAATGCACAAATGACCTTACGTAATATCCACTTTTTAATTTGCTCTGCAAGCAAACTGCACGCTCCATTTTATTTAACCATGGCACATGCATCTGTTTTTATATGTAGCTTAAATAATGTTGTCCAATGACTTGTTTGCATTATTTAGACATTAGACCTATTTTATTTTTAAAATTTAAATTTAAGGCAATAGATCTTTTAGCAACACTTTACAAAGCAAGAATTTTTAAAGTCTATTATTTAACATGAACAAAATGAGCTATTATTATTATTATTATTATTATTATTACAAGTTAAAGTGAATCTAGTGTTCTTTAGCATTGCTGGTGCCATGTTATGAACCTTACCCCCAAAGCAAACAGAATCGAAGCAAACTGTGGCTCCAAAACCATAAACTGAACCGAACCATGGCATTGGTGTATCGTTGCATCCCTAAAAAGTCCTGATTTGAGTTTGAAATGTGTTAACTATATAAATATATAGCTACAGTTTTTAGCTAACTAAACAAAGTTTCCATCCAAGGATTTTTTTTTTTTTTTTTTAAAAAAAGGTTTAACACTTTAAAATATTTAGCTGATGGAAACACCTTTTATCAGTAAATTTCTCAAGTGTGTTCTCTAGAAACTTTCTGTTGAGAAAAATGGCTTTAATGCAAATAAATGTGGTGTCACATAAAAGACTACATGCAGCAGCCATGTTTGTGGTGTAGCTCCCATTAAAGCACTGTTTCTCTTTACACAGTTTAGCTGCTTTTTCACTATTGGGCCAGGTACGGGTCAGGTACGGTTCCAATTGTGTTCCCACCTGAGCTTGGAAACACTGAATTCTCGGCACGGTTAAACAACGGTGCTAAACCGTGCTGATAGTGTGTGTGTGTGCGCTAAGCGGAAGCGCGCTATTTACAGCCAAGTAAACAGCTACGCTGCATTCATAGCTCATGCATTAATACTGTCAATAAATGTGGTATTTTTCGAAAGGAATTTTACCTTCTGTGTCCGCCTTTGTTGGCATGCATATCCCCTCAGCATTTGTTGGTAACGTTATACCTGTCGTCGCCTATTTTATTTTTTGTGCCAAGAGTTGTCCTTTTTTTGTGTTATTTAGAGTCCCAAAAACAGAAATATCTAATCATCGTCTGCGTTTACATTACAATTGCATTACCAAGGCAACAACTGACGTATTTGTATTTACATTCCAAAGAGTTCCATTATCAGCACCACAGTGGAAAATGAAACCGTATCCGTGCTGACTGGCCCGGATCGGTACGGCATGGAATGGTTAAGCAAAGAGAACCGGTCAGCCCAATAGTGGAAAAGTGGCTAGTTGTTTTTGATTGTTTTGATGTTATTGTTATTTTCAGAGCATTTTAGCCCAGTGTTTTCTTAAGTTCTTTAATTTCATTGTAAATGACATCCTTTTGGAGTCTCGAAACACTGAAAATAGAATGAATACCATTTTTGCTTAAAATGATCTGAACATATAAATGCCTGTGCCTGTGTCTCTGCCAAGTCTAAACACAACACACTTCACTGCATGTTAAATGGTGCACGTCCTGATTTTGCTGAGTTAGATGCGTTCCTGGGTCAACATAGTTTGTTAACCCTGGAAAAACATTTTAATACAAAAATGTAATCTTGACCACATCCCTACACCTAAACCTAACCTTACCCATGATTAATCCCTTAAATCAGAGGAAATGATAGATGAATGACACTGATGTACAATCACCAAACACTGATTGTAAGCGTAAACTTCACAAAAACTAGAAACTGTTTTTTTCAAATCTGATTGGTTAATCACAATGTTGTTCCAGGGTCAGGAAAGATGTTGTTCCAGGAACATGTCGTACTTGGTAAAATCAGGTTCTGCGTTAAATGGTATGCTTTAAAGATTGTTCCTACATGCAAGACTGAGCATTTTACTGTATCAATCTTACCACTTAGCCATCATCATCTTATATTTCTGGGCCTGTATTCACAAAACATCTTAAGGCTAAGAATAGCTCATAACTTATGAGAAAAGATGAAAATCTTTCAAATCATGGGCGTGTCAGTCCTAAATTTAGGACTCCTAAATTTTTGCTCTAAGAGTATTTCACAAAGCGTTTTAGCATTAAAACTAGCTCCTAAATCTGTGAAACGTTAGGAGTAGTGAAGAGGACTTCTAAGTCACTAAGACCAAATCCCAAACTATCCAAAAATGGCTGTTGCCAGCAGTCAGCCTCAAAATGTAAACATTTTCGAAACATTTGACGATAATGAGTTTTTTAAAATCTATCACTTTAATCGCAGGGTTATTATTTCCTTTGATTATATAGGTAACCAATTACCAGTGGAGACCAACAGGCACCATTACAGCTACCATTAAAAATTACAGCTTCCCATTATAACCAGTAAAAACATAAAATAAAATAAAAAACAATCTGTGACAGTTTCTTTTTGTTTTTTCTAGTATTTTTGATTTTTTGGCAGGGCTAAAATTACTATTGCTAGTAAATCTGACTTAGAATGTAAACATTTTAGAGACGCACCACATTTATTTGCACACACGTTTTCCTACGCATCTTTTTTGGTTTTGGAGGTTATCCCAACTCTAAATTTTCCTATGATTATATCCTTGTTTTCATTGACAAGTTGGGCAAGAAGTAACAGCTGTTCTTGTGTCCGGTTTGGTTTTCTTTTACATTTGCATATCTTACTATCAGCCATGATTATTCTATTCTGTTAATTAAAAGAGTGTTTATGTGCATATCCAGTAATTGTTTACAAGAAGCACACATGTGGAGGCTGACAATTAACTAAGTATATACTTGTTTAATTAATGACACATAGCCTGTATTTTAAAATCTTTAGTTGAATGTTGCAATGTTTTTATACTCTACAGTATTTCTATAAACAAATCTCAGACAGAGACCCCTCCCCTATCAGCCAATCACTGTGTGCATAGTTAGTAAGCATGCTGATATCATCCATAGCAACGAGGTCAACCCCGCTCTTACTCTTAGCTTAAAACTTAAGACTCTCTATTCCTTAGTAAAGGTTTGTCTCAGCAGCTTTGTAAATAAGTTTTAGGAGAAAACTCTTTGCTAAAAACGTTTACTGTTATTTAGGAGAACTCTTAGAGGTAAGATAAAATGTTGTGTGACTACGGGCCCATATATTTAATAATATATAAGTATTTGAACAATTAGTATGCGTTTACAAATTTACTCTGTCTCATTTCTCCTTCCATTCTAGAAAGATTTTTGATATGAAAGATACTGTGTAATGTTTGATATACACAAAATTATGTATGGAAATGACTCTAGGAAAGATTTTTTTGCAATACAACATGCTTACCATTTTATTGGTAAAAGGCCAATTAGCTGGAAACAGGCTGGACATGGTGTTATTTATTGATAAATTGTAATAATTTGACATAAAAGGTGATGCATACATTCCAAAAGAAAAAAAATAGGCCTTTATAAAAGTAAATAAAAATATGCAGATTTAACCCTCATGTACTGTTCCGGGTCAATTTGACCCGTTTTGATTTTCAAGCTGTCGGAAATATCAGTGTTTATATACAGTTTCGGAAATAACTTGTGTTTTTTTTCTTGACGTTTCCTCATTTAAAGTCATGAACATGCATGCAAAGTTTCAACACGCTGATGTGTTTTGACATGTCCAAAAATTTTTTTTTTACGTTCGTACTGTTCCCGGGTCAATTTGACCCGCCTATTTTAATGTTCTGAGGCAACTCTACGGACCCAAAATAATATTATTTTTTGGTTATTTTTTGTTATTTTAGTTTTTTACTATCAAATTAAGTTATAAATATTAGTTTTCCCCCATTCATTTTAATACAGAACAATATTTTGTCAGCCAAAGATGGTAAAAAATTAGCAACCATATCTTTTTCAGTCTATCTAAAATACTATTAAACCCATGTTGTTTTTCTTGAAATTTTGTCACTTTTTCTCATTTAGGGTCATGAACATGCATGCAAAGTTTCAACATGCTGACGTGTTTTGACATGAATAATAAAAAAAATAGTTACGTTCGTACTGTTCCCGGGTCAATTTGACCCGCCTATTTTAATGTTCTGAGGCAACTCTACAGACCCCAAATAATAAAATTTTTTGGTTATTTTTTGTTATTTTAGTTTTTTACTATCAAATTAAGTTAAAAATATTAGTTTTCCCCCATTCATTTTAATACAGAACAATATTTTGTCAGCCAAAGATGGTAAAAAATTAGCTACCATATCTTTTTCAGTCTATCTAAAATACCATTAAACCCATGTTGTTTTTCTTGAAATTTTGTCACTTTTTCTCATTTAGGGTCATGAACATGCATGCAAAGTTTCAACATGCTGATGTGTTTTGACATGAATTAAAAAAGAATAGTTACGTTCGTACTGTTCCCGGGTCAATTTGACCCGCCTATTTTAATGTTCTGAGGCAACTCTACAGACCCAAAATAATAACATTTATTGGTTAGATTTTGTTACTTTAGTTTTTTTACTATTCTATGAAGCTAAAAAATTCTTTCCCCCAATATATTTCAATGCAGAAAAATATTTTGTCAGCCACAGATGGTAAAAATTAGCTATCTTTTGTTTTTTTCAATCTATCTGAAATACTATTTAACCCATTTTGTTTTTCTTGAAATTTTGTGACTTTTTCTCATTTAGGGTCATGAACATGCATGCAAAGTTTCAACATGCTGATGTGTTGTGAAATGTACATACAGAAATTTTTATACGTTTGTTATGTTCACGGGTCAATTTGACCCGCATAGGAAGCCATTCAAAAGCAACTGTACAGATGCAAAATAACAAATTCCTTTGCTGTATGTCAGAGCTCCTTAACTCTAGTCATGAAGCGCCTCGAGTGCCAGCATCTTGATGAGTTTAACAACTTTTTAATTTCCAAGTTTGTGAAAACAAAACAGTTTAGCCTTTTATAACTGTAAGTCCCACTTTTTGTTAATAGACATAAAAATGACTTTTCCAGCTAAAATTGTTGTAAATCTTGAATACTTTGGAGCACAAACTTAAGAATGGTGAAACATCACAGATTATTGTAGAAGCAAAAAAAGTTATAAAAGTAAATTTCTAAAAAGTTATAGAAGTTTAAATTTATAAAAATGTAAAATATAAAAATATATTTTTTAATATTTTATGTAAAATACACATTTTACAAAACATGTTTACCTCCAAATCTTCAAGTAAATCAAAGCCAGTCATCTGAACAAGTTTTGTGCCAAATTTTAGATTGATATCTCAAAAAATAATGTTTAAGTAAGATTTTGTGGATGCAGTACCAAACTTTCCACTAGAGGGACTCTTGATTTCCATTTATTTTTTGAGTGTTCTGAACCATATATTTTCATTATTTTCTAAATATTTATGAAGTAGACATCCTATTCAGAAATAGTTTGGGCAGTAACTTTATTATTTGATTTGAATTCAATCTCCAAAACAAGTATAAAATACATATAGAATAAGAGTACGTTTGGCACCATATCACAAACAGAGGATCTATCGCTATTTTTCTATTGCTCTGTCATTTTTTTGAAAAACAGTCACCAAATATGAAAACTAGAGTCCGAAACCTTTTCAAATGATATATAGTTTGTCATAATTACTTTAGGTTTAGATCAAGATATTATCATTAAAATATGTGTAATCACAAACATCCCACAGGCGTAGGGGAGGGGCAGTCAAAAATAGTGGTTAAAAACATTTTTATGAATCGTAAATTCAGATATTCATTGTTTGTAATGTGTGAAAAGTATTGATATTAAAAGTTAATTGATTTTATTTGATTGTATGTTTTTTTTCATATTGTAATTTTTGTGCCATTACATTGAATCCAATACGGGTAAATTTGACCCGGACCATACAGGAAGTGACCTGTTTTCGAACAGTACATGAGGGTTAAGTATGTAAAAGCTGATTTTAGAGCACTGAAGAAAATATTGCTTTAGAATAAATTGTTTACACCACCACAAATCTCGGTGATGTGGTACTTTTACGGGGGAATATTATCTGCTGATATGAAAAGTTTATTATATATCTTAGTAATAAATATAATTTATGACAGCGATGAAATTTATTTTTCTTTTTACATTAAACACATTAAATATTGCATATATGTATGTAATATGTGTATTTCCATTACAAATTTAGATCTTAAATTTCATATAAAAAAGTGGTATTAAAAAGGTCTTAAAAAGTCTTAAATTTCACTCGTTCATATCTGTAGAAACCCTGCTGGAGAACCTTCAAACGTTTTAATGTTGATAACAGAACAACAAAATAACAGTATGTAGAAAGTGGATGAAAACTTAGCTATTGTGAATGCAAGGTGGACTGTGATGCTATCACAACTAAAAAGACAAGTCCACAAGTCCAAGTTAAAGCAGACTCATTTTTTCATTCTTTTCCAGTTGAACACTAAATACATTTAAGGTCTTAATTTTGCTCTCAGAATGCACCAAATTAATGCATTTAAATTTAAACTGTAAAGAAATTTGTAGTAAGCAGTAGGAAGCATTAGCAGTAAAACTCTTTATTAAGTCCAGGCAAATACAAATATATAATGTAACCCTGGTTAAATAATATATTTATGAATTGTTTGTAAACTGTATTAAGGTCTTTGCAGGTCTGATCAGCCTATGCAGGAAACTGCACATTATTTAATTATAAAATTATTTAAAACATTATTACCTGTAATTCATAGCCTCAGGCAAATAGTTTGGAGTGATGGCTGGTTTACAAACAAATCATTTTTTTGAACCAGTTCTTTTTGGTGAACTAGTTAAACTAGTAAAACTCTTTATTAAAGGGCTAAACTAGTTGAATTAGTTCACCAAATTTAACTGAAATGAATAAACAGGTTATCTATATATGCAGACTTCCACAGAAAAATTACTTGATTTTGATTATTGTCAAAGGGATTTAGAGGGTGCATCCAGAGTACATGTTTATTTTTTCTGTTCTTTTGGCTGTATAATTGCAAACAAAACTCAGCTATTCTCCGCTATTAATTTACATTTGCCTTATTCACTCTGATGGGAGATCCAAAATGTATTATTACATTTGTACTAGATGTTGTATCACAACTTAAAATGCAATGTTGTCTTGCATTTATGATATTGGACTTATATCTGTTGCCTGGTCATATTACCAACTGTAAGTACAATTCCTTCATTTTCAACCTGTCAAAATAAGTGAACATATTTTGTTCACTACGAAATATGCACGTTTTCCTACTCACCAATGGCAAAGTGCGTGGACTTAAACTCTAGTAGAGATTAAAATGTGTATAGACTTCTGAAGAGCATTATAGGATCATTATGCTTGAGAAGAGATGTATGTGCTAGCTTAAGGTTAGGACAGTTGTGTATCTATTAGATGTGCTTCAACACACCCAAATTGACATTAACTGAATCTGAAGATGAACTTGTGGGTCAAGCTATCAGAGATTGCGTTCACTGAGCACTGGGCACGAAAAGGTCTCTGCAGCACATCAGTTCTCACAAGCCATGTGTCTGCTCCTGGTTGCTATGGCAATACAACTTCGGTCTGTAGATTCCATACAATCCCATGTAAAATGTGTTCCTTGAGTACTAGGAGGGATTTTAGATGCTGCTTATAAGTGTGCCTCAAAAGTATGCTTGTTGATTGTATATAGAAACATTTTGTGCCTTTGGGGGTAACAAGAACTTATTTGAAGTGCAAACTAGTTTTTTTGTCAGTTTACATGAGTGCTTATATTCTAGTCTCATGTCTCTGTCAGCAATTCAGTCTTTTCCTTTTCAAATAATAATTGAAATTAAAATATTTTTTATTATATCATTAATAATAATAATGTACAGTCAGCCTGTCTGTTTATTTTGTAGTAATGGCTGCCTGACTGTAGATTATCCCTCCAAACTCTGATAAATATGATAAATAGTACACTGAAAAAAAAAAAAAAACATAAGTAAGATTTACTTATTTTTATCTTTTGCAAGTTTTTGCACACATAGATTTTAAGTAAAATTTATTATTAAAAGAAATTGAATTAAGTAAAATCTATATAACTAAGTAAATTTAAACATTAAGTATAATTAATAAGTAAATTTAAAATTGCCGGTTAGACTTTGATAAGTAATTTCTACTTAATTATTTTAAGTTAAATCTGCAACATTCAAGTACATTTCAGTCAGTCACGGTTTATAAAATTTACTTTAACAATGTAGCACAACAAAACAAAGTATGCTTTTAAAACACATGGTTCACTTACAAACATGTAAGCAAGCAGACAGCTTATTATCCTTTTAATATGTCCACAATAGAATTTTTACCCAAATAAACACAGAGACCTCAATACTTAGTACACCATACACAATGACGGTAACAATCAGTGGATAGTGTTTGAGTATAAATGGGTCATTTTGAGTAGGTGTCACAAAACAGTAAGTTACTAAACCTAACAATGAAAGCAACCATGAAATAGTGTAAATACAACTCGAATACAGTGAAAAAGCTTCTCCTCTAATCCTCCTCACTCCATCTCCTTGCCTTTTTAGGCAGTTTGTTGATTAATGAAGTAGTCAACCTCCTGGACCAGTCTTCTCTGCAAGCACTAAAGAAAGAGTGTGGCGGTCTCCAGACTCTACTGAAAAACAACCACCAGGTGTTCAGAGGTATTTAGCCCTATTCTAGCTCTGTGCATGCCAGGTAAAAAATACTGCAAAAATTATTTTCTAATTTAGTATTTTTGTCCTGTTGTTTTCTAATATAAATATCTAAACATTCTTGAATCAAGATGCATTTACATGATAAGCGAAATGACTTAAGATATTAAGTCTTGTTTTCTAAAAAAAAAAAACAGAATACACAGTTTTAGTTAAGGGGTCATCAGATGAAATTTTGACTTTTTTTTTTTTTCTGGCGTTTTTGCCGCCTCAGAAAAGCTGAAAAGAAAATGCAGCAAGTTTATTATAGGCTGTTTAAGTCTGAAACTGTGTAATTTGGTGAGTGCAGTTTCAGTTTCACATCACACGTTGTGTCAAGTATATGACACTAGGGGTCACTTTTGGGAGCCCAAACACCTCTGACATCATGAGAAAAAGCAAATGAAATTAGGTGTGCAGAATTTGCATAGCTGGCCATGCCCCAGACGTCCAGGTATAAATAGGCCAGCGTGGCATCTGCTCACTTGTTCTATTCTTCAGAGCCGAATGCAGCGTCTCTCTGTGAAAAGCAGCACCATTCTATGGCACAGGCAGCGGCCTCTCCCTTCCCAAACACAGATAAGTGTTGTGAGAGTTCCCCTGGGTGCTTCAGCTGCGATCTTGAAGAGCAGTCTTCCTCCTAAAAGAGTAATTTCTCTAAAAGAGCTGGCACAGTTGGGATTGTGTGTTGATAAACATGCCTTTCGTTCTGTGCCGTTCCACTTGCCGCTTTACCTCTCCCCAAACGATTGACACGATCGTTATGTTCAGTGTTGTGCCATGCTCACGCTGAAGCAGCGCTCGTTGATGGTTCATGTTCTGTTTGCAAGAACATGACCATGATTACACTCTGCTCATGAGTCGTATGCTTTTATGACAAGCCGTGGCTCACTTCGACTGCTTCTCGCCCAAGTCCTTCTACTTCCGGGTAGGCCGCAGCAGTGTGCGTCAATGGAGGGCAATAGGAAGTGAGTAAGGATCTGGCAAGTGAAACCCTGCAGACCACTCACTCCTCATGTCCCTCGGTCAAGCTTCCAGATGAGTTTGATAG
Organism: Labeo catla; assembly: GCA_012976165.1. NCBI lineage: Eukaryota > Metazoa > Chordata > Actinopteri > Cypriniformes > Cyprinidae > Labeo > Labeo catla. The sequence goes on along the minus strand of VONZ01001022.1, from coordinate 207,281 downwards.
TCTGTCTCAGCATGGCTTAATTTCCTATTTGTAGCTCCTAAGACGTCCCAGACGAAAGATTGTCATCGTGAAACAATTGTGACGATTTCTGTGATCATGGCTCCTAATCTGTGGTCCTATGTCATACAGTGAGTAAGGTTCAAAGACGGCCGTTGTCACGGTCTTGTGACCAAAAATAACCTGCAATCATTTTATGACAGTGCCAGAAATTCAGCCTGATCATTGCATGGTGTGTGTGCTGCCACGATCTACGCTTACTGACCAGCCAATAAAAATCGACATGAAATCAAGGTGATGAGGAGTGATAAAGAGACAGCATTAATATGTTCTCATACTCCTTGACAGTCAAATGTGACCAAAAAAGTTAATCTTAAAAAGTAAAATCTTAAGTGTACCTTTTTTCAATTAAATAATTGCAATATATAGTTAAATTCTATTTAGTTAATATTGTGAGGAGTTTTTTGTACTAAATAACATGTGCAATAATGATCCATGAATTACCATTTAAAAGATAACATTTTCTAATATGCTTAGTATTTATATTACAGTTAGTGTAGTATTTAGGGTTAAATACATTTGAATGTGTATTTGGACATTACAAAAGTCAAGCAAATGTGGCATTTAACCCAATAGAAAAGTTTGAAATAATGTTTAAAAAAAACACAAGGCAACCAATAGCATTCAGCATAAATCTTTATTGTATTTGAATGCAGTCTTTACTGAAACTCATTCAACCTCCTACAGGGAGAGAAAGATTGCAGAAAGACTAAAAACTTAAAAATATGACAACTGGTATCAGGTTATGCTCACTATTGTGTTGTTTCTCACATTATCTAACTGCAATTATAGTATAACTGTCTATTACCTAACGATAAACATTAACTATAACACGCTACGTAAAATACCACTACAAAATACCTTCACGGCTGGACAATAGACATCTGGGTAACGACCGTCATGCTTGTTCCCAGTGCCTGATTTCCCGGAAGTGCACGAGAAGTTGACGAAAGGAAGGCTCTGTTTTCAGCCAGAATGCGATATATCAACTCCTCCTTCACCATCCTCAATGGGGGTCCAGCGAGGGGCCATACGGAGGTTCCCCAAGCGGAATGGTGGAGAAGCAGGCAGAGGCCATCAATATATCTTGCCTCTATATATCTTGCTCGTCGCTGAGGACAGCCCCCTGCAAGACCTGCTGAGGCCCCTAGTAGCCGGGCCGGCGACCAGACCTGCCCAGTGGTCAAAGTTCTCACAGGAAGGTGGCAACGCCAGCTCATCAGCAGGCTACAAAGAATCCTTGATAGGTTTTGAAGTGTTCCTGAGACAAGCAACTTCAGGAAGACAGGCCAACTGACCTACCTGGATCCACTCTCGACGCAGGGACGAGAGGTGGATTTGGCCCCATTCCGGCCATCTGTCCTCTGGCAGACAGCCATCACAAGAACAGTAAGAGCAATATTCTCCTTCTCTCGGTTATCTTACAGCGCTATGGCCCTCCATGAGACGGCCAGATGCTGAGACTCATACCAGGATGTGTTGGGCAATCACCTGGTGTCTCCACATATTGGCAAGGCACTCAGCATTCCTTGGGGCTTCTCATCTCCAGGCACAGCGCCTTTCGCTTCATTCAGCCTTCATTCAGTATGTCGGGTGAAGTTCCTCTGAGACTGCTAACAGAGTCCTGGGACGATTGGGTAACCTCCCCAATCCCTCCCGTTGGCTTCTCAGGACCACCTGGCTTGGCTATGCGATTCAGTTCGCGAGGCTTCTGCTCAAGTTCAGTGGCATTCTCTTACAAATTCGGTTCAGGGCGAGAATGCTGCGGTCCTTCAAGTGGAAGTCGCAACCCTCCTGGCAAAGGGTGCGATGAAGCCTGTCCCCTCAGCTATACTGGCCCAACAGGACCTGGTTCTCAGAGCTTGTGCTCCTGTCATCAACTCCTCCCTGGTGCATTCCTCTGAGGAGGGATCTCCTCCCTCAGGGGAAGGGCACAATCTGGGTCTACCCTGCCCACTGGGGAGTGTGAGCCCACTCAGCCAGGGGGGGTTGCTTTATTCTAACATGTTGGCTTGTTAATATCTGTGCCCCCATACACTCGTGACACAGTCTGACAGTTGTGGCGTTTAGTATAGGGATCCCTAGTGTCATATACTCGACACAACGTCAGGATGAACGACAGAAAGGGAGCGTCTCGGTTACGTCTGGTAACCCTCGTTTCCTGATGGAGGGAACACAGATGTGTCCTTCATGCCAACAATTTCATTGGCCTTTTCTCATGATGTCAGAGGTGTTTGGGCTCCCAAGAGCAATGCCTAGTGTCATACAGTCGAGACAAAGTCTCCATTCCCTCCATAAGGGAACGAGGGTTACCATACGTAACCAAGACATTTTCAGTTCAAGGTAGATCATCATTTAAGTCATCAGTGATGTCATCATCCAGCTCAGTTCAGTTCATATAGTATCTATGCAATCAAGTCGACAGAATCGCAGGAAATTAAGTGTGCCCAAAGTACCTGAAAACCATACTTCTGGTTGGCACAGACACCTTACTGTGAAAATTTCCCCACTATAAATTACAAGTCACCAATTCCAAAGCAACTTCTGTAAAAGTCTTAGAGTATTTGAGTGTAACAGTGTGTATATATATATATATATATATATAACCGATTCACAACTTTGGGTGTGTATAGACAAAACACATAAGATGTGTACTACTGTGTACCCTGTAATAGGCAGTATCATATTTTGTAACGGAAATAAACTGCTGCAGAAAAATCTAGGTGCCATGCAAAATGTAATGTGTAACAGCAAAACTGATTCCAAATGTAGCGGAGTAAAGAATACAAATACTCATTCAAAACTGTAGTGAAGTAGACCGTAAAAGTTGCTAATATTTTTTGATACTCAGTAAAACTACAAAGTATCCAAAATGATACTCAAGTACAGTAATTGATTACATTTACTCAAATAGTTTACACCTCTGTTCGGGGGTCCAGAGTTTGAGTCCTGGCTTATGGACCCCATTCCCTGTTCATTTAAGGTGAACAGCATCCATATCGAAGTGTGAATGTGCTTGGACAGGATTAATATAAGCTCCTTAGCTCCTAAGAAAATACCACTTTGGTGAACATTATAGACAAACTTAATCCCCATCCCCACAAAATATTACCCCTTCAAAAGAGTTCCCTTAAGTTGACAATCTTATCTGGTTTTCAATTATTAAGTCTTACAAGTAAATTGTAAAGACATTCATATCTGACTTTTCTTTCTGCTTCTGTTTCTTTTTCCATAGTGGAGGGTGGAAGGGTCTTTATTCGGGACTGGAGGGCGCATACACCGGCACAAAGCTCTAGGGTGACCTCCAAGCGCAGACCCCCTCCCTCAGGTGCCCTGAAGACCCGGCTTTGCTGGTTCCACACCCACCATACCCAAGGATGCCCTCTGCCCCGTGAGCACTGTGCCTTTGCTCATGGAGAGACTGACTTGAAAAACCCCCAAAGATGATTCTGACCTGAACAGTGGCTCTATTAATAGCATGTGACCCTGACATTTAGAAAAAAAATATATACTCAAAGATATTTTAGTTTAATTTTTAATTTTCCAGGATGCACCTTTTTATTGGATATGGTTTATTTTTACATGTATGAAAGTAACTAAATGTTTTTCTGTTGTATAAGAGACGTGTCAAATTAAACATGTCCAGTTGTGTCCAGGCTTTATAAATCCAATAAAACAATAAATCCAGAACTGTGTAATGAGATGCCCCAACTGGAGCTTAAACAGGCATGTGTTGGGAGAGGCATTTGCTGTGTAAATGTTAGGAGCATGAATAATTTAGAGGGCCAAGTGGGGGGTTGGGCCACCTCTGGGTCACTGCCCTCTGCTTAAATGTCAGTGGACAGGATGTTCCTCTTGTAGAAGTCACTTGAGGTCAGGGTCTCTAGGTGTGCATCATGGATGTACATTAATAAGTCTGATTGATCTGAACAGAACAAACATTAGATTAGGTCACAGTCACTGTTACATCCCAGTCTAGGGACAATGTGGAGAAACTTTAATTTATTGTAGGAGTATTTGATCAACTTCACAAGCTTCAGAAATGGGTATATGCCAAAGTAAAACCAAAACAAAAAGAGATTTTACCTACTACAATAACCTAACAAAAAAAAAATAAAAATACACCCCACTTCCTTAACTTCTTGTCTAGTCAAAGCAGGAGAAAACTTATTTCAAAATAATAGGCACCTATCTCCTATAAATAGTGGCACTTATCTATTAACATTTTACAGATTACCTTTTAATACCAACATAGTAATAGTAGAAAGGAAAGATAAAAAAGAACTAAAAAGTACAACAATTCAGATGGACGCTGACATACATAACCTCGTCCCAGCAAATCACAGAAATGTGTTTTAAAAGATGTGATGACAACTGAGGAGCCAGTTCGCTTTCCTAGATAATTAAATGGCATGTGTAAATTATATAATTGAATTAAAATTTTCATTTTGCATTAAATGTTGCATATATGTATGGGAAAATTAAAATATAGAAATGCATTGCCATTTTACATATTTCATTGTCATTTTGCATTATACATTTCAAAATGAATTTTGCTGCCTATATGCTTCCACAGGAATTGAAGTCTGGGCTTCATTTGTTTTTCTACAGTCAAAGGAATTGTAAACACGCTTGACACAAATTTAGCAAACCAGACAATTGTTAAATATGGGTTAGATTTAACAATCCAAAGTTAAATCTGGGTGAGTAAAGGTGTGAATGCACCTGGTCCTGCCTTTACTGCATAGTGTAGGCTGTCTACTTTAAATACATTTTTCCAAATATGCATGTTGATGACTGTATAAGACACTGCGTTAGCTTTTGCAGCTGCAGAAAGTAAAGTCTGAAGTCATAACTGGCTGTAATGTGGGGTGTGTTTGTGAGAAGAAACAGGAAACCAGTGTGATCATTCTGAGGTCACTGGCTCTGTTCTTGGCTGTGGATGTCTGAAATGAGGTGGAAAAATGATCTCTCTCTCTTTTTTTTAGTGCAATGAATAGCTGTATTTATCTTTTTAACAAGCATTTTATCAGTCTTTCATTTGCGCTTATTTACTATTGTTTTCTATTAATGTTAACAGTCATCTTCTTTTTGTCCCATTAGTCAGAGGATTGTTCCAGATCCTCTGCAAACATGTACATGTACAGTACATATAATGATGCTGGCAGGCACAAAGATGGACTTTTCATTTCTCTTAGCTAATGGTTAGTGAAAGTCACACCAAAAAAAAAATAACTTTCAGGAAAAAAATTCAGTTCCCTTTCTGTCGTTCACTCCAACGTTGTATCAAGTGTACGACACTAGGGGTCACTCTTGGAAGCCCAAACACCTAACTTTGAGAAAAAGCCAATGAAATTGGGTGTGCAGATTTTGCATAGGTGGCCACGCCCCTGACATCCAGGTATAAATAGGGCAGCACAGGATCTGCTCACTCAGTCTTTTTTCGGAGCCGAATGCAGCGTCTCTGTGTGAGAAGCGCCATCATTCACCTCTTCGTCACTGGATCTACGGCACGGGCAGTGGTGTCTGCCTGCTCTAACACAGTTAAGTGTTGTGAGAGTTCCCTGGGTACTTCGACAGGGATCTTCTGTGATCGCTGTGTTTAGGCCGTGACCACACTGAAGCAGCATTCGCTGAGGATGGATGTCAGGCTTGTGAGGACATGCCCTTGAACACGCTCTGCTCAAAAGCCGCGTTCTTTACGAAGAAGCCACAGCTAACTTCAACTTCTTCCGGGTACGAGGCCGCAGTGATGTGTGTTGAAGGAGAGCGGGGAGAGATGAGTGAAGTCTCGCCGGGTGTTTCCCCACAGACCGCTCGCCCCCTGTGCGCACCGGTCGATCTTCCAGATAATTTTGATAGTTCATCTCAGTACGGCCTGGATATTTTATTCAAAGCTCCTGCTGGGGAGGAGGAAGGTACTGCAACATCGGAGAGTGGGTATGAGCCATCTGATGCTGATGCCTAGTCTGAGCTAGCCTCTTCGGTGGCTGAATCTCAGCCGGTGGCGGATGTTGAAATAGCCGCTGCGCTTCAACGGGCAGCCAAAGAGATTGGGTTGGAGTGGGTTTCTCCACCTCACCCCGAACCCTCTAGGCTGGATGATTGGTTTCTGGGTAACAACCATGCTTGTTTCCAGTGCCCTTTTTCCCGGAAGTGCATGAGGAATTGACGAAATCGTGGCCCCTTTCTCAGCTAGAACACAATACACCAACTCCTCCTCTCTCACCACCCTCGATGGCGGTCCGGCGAGGGTGTATATGAAGGTTCCCCAGGTGGAGAGAGCGGTTGCGATGCATCTATGCCTGCAAAACACCGCCACCTGGCGGGGTCGCCAGAGACTCCCTTCCAGGGCCTGTAAGTTCTCTTCGGCCTACACGAGGGTGTTCCCAATCCAGAGCTGCTGCAGGAACTGCGTTCTGCAACCGACTACTCTCTTGAGCTACGAAGGTCACGGTGCAGGCTCTGGGGAGGACAATGCCCACAATGATGGTCCAGGAGCACCACCTGTGGCTAAACCTGACCGAGATGCGGGATGCTGAGAAAGTTCGCTTTCTCTACGCTCCCATTTCTCAGGTTGGTCTCTTCAGCGACACCATGGAAGAGTTTCTTAGCAGGTCTCCACGGTGAAAAAGCAGATGGTGGCCATCAAACACATCATGCCTCAACATACCTGCCAGAACAGCTCATCGTTGCGGGGCGCAACAAGTCGGTCCTGCAGCTACACCCACCCAACGGTCTAGTTCTCGTAGGAAGGTGGCACTGCCAGGCCGTCCACAGGCTACAAGGAACAGGCTACAAGGAAGCTACCTCTCAGGCTTCAAAGCGTTCCTGAGACAGGCAGCCGAGAGGAGAGAGACCAGTTGATTCGGCTCCATCCCGGCTGTATAAAAGAGCAATTAACTTCTTTTCTGGGCCTTAATCACAGTGTTCTCGGCCTTCCACGGGATGGCCAGACGCCGTCTTCTCCAACCAGAACATGTCTCTGTACATGTCTTGTGTTCCCTCATGTTCTGAAACGTCAAATTCGTTCAGACGATCTTACGGACACAAATGATCATTTGACCGGTTCTTACCAAACGAATTCAGCGAGCAAAACTTTTCACTAGAGATCGACCGATATATCGATTTACCGATATTTTTCCTGATATTTAAGCATTTTACCGTAATCGGTTATCGGTTTTGTAATATCGGGTTCACCAATAAACTCCGCCATCTTGTGGGTGTTTTGAGAATTGTGCGCATGAATCGCGCCTGAGGGGAGACCGTGCAAAGGTAAAGCATAGCCTACTTTCTTGCTTTGCTGTAATTAGTCAACTTTATTTAATATAACAGCCATTAATGCTCATATTAGATGTGATACATAAATGCCTCATATGTAACTAGTTTATGCAGCTTGGCTCTAAGAAATAGAGACAAACTTACAGTCATGTAAAATAATTCAAGTCCTGTCCCAATAAACATAACTTTGCCTTAATTAAATAATATACAGCCATGACTGAGCACATGTTGGAAATGAACGCGCTGAATTTAATTCTCTCTCTTTTGTCTATATGCTCATCATTAGCCTCGTGAAGTCGGAGTCACATATAGGCTTAAACCGTCATAAGAAATAGCTCGAACTCACAGTCACGTAATAATCCTTGCCTTAAATAAAATCTATAGGTATAGGCCTAAAAGAGATAAAGCAATGTTAAACTTAGATAAATGTGCACTATTAGGCACATACCCAATGCTTTGTGCGGAGAGTGGAAGCTAAAGCTGCTTACAGGAGACGGAGGCGCCAGCGCGATCACTAATCACATTTCTTTCAGTGGAAACAATTTAATTATTCCATCATTTTTGCTCATAAAGGTAGAGTAATACATCATTCGGAACTGTAAAGGGTCTACTTTTATTTGTGTGCACTCACAGTATCAACAAAACGTTGCAAACGGTGCCTTTATAAAACAATACTGCGGTCAAGCCAGCCGCCAAGTCGAAAAGCACGGTCAATCTAGCCACCACTTTATTTCGACGCTCGCGCATAAACTGCGTATTATGGTAAAAGCGTCAGAGAACTGATCCAAATGGCAGTGCTCGTCTAGAACGTGATTTTTACTATAGCTCTCATATATGTATGTATGTATGTGTGCGTGTGTGTGTATATATATATATATATATATATATATATATTCTCTGTCTCTACTTTTAAAAAGCTATAAAAATAAAAGTTCTAGATTGCACAGACCACTTTCACCTCAGATTGAGAGTGCACCTTGCCACAGTGCTAGCAGCACAGTTTCAGGATTATCTGATGTGGAATTACAAAATAAGAGCCCACCCAAATCTGATTTATACACTGTTTTGTCTCTACTTTAAGAAGCTATAAAAATAAAAGTTCTAGATTGCGCAGACCACTTTCAACTCTGATTGAAAGTGCACCTTGCCACAGTGCTAGCAGCACAGTTTCAGGATTATCTGATGTGGAATTACAAAATAAGAGCCCACCCAAATCTGATTTATACACTGTTTTGTCTATATTTTAAAAGGCTATAAAAATAAAAGTTCTAGATTGCACAGACCACTTTCACCTCAGATTGAAAGTGCACCTTGCCACGGTGCTAGCAGCACAGTTTCAGGATTATCTGATGTGGAATTACAAAATAAGAGCCCACCCAAATCTGATTTATTTGTATTTTGTCTCTACTTTAAGAAGCTATAAAAATAAAAGTTTTAGATTGCACAGACCACTTTCACCTCAGATTGAAACTGCACCTTCCCACAGTGCTAGCAGCACAGTTTCAGGATTATCTGATGTGGAATTACAAAAGAAGAGCCCACCCAAATCTGATTTATTTGTTGTTTTGTCTCTACTTTAAGAAGCTATAATAATAAAAGTTTTAGATTGCACAGACCACTTTCACCTCAGATTGAAAGTGCACCTTGCCACAGTGCTAGCAGCACAGTTTCAGGATTATCTGATGTGGAATTACAAAATAAGAGCCCACCCAAATCTGATTTATACACTGTTTTGTCTCTACTTTAAGAAGCTATAAAAATAAAAGTTCTAGATTGCACAGACCACTTTCACCTCAGACTGAAAGTGCACCTTGCCACAGTGCTAGCAGCAAAGTTTCCACACTGTCAAATACACAACAACAAGATGTTCAAATGCTGAATTTCACATGTAAAAATGTTTAATGTCATCACCATTTAGACTTTTCTTTCACATTTTTCACAAATCAGTGTTCTTACTCAATGTAATCAAAACTATTTACAATGTACAACTATCAACAATAATTTAAAAGAATAGCTGGATACTTCAACCAAAAAAAAAAAAAAAATGATCAAATTCTTTTTAAAGAAACAATTTAAGAGCACAATATGCAGTTCCAGTTGTTATCTCTGGCCTGTTCCAGGTCTTCTTCAGCCATACCAAGGCACTGTTCATGGTACCACCTTTCACAGGTGTCACATTGGATCTAGAAATGTAGAAGTCAGAAATATCAGGGAACTTCTAAAGTTTAATATTGCTATGGCTTTTCACTTTCCCATTCTCCCTTATCAATGAATTAACAAACTTACCCAATTTATCACACGACGCACAGATCCAGCAGTCTTTGTAAGCGAACACATGGCACAGTTATTGGCTTCATCGAACACTGCAAAAATCATATAAACAAAAATTAATTTGTGACAGAAATAAACATTTTACTGTCAACACAGCAAAAAATGTTTTTCTTACTTAGATTTTTTGTATTGTTTCCAGCCAAAATATCTAAAACTTCTTCATTCAAGAAGAATATTCTATACAAGTACAAATTATTGTACTTGTAACAATAAAAAAAAACAATTCGAAATTAAGTGAGTTTTTGCTTGGAACAAGCAAAATAATCTGCCAAAGCGGTAAGCAAAATAATCTTATTTTAAACAGAAAACAAATTTTTTTTGCTTGTTTCTAGCCAAAACTTGCTTAGTTTTGACTTGTTTGTTTTTTTGTTTTTTGTTTTTTTTCTGAAAACAAGACAATAATTTTTATTTGTCTAGACAATTCTTCTTGATTTAAGAATTGTAAGATATTTTGACTGGAAACAAAAATTTTAAGTAAGAAAAGCATTTTTGCAGTGAATATCCTTGTTTACATGGACAGTCTTAAAATGTTATGTTTTTTGCAAAATGTACAATTCAATGTGCTTGTAATCGTTATAATGAACAGTGACATGAAGGTCCAATACAGGCTGGTTTTAGGCACTTAGTTAATGACATTTTCAGATTTTACTTGACCTAATCTAAATGGAGAACTACTTATCATTAATAAGTTATTAACAAATCAACTAATTCAATATGAGATAATTAAGCAGTGACATTTAATTAATTACAGTTAATATACAGTAATTTTATTAATTGTAGTTAATGAACAAATCTCTATTTATATATAGTCTATTAACTTAAGTTTATAAAATATTAAATATTACCCAATACTTTGCAAATGATTTATGATTTTAAGTGCTTTGTTTGTGTATACTTAATATAAAATATTACCAAATATTTTTTTCTATTACTGTTTTATCTTATACTTGACTTATGCTTTGTGTATTTAAATTTAGAATTGAGTCAGATCTAAAAAAGAGAAACGCTGAATTTGATTATATATGCCAGCACACAGCAGACAAGAACTTGCTTTACAAACCTGATGCTTTCAGTATCTGGAGAGCCATCGTTTTCCGTTCACTGGCCATTTCCCTTCTGGAAGTTCCAAATTGTAAAATGGGAACAGCTGGAAATGCCTTCATTATTGCCCTTGCCATCTAAACAAATAAATGAATATTAAGGACTATCATGTACTTTATCAGACTCCAGCATAGAAACATTACTTTATATAAAGAAGATAACACAGAGATAGGTATTACAGTACACTTCACATACCAAGACGACAATGGGTGAGCTCTTATTTTGTAATTCCACATCAGATAATCCTGAAACTGTGCTGCTAGCACTGTGGCAAGGTGCACTCTCAATCTGAGGTGAAAGTGGTCTGTGCAATCTAGAACTTTTATTTTTATAGCTTCTTAAAGTAGAGACAAAACAGTGTATAAATCAGATTTAGGTGGGCTCTTATTTTGTAATTCCACATCAGATAATCCTGAAACTCTGCTGCTAGCACTGTGGCAAGGTGCACTTTCAATCTGAGGTGAAAGTGGTCTGTGCAATCTAGAACTTTTATTTTTATAGCCTTTTAAAATATAGACAAAACAGTGTATAAATCAGATTTGGGTGGGCTCTTATTTTGTAATTCCACATCAGATAATCCTGAAACTCTGCTGCTAGTACTGTGGCAAGGTGCACTTTCAATCTGATGTGTATGTATGTATATACATACATACATACATATATGAGAGCTATGGTAAAAATTACGTTCTAGACGAGCACTGCCATTTGGATCAGTTCTCTGACGCTTTTACCGTAATATGCAGTTTATGCGCGACCGTCGAAATAAAGTGGCGGCTAGATTGACCGTGCTTTTCGACTTGGCGGCTGGCCTGACCGCAGTAAAACAATCATTATGCGCTTTCTGTCTATCATCGAGTCCCTCCCTGGCACATTCCTCTGAGGATGGACCTCCTTTCTCAGGGGAAGGGCACAATCTTGCACCCGTGCCAAGATCTCTAAAACTTCCATCTATGGTCCCTGGACACAACCAGGAGGACTTCAGAGACCCCCCACCTGCAGTGGTAAACACCCTTCTACAGGCCAGAGCCCCCTCCACTAGGCGGTTGTACGACCTAAAATGGTGCATTTTTGTGAATTGGTGTTCTTCCCAAGGGAAGGACCCACGAAGATGTGGCATCGAATCTGTGCTATCCTTCCTCCAAGGAGGCCTGGATAGGCACCTGTCTGCCTCGACACTTAAGGTCCATGTGGCAGCTATATCAGCCAATCATGACTTGGTGGAAGGCAGATTGGTGGGGAAGCACCATTTGGTTATTAGTATTCCTGACTGTGCTCACTTCTTTTAAAAGAGTGGGAGATCTTTAAGCCCTCTCTGTCAATGATTCGTGCCTAGAATTTGGGCTGGCGGATTCTCACGTTGTCCTGAGACCCTGTGCCCGGTTGCATAAAGAACCTTAAGTTTTTCCCTTAAGTATGAAATATATATAATATATAACACGGCATATGCTGGTTTTTTCACCAGGGATGTGTCTCTGAGGGGAACTGTCTGTTTTCAAAAAAAGTTCATATGGTGTTTTCTTTGCATCTAGCATCGGCATAATGCAGTACAAAGCAGTGTTAATAAGCGTCGCGCTGCTTTGTGTACAGCAGTAACCAAGGAAACGCTATTGCTGTTTATAGGGTTGAGCTCTGTATTAACTTTAGTTTGTCAAAATAAAACAACATTTCCTGCTTACTAAGTCCTTCTCTATATGATTTAGCAGCTTTTACACATTTTCCGTGTGAATAAATTAAATTAGTAGAACAACAGCTTCAGTGGTTCACTAATTGTGCAATCAATGCTTCTGTTTACATATGAGTATTGCCGCAATGACCGTGCATCTGGGTAACTCACCAGAACGTGACAACGGTGCAAACCCTCTATACTTTTCAGCTACTATAACTTAAGCCTTTGGGAAAAACAGTTATTATACATCTGAAATGGATGCAGTCACCACATAACTAATGTCTATATTGTCAAAAATCTACAGTAGTCAAAAGGATTTAAAATCAGTGGATTTATTAAATACATAATAGAAAACATTGAATTCAGGTTAATACAGCTACATATAGCCAATGGGCCTCAGCACAATGGGCCTCATTAATCATTCTAACGTAGAATCGAGTGCCAATCCCATTGTACAAATGATCGTACACTGATGAATGTGACGACTGAAAACAATCGTCATTTAAATATCACGCCCCTAAAAACACCCTGATTTAGAAGACTTAAATACCAATAAATATAATGAAACATTTATAAACATTATAGCCTATTTAATTCTTCTTAATCCACAACAAGCCCTTTAAATTGAACGGTATTACAGAACAAGAATGATAAATGAGTTGCTATAAAGTTTTATATTAAACTATAAAGTAAAACACAAATTAGGCTAGTGAAAACAATATAAATGTTGATATAAAGTGAATAAATGAGTAAAGCGAAACTAAATGGCACTGGGCTTACAAGCCTCTCTCATCGACATCCAAATGTTTCCATTTTTTGCCATATAACATTTGGTTGCTAAACTATTATCCATGATGTTGTTGAAATGCAAAATAAAAATATTTAGACATTAAAAAATATATATATTATCCATGATGTAAACAAGTCTTGGTACTTTGCACTTGAGTTCCAATTATCCATGTAAATCATTCTTCACATGCGCAAAAATGATTATTTTGGCGCTGCATGCTGATTTTACAGCAGACCTTTTAAAGGGCACCTATTATTGTGTTGGAATTGTGTGTACACGGCCATCTTAGAATGATAAAAATACATACAGTCACATTTTTTTTATTTTATTTATTTATTTATTTTGTATAAATCTTCAGAAAATCAAACCAGGCTCATAAAACAAGCACTTTGGAGCCTGTCCGCAAAATGACGTCATATTTCGGTAGCCCCACCCACCACTATTGACTGACAGGCGTGTATTACCATACCTTCAGCCATTTTGTCTGCATGCAATTGGCTGTGTCAGAAGCAGTGTCTTGTCAGGAACACCCTTGCTCTGTGTCATGATCATAAAACATTCAAAGATGGTGTTTCTGCTGTAAATTTAGGAGTTTTACTCATTTATTTATTGTTTTTAAGTCTATGCACAACTACGATTTGGCTTTACAAATGTTTGTAAGAGTTTATTTATTTATATATCTTTTTATAAAGTTCATTGATATTTGTCTATACCTGTAAATAAAGGAAAGTAATTACATTATGCAAGTTTTCATGGATTACCCTCCTTGCCAAACGTGCTAGATTTTGAAAGCGTAAGTGAAACCGGACAGTTCCAAGAAAGCGACCGCACGCTTTCGCGATCATCAGCAACTGCACACGATCGCAGATTGCAAGCTTTGATTCATTGTTTAGCAACTCTTGGTAAGAAATCATGTATTTGTTCCATTTACGTACAGTAACAATACCGGTTCTCTCACACTCGCTCATGTTGCTACTCCTCTCTGTTTATTGCCATACATAAAACAGAGATGTCTAGGCTCTGCCCCCTTCTGGAGTTGCGCGGGAAGTTGCAGCTCATTTTCATGTAAGGGAACACACTCCTGAATCAGAACTTGTTAGACCTGCCCCAAAAATGACACTTTTCAACACATTACGTTCACTCTCTAACAAGGGTCTCCTCATCAGTGACATTGTGGTCGATCGTAAATTTGATTTCTTCTGTTTGGTTGAGACCTGGCAGCAAGAGAATGACTTTTTTTTAGAGTATCATGCGTGCCCTCCTGGGTTTGTTTACATTTCGCAATTATCTCCGGACGTGGCGGAGGCTTAGCGATACTTCACAAATCGACTTATAAAGCATTTCCGTTGACTGTATCAAAGTGCGCTTCCTTTGAATGACATTCCGTAATATAAAAAAAGTCAACCCCTCAGCTTTTACTGCTGCAGTCACCGACCTCCCATGTAGTGATCATCTCTCTTCTTCTGATGATCTGGTCTCCTTTTATAACTCTGAATTACAGGAGCTCTTGGACAATTTTGCACCTCTCAAATCTCGGACTGCATCATTCAATCACTCTGCTCCCTGGTTTACTCCTGAACTTTGTCAACTAAAAGGTAAAGGCCGGCGTTTTGAATATCTTTATAAACGAACTGAACTTAGGGTACATGGAGAGCTATATAATGATCATGTTCATCTTTATAAAGATACTCTTTCTGCTGCCAAATTTGAGTTTTATTCACATTATATTATATTTTAATTGAGTCTGAAGATGGTAATAATAAAGCTTTATTCTCCACTATAAATCGTATTCTGAAACCACCTGACAGTCTTCCTGCACACTTGTACTGCACTGCTCAATGTGATGAATTTGTCTTTTTTCAGTGACAAAATAAGCACCATGCACCAACATCTGGCCTCCTCAGCTAACCCATATTGTAATTCATTATACAGTGATTCAGCCGATCCCCCTATTATTCTTTTTTCTACTTTTACTCTGCCATCTGAATCAGAAATTTTTTTAATTTAATTTACAAATTTAATTCTTCCCCATGTTTACTAGACTAAGCCTGTCTTTCTTCTCTTTCTCCTCTCATAACTCGTAATGGAAGGTTTATGATCTCCGACCCTATGCTATACCCCTCATTCAAGCTATGGAGGAGGCCTGTGTGACCTAATAGAAGCCAAGTCTGGGCAAGGATGAAGTCGCCATTCGAGAAGATTCTTCCCTTGCTGGCGAGGGAGAACATTGTCTGTAATGTGGATGAAGTGGCCATATCCAGCTGTACAAAGAGATGATGATTTTTATTTATTTTTTTTTTTGTCTGCACAAAAGTTTGTGTACTATATTGTAATTAGAATATGTTCTGATTTTCAGTGCAAAATGCAGCCTAATTACAACAAAGTACTGAAGCATTTTACAATGTGGAGAGAAATAAATACTTTCATCAGGGTGCAGTACTTGTCTTGTGTGTTGTGTTTAGTCAATATATTCATGTTCTTTATTAATATCTCAAAAAAGGGAAAAATTAAACCCAGACTGTATTACTAGAAAGGTAGAAATGAGACAAGTGTTTAAGATTAAGCACAGCAGTGTGTAAGTAGTTCAAACAGAATCCAACTGTACCATGTGTGTGCCATATGGTACCAAATGGGTTTTGTTAAATTATTGTAAAGTTTTAAATTAAGTGTTTTGTTTTGCAAAAGATCTGAGATGTTCTGCTACTTGTGCATGCAGATGTGTAAATTGTGTGTAATGTTGTGACAAAATGAGCCTTGTTTTTAAAATTGTGCCTAAGCAATCGTTAAAAAAAAAAAACTAATGCAGATATAATGATATACTGTTCTTCATTAGTTATCATAAAACATCAATGTTTTAGTAAGAATATTGTATAATCTATTACCTAAAAAACACCCTCAAAACATCCACAAAATTATGCAGTTAGAATGTTATAGTTTTGTTAACACATCACATTATGAGAACGGTTTATAAAAACATTCCTTTATCTCAGACCTCAGTGATATCCTTATAACATTTTCCTAATGTGGCTAAGATACTGTTCTTTATTAGTTATCATGAAACATCGTGTCAAAGGCATATGGTAGCCGCAGCCGCAGATACGCCGCTTGGCCTGTTACATATGTGACTGCTTCAGCACTAGTTGCATGGCCGGATCCCAAGATGGGCATGACACCATGGCACTCTTTGGGTTGACGTTATTTCACATCAACAGTAACACGGTCGCACACATAAACATTCAAAAATGAAAATAAATATTTTTTAAAAAAAGGCAAAGGGATGAATGGGATTTCCAATGATCATCAATTCAAATTACAGCACCTCAGATTCAGCATTTTTACAGATGTAAATGTAAAAAAAAAAAAAGAAAAGGCAAAGAGATGAATGGGATTTCCAATTATCATCAATTCAAATTTCAACACCTCAGATTCGGCATGTTTACAGATGACTTGAAATAGAAATAGCAGTTGCTATAAATGAGTTCTTAAACCTCCTTGTTCTCCCCCCATTGCTCTATATCTATACCCTGATGGGAGGACAACAAACTCTTTGAGGTGAGATAGACAATTAATTATCACATAAGCTTTTTTAAGAACACGTTCTTTAAAAATGTTTTGGAGCAATATCTGTTCAACTCCAATCACCTTGGATGCAGTCTTAATCAGCTTAGTCAATCTGTTTCTACCAGACAAGCTAATACAATCGAACCATACAATAACACGGTAAGAAATGACAGATTCAATAAAACTCTGATAAAACAGTGTCATTAACACTGTGCATACTTTAAAAGAATTAATTTTTTGTAAGAAAAACAGACGTTGTTGGACCTTTTTACAGATGGCCTTAGTATCAAAAGCATCATTAGCATCAAAATTTAGTTTATTATCAATCGCTGTACCCAGATGTCTATACTCATCTACAAGTTCAGTATATACCTATTGTCAAATGTACTCCTACAATCATTAATGTATAAAATAAAAAGCAAAGGGGAAAGAACACACCCCTGAGGGGAATCAGTAGAAGAGCATAGCTTGGAGGATAGTAAACCATTGACTCTCACACAGTCCTGTTTGATAAAAAATTAACTATCCATCTTACTAAATTAAGATCCAGGTTGAATAAGTTAACAAGCTTAATTGTGGCTTAACATGTGGCTTAATTGTGTTGAATGCAGATGAAAAATCAATAAAAGCCAACCGTGCCCTTGTTTTTGAGGTCTATAAGTGTTGAGTTACTAAATGCACAAGAGTAGTTACCACATATTCCACACCCCTCCCTGCTCTATACACAAACTGAAAGGGATCTAACTTATCTTCTATATGCTTCAATATCTCCACTCTCACAATTTTCTCAAATATTTTCATCACCAGAGAGGTGAGGGCTACTGGTCTAAAATCATTTAAAACCTTTGGAGTCCTGCATTTCGCCACAGGAAAAACTGTAGCATGTTTCCAGATTTGTGGAACAATTTGAATTTTTAAAGACATGTTAAAAATCTGTGTGAATATGCCACTTAACTGTACACTACATGCTTTCAACACCTTGCCAACACCTATTTCCTCTTGTCCTTTTAAAAAACCCAGCCACTGTGTGATCATCAATATTGAACACTGTGTTACTACTTTGCAAGAAATCATACTTGACATTATCCTCATCCTTATCAAATCTTAAGAAAAATTTATTTAGTTCATTAGCTAAACACATATTAGAAGTATACCCATTTAAAAATACCATAGTCCAATTACATTCCTGTAGGCCTGTCATTAATTACATCCCATCCCACACTGCCCTTTGATCAGAATGTGAAAATTTATATTATTTTTTTCTTTGTAGTTATATTTTGCCTTCGCAATAGCAGCTCTTATTTCCTTCCTAACCACAGAATAAGCAACTTTATCACCACTTCAAAACCCACCCTTTTTTTCTTGAGAAGGTTTTTCAACTCTGCATTAAACCAAGGCTTATTGTTTGAATGGCAAGTAACCATCTTACTATCAATCACATTCTCAACACAGAATAAAATATAACTACACACCACATCTGTCAACTCATTAATATTGTCTGTTGATTCTTGAAAAATAGACCAGTCCGTGCACTCAAAACATCCTTGTAAAGCCAATATACAATCTTCATTCCGTGCTTGAACCTTCCGTATTTCTGTGCCGCTCCTTTGCAGCACAGTCTTGTATGTTGGAAACAGGTGCACCACGCTATGGTCAGAAGAGCTCAAAGGGGGCTCAGCAATGGATCTATATGCCTCTCATATGGATCCGTAACATAAATCAAGAGTCTTATTTCCATGAGTGTGACAAGTTTTGTGCTGATGAAAGTGGCTTAGTGTTTTGTTACAATGACTATGATTAAAATCACCCATAACAAGGCATGGGGCATCAGGTGAGATGGACTGAAGCCTTTGTAACACAGAAAACAACACTTCATTTGCATATTTTGTGCATTAGCTATAGGGTGAATATACACAACTGCCAAGAACACCCAAGGAAATTCCCTGGGCAAATAATATGGTCTCACAGAAATAGTCAGTAGCTCGATGTCCGGTAGGCAAATTTTCTCCCGTACAGTCACATTGTTACACCATCGTGGATTAATATAAAAGCATACTCCACCTCCCTGTCGCTTCCCCGTCGTACCGGTCCAGATGTACTGGTACTCCAAATCCCTTTATATTAGTGTTAGAGTCCATGTCTGTGTCCGTCAGTCTTGTCTCTGTAAAGGCCAACACACACGCATCTCTGAACTCATGTGTGTAAAGTACTCGTGCCTGAAGTTCGTCCACTTTGTTTTTAAGCAATTGGACATTAGCAAGGACTATTGGGGGTAGAGGCTGACGCCTCTTCTTTCTTAAAATTCTCATGCGCTGTCTCACACCACCCTTCTTGCCTCTTTTCTGTATCTTCCTACTAGTCCCGCAATTTTCTTCAGGAGGAGTGAACTGGTGATTGTGGTAACCGTAATGTCCTTAAACAGGGGTAGGTTTGTGAGTTGCCTCGGCAACAAGCTGCCTGTGTTCAATCCAAGGAGAAAGTCTCGGGTATATTGAATCCTATTTGGCACTGCAGAGTGGTGTGCAAATAGTTTTACCTGAGATTCCAGCAGATGTTGGACGGCCACAGATTCGTCACATGGAATTTTCTACGGAACAGATTTCAAAGCTTTCCACATTATTTGAGCATGTTTGTATCATTATTGGACTCTGTTGTTTTCCCTTTCGCTATTCCAATGTATCAGACGCCATTTAAGGAAAGTTTAATGCGTTTTCATGTCGCGTCTCACAGACCACGCCCAGATAGTTTTGTTTAGGCTACATTTGTGGATTGAATGTTTTTTTTTCCTAATAACAATTAACAATAAGGTATTTACATTGTAAAAAGCCTGTTATGTGCAGTAGTTTAAAAAAAAAAATTTAAGTTGTGTATTAATTTTAAGTAAGCATTGTCACGAATCTGGTCGGTGTCCCGCTGTCCGCTCACCGCCAGATGTCACTCTCGCCCTTTCACACACAGATTGTTGCACTACACCCCGGACTACATTCCCCATCAGCCATTACTAGTGATGGGAAGTTCGGATCATTTTACCGACTCGGTCCTTTGAGTCTCGTTCAGCAAAATGAACGAATCTTTTTTCGAGTCATTTCGTTCATTTTGTTCATTTTAGCAAAATATAATTAAAATGTTACGTTTTACTTCCCTAACACATCTACTGCTTACACAAACGTTGATCACACTACAAACAAAACAAAACTATAATGCTATAAGAAACAGAAAATATTAATTAATTGTTTACCTGGGTCTTTAGTCTATGATTCGCTCACCTCACCTCATATCTGACAAGTTTTCGGGTTTGAGTCGTTCGTTCATCACCTCACAGCCCAATTAGCTAACCAATGCAGTCTGAGCCGGAAAGAGGATTGATTAGTTCATTTCTCGAGTCCTCGAGTTTGAGTCGTTCGTTCATCACGTGACATCCCCGTAATGTTAACCTATGCAGTCTGAGCCGGAAAGAGAATTGATTAGTTCATTTCTCGAGTCCTCGGGTTTGAGTCGTTCGTTCATCACGTGACATCCCCGTAATGTTAACCTATGCAGTTGATTAGTTCATAGGTCCTCGGGTTTGAGTCGTTAAGTTCATCACGTGACATTAATGAACCTATGCAGTCTGTTGATTAGTTCATCTCGAGTCTCGGGTTTGAGTCGTTCGTTCATCACGTGACATCCCGTAATGTTAACCTATGCAGTCTCCTCGGTTTGAGTCGTTCATTCATCACGTGACAGCCCAATAAGCTTAACCAACGCATTCTGAGCCGGAAAGAGAATTGATTAGTTCATCTCTCGAGTCCTCGGGTTTGAGTCGTTCGTTCATCACGTGACATCCCCGTAATGTTAACCTATGCAGTCTGAGCCGGAAAGAGAATTGATTAGTTCATTTCTCGAGTCCTCGGGTTTGAGTCGTTCGTTCATCACGTGACAGCCCCATAAGGTGAACGAACGACTCTAAAACAGTTGAACTAATTCCAGTACAGGACCTAATAGGATGTTGCGCATGCGCGACTGAACGAATCACTCCCCGAGACGACTCGTTCGTCCCGAGTCACATTAAAGATTCGTTCAAAATGAACGAATCGTTCAAGAACGACCCATCATTAGCCATTACACTTCACCCGCGACCAATCAGCGGTGCTATAAAAGCCCTGGTCTGTCCTCTTGCAACCACGGATTGTTAGATTGTATTGTTAGCGTTTCCTCGTTTCCACTTCTCGCCTGGACTATCGTTTACTCTCTCTGGATTATCTGTATTGCTCCTGTTCGACCCCCGCCTGACTCACGGACTCCGATTGTGCTTCGCCTACGATATCCCTGTCTGCTATGTTGTTTGACCCTGCCAGTTCGACCATGTATCTGTCTCGTCCCTTTAATAAAAGCTTGCATGTGGATCCGCTCGTCTCTCGTCACTCACTCTCCGTTACAGAACAATCCGTCACAACAGGATCCAGCAGCTTCACCCCCGGACATTCAGAAGATATGGACACAGACAGGATTTTATGCAGGATCAAACAGAGATCACGCACACTGGAACAATACACCCGTGAGTTTCTCTCCATCTCAAATTATTCCACCCTCCCGGACAGGGCCAGATTAACACTTTGTTGTACCCTGGGCAACAATATTCAAGGGCCCCATCATCACGACCCATCTTATGATATTATGGATCACCATAATATGGTCATATATAGAATATATTACTGTAATATACAGTAAATATACTCAATACTTCAAATCCTAACTGTCATCATATTTTGATTTACAAATATTTAAATGCTCATAGAACTACAAATGCACTAGGGGAGACCGGGTATAGTTGAAACACAGGGAGAGTTGTAACACTACCAATTCCAGGAATCAGGGATAAGATAGGGGTCATGTGACATTTTCAATTTCCTCAGGTTTCCTTAACAATCACACGTGGAGATTTTCCAGTCAGTCTTGCAATCTCTCCAGAAGCTACAACAGAAAATTGAATTCTGAGGTAAGAAAGTAAAAAAAAATAACAAGATAATATTTTGTTTAGTACCTCTACCGTTGTAGATGATGTTGTATGAGTTATATCAGGTCAAACTGTAGTTTCTCTAGTAAAGAATGGTGTATCAACCTCCTGCTAATTTCAAAGCACCATGCTAATACAGCTAGCTAAACAATGGGTGACAGTGGCGGGGTAGGTTGAAACACGTGTTTTGAAAGTGTTACAACCATCCCCTTATATACAACTTAGAACATTTTTGTGATTTTATTAATTCTACAGAATGCCTAGAAAATGGGTGAGAAAAACAAATTGTGAAACCTGCCAGAAAAAGGGTGAGGGCTGATAACTTCTCTTCAGAAGAGGAAGATTTCTGTGTCATCTGCATGGAACCATTTAGAAATTCAAGACCCAAGGAAGTGTGGGTCAAGTGTGTTTTATGTAGCTTTTGGGCCCACCAGGCATGCACTCCAGGCCTGACCAATTTCATTTGTCAGCATTGTGACTCTGATTAACAGAGTCAATATGTTTAGTTTTTTCATTTGTTTGTTCTTGTCACCATTGTGACTTAAAATGCATTTAATTTGTTAGTTGTTGTCACCATTGTGACTTACAGTTAGAATGCATTTCATTTGTTCATTCTGTGGAATGGGGGTAAATATGTTTATTAATTTGCTCTCACTCACACACACACACACACACACGAATGTGCACGTACAAACATGCACACACAAACGCACATGTGCATGCACAAACACACACATACACTTCCAATATTCACATATATTGTATTGTTGCAGTCATTCATTTACAATAAAACTGTTGTTGTGGCATATCACTTGTAGTACCCTTAGTTTTTGTGCATTTTTTCTACCTGTTACAACTTACCCCAGTATGTGTTACAACCTACCCCTGTAGTGGGGTAGGTTGTAACAAATGACCACTTTGTATTTGTCATCATCTCACAAAGTCTGTGATATAGTTTAAGAAATTTGAATTGTTGACATTTGTAGTAGACAAATGTGGGTACTTTGCCTAAAAGTTTCAGTCATGTAGCTAAAAAAAAAGGTAGTTTTAGGTGCTAAAGAAAAATTGTGTTACAATCATCCCCGGTCTCCCTACTATGTCCCCTATCAAAGACATTCACTCACATATGATGCTATGAAAACAAAACACATCAGCATCTGTGTATAATCTGGTAAAATTGACCCACTACATTGAGAGGGAGGGAAGTATCCTCCATTTTCACAAAAAATGAATAGATAAGCAACCACTTTCAAACCATTGTTTATTTAACAACACTTATTCCCAATAGAAATGTATGGAATTGATAGAGCTATCACAGAAGACAAGGCAATCAAGTTATTAGTCCAACACAAACAATTTGAAATCTGCCAGTTATCCCTCCACAACAATTTACAGCATTTTCATAAAGCTGGCACCTCAAGGAAAAAATAAAAAATAAAATGCAGTATCACTATTTGATCATAAACATTTTGATCCTAAGCTCATTTAGCTTATTTTAAAATAGAACAACAACATGTTATAGCACAATTAACCAGTTAAACATTTTAGTGCTACATAAATACACTACACAATACTAAATACACAAAACAATTTCTCTGAAGAAGACAAGATAAAATAAATGCTATATAATCTGGCAAAACACACAACTTTAGTCCTAAATAATGAGGAAGTGCATGTTTGAATTTAAGTATATAGGTATATACTTTAAATTTTCAGCGTTTCTGATGTCCTTTTCCTTTTTTTAATTTTCGCTTCGCGCTCCCACTTAGCTTCTCCATTGTGTCTGATTTTTTTTTCTGTTGTAGCAACGCCTGACGTCACGTAACGCGCTCGGGCTCGGCGTAAGCTTTGACCCACCTCATGCGGACTGACCAATGAGGAGAGGGTCTTAACTTGAGGCCCTCTCTTCATTGGTCAGTCCGCATGAGACTGACTCTCAACCGCTCTCAACTCACGTTCAAAGTCATAGGCAGCGCAGCATATCTCTGTGCAGCGCAAAAGCCCTGGGTGGACAGTTTGTTAAATATAAAGCGGGAGATTACAGATACAGTATTTTGCTCGTGCCCTTGCTGTCCTGGGCCCTTTAGATGTCGTGGGCCCCTGGGCAATTGCCCAGTTGCCCGTATGGTTAATCCGGGCTTGCTCCCGGACTGTATAAAGATTGAAATATTCTGTGATGGCGTGAAAGAGCCGTTAAAGGCGAGACTGAGACGCGAGGGTCCGCGCTCTTCGCGTGTGGCTTTCATGAACTTTGCGTTTATGTGTGTGGGTTCGCCGTGCACCGTGGGGGTCGCGGAGAGGGAACGCGACAACGCGGTAATGGCGACCGCGCATCCCACCCGCAGATTGGCGGTCATGCCGGAGCACGATCCCACAAACACATTTGCCGCCTGGATCGCTCGTGAAATGGCGGCCGTGCAGGAGCGCGCGCAAGCGATGGCTGCGGAGAGCGCTCAACTAATCGCGGCGACAACAGTGCCCGTGCACAAGATGGCGGCGGCGCCGGCGTGCGCTCACAAGATGGCGGCGACGGCGGAGCCCGTTCACAAGATGGCGGCGAAAACAGAGCTCCGTCACGTCACAGCTGCCATATCAGAGCCATATAAAGTTGCAGCTGCATTTCCTGAGTCAAGTTAAGTTTCCAAGTCAAGTCAAGTTGCAGCTGTGTTTCCTGAGTCAAGTCAAGTTCCCAAGCCAAGTCAAGCTATGGCTGCTGTTCCAGTGTCAAGTCAAGCTACGGCTCTTGTTCCTGTGTCAAGTCAGGTTAAAGCTGTGTTTCCTGTGTCAAGTCAAGTCAGAGCTATCGCCCCTATCTCAAGTCAAGTTACAGCCATCTTTCCTGAGCTAAGCACTGCCAAGATGGCTGCCACGCCAGAGCCACTGCACAAGATGGCCGCCATCTCCAAGTCACTCCACAAGATGGCTGCCATTCCTGAACCTGTGGTGAGCACCCGGATGCCACCTGTGGTCATGATGGCCCACGTGCTGGACTCACCCCTAATGACGGTATGGGCAGCTAAAATGGTGCTCCTTCATGCCGCGGCGGCTACCCCTGGGTCAAGTCAAGCCAAAGCTGCCGTTCTCCGCGAGTCAAGCCAAGCCACACCTGTTCTTCATGAGTCAAGCCATGTTGTTCCTGAGCCAAGCCATGTTGTTCAGGAGTCAAGTCCCGTTACAGCGGATCTCCATGAGCCAAGCCAGGTTACAGCAGGTCCTCATGAGCCTATTGTATATTTTCAAAATATATTATGCTATTTTACTCAATATGGTATTATTTTACTTAAACATTTAAATGGTACTAACAGTAATCAATAGACTGATCAAAATGCTTATTGTTACAATATTGGATATCTTAACACTGACTAAAAGTCTCATGTGTATGGTGTTAGGCAGCACCGGTGATTTCCACTGGACCATACCAGTGAACTTAAGTCAACTTATGTACTTTGGGTGATTTCTAATATATGACAGATACATGTAAACAGGTTTGATGTATGTCCCATGTGACTATCTCCAACCAATCGGGGATGGCGGAATAAAGGTTATTTTTAAAAATGGCTGATCTGGCCAAATTCCACCATTAAAAATGGGCCAGGTGGGCTAGTAATTAATTGTGGCGAACCAGACAGGCATAACCAATAAAAAACCGGAATTACCAATTTTGGTGAGCATGGATAGGTATAAGAATGGATATTCGGACAGACGGAGATTAGATGCGGTGACCGTTGTCTCGGCTTTGTTGCTTTGTTCAATAAAGTCTTATTTTGATATTTGGAACTCTGCTTTTCGAGATTTATTGACTACATTGAGAAAATTCACCAACTTTGCTCCACAACATAACAATTGGCGTCACGAACAGGATTGGCTTGAGGTCCGGCATCGACGAGAGCCGTCGCGGGCAGAAGGCCTGGCTGACACGCAAACAAACCAAAAAGGCGCCAAAAAACAAGGTAAGCAATTTTGCTTATTATTAGAATAAAGGATTGTTTGCGTGTTCTGCTAAGGCTAGAACCTGTGATGGTAATCTGAGATAAGGGCTTCACCAAAAAACGGATCTAAAGTATTGAGTTCAAGTTAACTGAAGTGGAAAGTAAATGTAAAGAAAGCATAAATTAAGGAGTTCCAGATTTCAAAAGCCGCGCATGCGAAAGATTGATAAAAGAGATTTGTGTGCATAAGAGGTGCACAGTGCCTAAGAGGGGCATAAAATCCCGTAAGAGCAACTTCCTAAGTGGGGGTGCCAAGGGGTACCAGGGAGCCGCTTAGAGGTTGGTTGAGCGTGGCCCTGGTGGGCTCCCACAGCGGAAGGGTTGCATAGACGGGTGTCTGCAGACTAGAAAGAGTTAAACTGTTAGTCTCTGTCTGTCCATTGTATGTCAAGGGCCCTGTGTGTGATGGTGCATTGAAGCGTTGGATGTTTGGCTAATCATTAACTGCGCTGGCTGCTCTGTGCTGTGTATGCTGTATATGTTATGTGTAAATGCCCTCTGGTTGAAGGGGAATGAAAAATCAACATAAGTATTTGAAAGAACAGTAAATGTACAGATAAATATATTGAATGGAAAATAAAGAGTGCATAAAAATTCTACGAGTTGACAGAACAAAAAACATTCCAAAAGAATTGGCTTTGTCGGTTATTTGGACACCATCCAAGTTGCCGACGCTGTGATCCAAATTGCGAAACCCAATTATTAATAAAGAAAAGGTAAAGAGTGATTGATTTTTCATTCCAAAAGAGAGAAAGTGAAACCAAGGCTGGTTGATCTTTCTGCCTCTGTTGATCTCTGTGAGTGTTAGAGAGAGCAAAGGTGGGGGCATTGTGTGTGTGCGTGCGAGCTGAATGAGCGTGTGAACCCTGCTAAAACTGAAAGTAAAGTACAGGAGAAGGAGAGAAGGAGCTAGAGGCATCTGATTGACCATTTATTGCGCCTGTCTCATTCAAAATAGAATAAAATGTACAAGTTTGATGAATACTATGATGAACCAGATGTATCTATGACTGAAAGGGATCATCAGGTATTTCAGGAGACCTTAATAAGAACACGAGGCCTCCATAATCATTTTTGGATGGAATCACAATTTCTTGATTTGGATGGACAGGTACAAAAATTGACAGAATACAGGAAAAATAATTTTCTTTGGAAATTGACCAAAATACTGAATTTGAATGAGATAGCATTTGAATGGCCAAGAATATCTTGGGAAGAGATTGTTCATAAACATATCACAATTCGGCAACTGGTAGATAAATTAGAAGTTCTTTGTACTCCAGCATCCACACCGCTGGAAGCTGCATTAAATGTGGTTGAAATTCCAGTTGAGCCAGTAGTAGCACCCTATCTTAGGCGCAACTTGGAAGGTTTGTGCCCGGAGGGCATTTTGGGAAACACAATCCTCAACAACATTCGTCTTAGATTGACAGCTGTCACACGAGAAGTGGCCTGGGCATCCAGAGTTCTGGTCAGGTCAGATGAGGCAGGAAATGTGCTGCCGATGTATGTGACCGGCAGGACATTGAGACGTTTGTTGGTGACGATTGTACTGAAAAATGAACCCCGATACATGCAGCATCTGTGGTTAGAAGTACACAGAGACCGGGAAAGAGCAGAAGTACAACAGCAGGAGTTGGTGCGATCACTGGTTAACCACTTCATGTAAAAAGAAAAAGACAATGGAAAATAAGGCAGATGTAAATAAGGGAAAGAAAAGGAGGGGTAGAAGGGGCAAACAAATTTTATCAAAACAGGAAAAAAGACTATTAATCGACTATATGGAGCCATTAAGTCCTAGATATTGTGTAAAAGATGAGTTGAACATCAGTGTATCAAAGATAGAAGGGTTTTGTATAAAGTTAACCCCATTTCTCACTTACTCAATTTGGGCAGGAGGAGTGACGGCTACAGGTCGCAAATTTCATGCAGGGAGACTGTGGAGTTTTGAGGCATTCAGCTTGGGAGAGAGCATCATCTGGATAAAAAGCAATCTTCTGAAGGAAGAACCAAAAGGCCTTGTGTTGCCCTTCAACTTGTTGACAAGAAAGCATATTGTGATTATTTTGAAATATCTGAGACAATCTAATCAGATCTTATAAAAAGTGATAAGACATTAATTCTGATCTCCAAAAGATGACAACTCCAGTAGAATTATTGGCCTCTAAAAACCCAGCCTGTAAGGAGGCAATAAGGGAACTCTCGAAAAAATGGGTAGAAAGAACAAAGAAATTGGCAACTAAATGGCCAGCAGGGGGAACATTTGACGTAGCAATGTGTAAAGAAATGGAGGTCTTGATAAAGAATCACAAGGCCTATGATAAATCTGTAAAAAGAGAAAAGAAACGAGAACAAGAGTTAGGGGTACTTACCTTGTTTAAACAATATGGAATAAAATTATTAAAATTGGAAAAACAAGAAAAAGAGGCTAAGATTAATGAAACAAAAGAAGAAAGGCCACCTCCATATGCTCCTTCCTGCGATCAAGCTGCAAGCCAAATGCCTTTAGTACAGGGAACAATAGATATAAAGGGGCCAATGGAATTTGAAGGATATGTACAAGAAACTACTGAAACTGAAAGGGATAAACAAAGCTGCAAGGATGAATCGGTGAGAGCGGCAGACAATAGGAGAAAAAGACATACACACACAGACATGAGGGAGGGGCTGGCATCATATGAGGAGAGAACATCAACACCAGTACTGCAGTCAAGACAAGAAGAAAGAGAAAGAGCAACTCACAAGGTGGAGTTAAGAGGGGCCAAGGAACACAAAGAGGAGGAGCAAACAGGTGAGCTGTATTCACGTCAACGCTTGGCAGAAATGCTCAAAGAAATGGAGGACGGCTATAAACGTGAGGTATCAGCTCCTGAAGACTTGGAAAGCTGTCAAACGGAAGAGCCTGAAGCTGTAGCTGAAGGAACAGTGACACCTGATGATCCTTTCCTGATAACTCTGAATGAGATGGAAGAAAGGGCCAACAGAACAAGAGAAAGGATTCAAGAGTCACTTGACTTATTGAAACAGAAGCTGGAAGAATCAGAAATTGACTGTGAACCATTGCTGTTACGTTCAAGCCCACGTAATTGGGTCCAAAAGAAGAAGTACAAGCAAGTATCAGGGACACTGCTTTTGCAAGATATAAAATACCCTGATGATTTACTCCAAACCCTTCAGCCACAAAGACAAAGAGCAGAAGAAAAACACACGTCAGAA
Organism: Labeo catla; assembly: GCA_012976165.1. Classification (NCBI taxonomy): domain Eukaryota; kingdom Metazoa; phylum Chordata; class Actinopteri; order Cypriniformes; family Cyprinidae; genus Labeo; species Labeo catla. The sequence goes on along the minus strand of VONZ01001022.1, from coordinate 178,293 downwards.
AGGGTATCTAGAAGAGATGAACAACCAATGACTGAATGTCCAATCCTCATCAAGCAAGGCCATGCCCAGTACATACCTTGGGCAAGTCAAGACCTAGATACCCTGGTTTCTCGCTTACCAGATATCCATGAAGGTGCTGGAAAGTGGATCAGAACATTCGAAGAAGAAACAACTGGAAAACTTCTGGCCCTGGGTGACATTAAAGCCCTGCTTGCTAAGTGCCTAGGGGCCTCCAAGATGAACGATGTTCTCAAACAATCTGGTCTCCACCAAGCAGTAGACAGACCTCAAGCAGATGGAGTCTCATTTGACAAACATCGACGTGACATCTGGAAGACATTGAGAACTGAGTATCCAATGCAGACTGACCCAGGCTTTCTGAAAGGGGAGCCCATGGGAGAAGCTGAGAACCCCACTACCTATATCCAAAAACAGCTAAGGCGCTGGAAAGAAGAACTAGAAAGAGATCCAGAACAGGACAAAGTGTTGACGGCACTTTTTAGGACCGCCATTGTGGAAGCCATGCCTTCAGCAGTAAAAGCAAAGCTGGAGGATGTGGTGGGTCTAAACTCAAAGTCACACAAAGAGTTCAGAGACCATGTGGTCCATGCTGTGGAGCAGTACAGAAGACAAGAGCTGAAGGTCAAGAACCAGGAAAAAGAGCTCCAAAGGAAGTTGACTCAGCTGCAGCTTGAGGAGCTAATTAATAAGAAGAAGAAGGTTCAGGCGGTACAAAAAGAAGACCAGCCAGCCGTAATGGCACCTGTCAATGCCCCAATGCCTGTCAATCCATCTGCAACATATGCATCAGCACCAGCAAACCAGACTACAGCAGCACAGGCACCACCTGCTGGACCAGTTACAACTCAGGGCCCAGCACCAGTTGTCATATATCTCAAACCAGAACAGTCAAGCAACAGAAACTGGAACAGACAACAGCAACAAGGAGGGCGTGGCAGAGGAAGATTCAACAACAGTCAACAAAGAGCTGGTGGCCCACCAGGAGTGTGTTGGGGATGCAATCAACCTGGTCACAACAGGAGAGACTGCCCTATCAATCCTTGGCAACAGAACCAACCAATGGCCCCAGGAGTCAACTATGGACAACAACAAGTGCAAGCTCAAGTCCTAGGCCCGGTCAACCCATGGCGTGGGCCTGAACAAGGTTATTAGGGCTGCCCAGAGAATCCTACGGGGAGGAATCAGCTTCCAATGATAACATATGATGCTGATCAAGAACCAATGCTGCAAGTAAAAATAGAAGGCAAACCTATTTCTTTACTTCTCGATACAGGGGCCACATTCTCATGCTTAAATCCAATATATGCCTCACACCTCCCCATGTCCGGAAAATACATGAAGACAGTAGGATTCTCAGGGGTAACACAGCTACTTCCCATGACGGCCCCTGTAAGCATAAGTCTGAAAGACATTGAAATAAGAATACCAATATTAGTCTCAGAACATACACCTGTCAACTTGCTGGGCAGAGACGCTATATGCAAACTAAAGATGCAGATATGGTGCACCCCAGAAGGAATATATATAGATGAAAGGGCAATCACACAAATGAATGTCTCTACATTTCAACCAACACCATGTGCTAATATATATTGGTTAGGTGATCTAAAAGAAGATGTAGAAAAAACACTTAGCAAATGGGGAAAATATATAAAGGAACAACTCTGTGAACCAAGTCTACCAAAAACTGAATTTCATTGTACCATGAAATATGATGAAAGCAGAGACTCTGACTTTGAAAAAAGGTGGTTAACAGACACAAAGGGGTTGAAAATCCCTATGATCTCACAATATATAGTAGTAGGACCAAAAGGAGCAGCTCTGCAGGTAGACAGGGAAAAATTCATTGATGAATGGTTTGAGGTACCAGATTCAGTTCCCCATATCACTTTGTATATAAATAAGGACTGCACTTCTAAAGATTTAGGCCCCATGATGAAAAAAGCAGAAGAAAGCAAGTGGGAAGTTACAGAAAATCCTCTAATCTTCCAATCAGCAGATGAGGCATATCTCAAAATCTTGTGTGCCACCCCTATGATGGGTACTCCCAGGATGATTGTAAACACAAAAACTGAGTCCCCACAGGAAGAAAATGAAACAAAGCAAACTGAATTGTTAAAAGAAATGGAAAAACAAGTACCACCTGAATTATGGTCTCAGCATGACACAGATGTAGGGCTAGTAAAATCAGCCAATCCAGTAAGAATAGCTCTTAGATCTGGAGCCAAGCCCCCCAGGAAAATGCAGTACCCTTTGAGACAAGAAGCAGAGGAAGGGATCAAAAAGACCATTGAAGGGTTGATGAAATCAGGAGTGCTTGTTGAAACCACTAGTTATTGTAACACCCCAATATTGCCAGTAGCTAAGGCAGACAAATCAAAATGGCGCTTGGTGCATGATTTGAGAGCAGTGAATGAGGTTGTGGAAGACTGGCCTGTAGAAGTTCCAAATCCACATACGCTACTAACCAATGTTCCATCTGCTGCTAACTATTATACTGTGATTGATCTTTGTTCTGCCTTTTTCAGTGTTCCCTTAGCAGAAGAGAGCAGACCTTTGTTTGCATTCACCTACCAAGGTAAAAAACTCACTTACACGAGAATGCCTCAGGGCTTCAAACACTCGCCTCATGTGTTTAACCAAGTCCTAAGGGAAGACCTGAGTGATCTTAGGCTAGACAGCACATTGATACAGTACGTAGATGATTTATTGATCTGTTCGACGACTTTGGAACAGTGCCATCAAGACTCAATTAAAGTACTTACTAAATTGGCTGAGGGGGGACACAAGGCCTCTAAAGAAAAACTGCAATATTGCTTACCACAAGTTGAATACTTAGGACGCTCAATTTCACATGGGATGAAAGCAATTTCACCCAGCCAATTAGAGGGCATTAGTAAAGCGCCCAAGCCACAAACAGTGGGTCAAATGATGACCTTTTTGGGAATGACAGGATTTAGTGCAGATTGGATTGAGGATTATGCCATTAAAACAGCTCCCTTAAGATCACTGATGAAACAAGTAGGCCATCAAAATCTTAGAGCTCTCCTAATATGGACAACTGATGCACTAGTAGCCTTTGAGTCATTGAAGAAAGAGTTACAGAATGCTCCTGCCCTGACCACGCCCACGTACGACAAACCATTCCATTTGTATGTAGCAAATAGAAAAGATGGTTATGCTTCTGCAGTACTAATGCAAGAAACTTGTAGTGGAAGGAAAAAACAACCAATTGCCTATTATAGTACTAAACTAGACAATGTAGCTGAAGGCTATCCGCCATGTTATCAGCAAGGCTTAGCTGCAGTATATTTCGCATATGAGAAAGCATCTACTATAACTATGGGCTACCCAGTCATAATATACACACACCATAAAGTAGCAGAACTATTGGAACAGGGGAAATTTGTCTTGACCCCTTCTAGGTGTATAGCATACTCAACACTGCTAACCTTTCCAGACATCACAATAAAAAGATGTGTTACAGTTAACCCGGCTAACTTCATACCACTGCAGGATGAAGGCACACCACATGAATGTGTAGCTGATTCCCTAGCCTTCACTAGATTAAGACCAGACTTAGAATCTACACCGATTCCTAACACACATGTTGATTATTTTGTGGATGGTTCATGTTTTAGAGATCATTTGGGTAATCATGCTGGATTCGCCATTGTGAAGTGTACTGATAATGATTTTGTTCCAGTTGTGGTGCAGCATTGTGAACAACCATGTTCGGCACAACTGGCAGAGCTGAAGGCTCTCACTGAAGCCTGTAAATTAGCTAAAGACTTAACTGTAAATATTTACACAGACTCTGCATATGCACATGGCGTTTGCCATCTCTTTGGAGCAGTATGGAAGCAAAGAGGCTTCAAGAAAAGTGACGGCACACCTGTCCAGCATGATGATCAGATAATTGACTTAATATCAGCTATGATGTATCCAAAAAGGTTGGCCATCATTAAATGTCAAGCACACAAGAAAGGCAATGACTTTGTAGTAAGGGGCAATAATGCAGCAGATCAATATGCTAGACAAGCTTCTGGCTGTAAAACAGCAATAATGGCTCCCTCTGTTCTGATTCAACCTCAACCTCAATTGGCAGACGTTACACGTATGCAACAACAAGCCACACCATATGAAATTAGTGTATGGCAACAGAGAGGAGCAACACGAGATGCAAATGGACTTTGGAGGTCTCACGAAGGCCACATGATTGCTCCTACACCATTGCTTACAATCCTGATCTCTGACGCGCATGGTTTTGACCATTGCGCGAGGGGGGAAGTGATTAGAAAAATAAAGCGGCAAGGTTATTGGTCGCCTTATTTACAAGCAATGGTGGATGAGTATCTATCTGAATGTGAAGTGTGTGCTCAAAATAATGTCAGAAAAGGAACATCTACTCCAATTGGCCATATACCAGTCCCAGAAGGCCCATTCAAACATCTAGTAATGGACTATGCAGACATGATAAGATCGGTTAGAGGAAAAAGATATTTATTGGTAATAATTGACAGATTTAGCAGGTGGGTGGAAGCAGTTCCATCACCAGATCAAGGAGCCCAAACAGTGATCAAATTTCTAACAAGAGAAGTGATTCCAAGATTTGGTATACCATCACAGATCAGTTCAGACAATGGGTCAGCTTTTATTCAAAGAACAGTAAAGACAGTAATACAACAGTTGAGGATAAAACAAAGGCTAGGCTGCATTTACAGGCCGCAATCGCAAGGGGTCGTGGAACGGGTTAACGGGACTCTAAAAGCAAAACTGAACAAGATTTGTGCTGATACAAAGTTGAACTGGGTAGATGCATTACCTCTTGCGTTAATGAGCTACCGTATGCAAACCAATAGAGTAACAAACTTGACTCCACATGAAATGCTGACTGGCAGACCAATGCCAGTCCCATATTTGAGGGGCCCATACGAGGGACCGCCTCTTGAACAATTACAAATGGAATTGAGGGCATACATGAAACAATTAACAGCCATTCATGAAGCCATTAATGCTCAAGAGCAAAGTAGGGGCCCAAGGGAGGAAGAAGAGACTCCCTGTCCTGTACAGCCTGGAGATCAAGTATATCTGAGGGTTTTTAGGCGTAGATGGAATGAACCACGAAGAGAAGGTCCCTATACTGTTGTAAGAGCAACCCCAACAGCAGTACAGGTAGAAGGAAGCACTACTTGGTATCATTTAAATCATTGCACTAGAGTGCCCAGATTAAGACCCAGAAGGCGAGAAGAACAACCAGAAATTGATGATGAGGGTGATGCACAACAAGTAGAGTCCCCAGAAAGGGAACAGAGCCCTGAAACCCATGATTCTGAGGAAAGGGAAGATAGTAATATTGATGCACCTCATTTTAGGGGAGCAGAACAAGCTGAAGCAGGAGAACTGCCCGAAGATGAAATGCTGCCTGCAGACACAGAACAGGAAGGCCAGGGAGAGACTGATCCTGGTCCTAGTGCTGATATACCTGTTGACACAGTTGCCCAAGATTCAGGGCTACCCACAGGCCCCATTGAGCCAGGACCCTCGACTAGTGCCCAAGCCAGATATCCACCTGATGAATTCCTCACACTTGACCCAGCTACCATCGCTGACCTATTTCTTTGACATGACTGAAGAGATGACAGGTATTTATGCAAACAAACATGCTAGAAAGAGGTCAGTAAGATGGCTACATGATGATGAAAATGACACCTTAATCCATGACATGGAAACATACCTACAAAAAGAAGGGCTGTTAGATGCAGCCCATCATAATGATTGGTTCAAATGGGCAGAGTACACAGCAAAAGAAGCAGGAATGATTAATTGTGTGCTTTGTTCCCCATCTCCCCTCAAGAAACTTATCGTTGTACCAAGTCCATATGATTACATGCATTGTGGTAGATTTTATTCAAAGTATTGTGATAATGTTACTGGAAAAGTGTACCCCTATTGCCCATCAGAGTGTTTGACCATGCTGGGGAACAAAGACTTCCATCGTTACTATAGACAGTCAGGGTGGGGGGATGAGTGTCAACGAATGGATATAAGGATTGACATTAGGAAAAGAGAAACCCCAGTTGCCTACATGATTGATCGCACATTGGAATATGAATGTTTTAACAAATCAGAAGGGAAACATGACATGGGAAAATTCAAAGGGAATTGCGCTGTAATTTGGCATCTGGATCAAGAAATGTACTATGACTCAAAAGTGTTAAAATCATTCAGCTTGATCTATGCTACAGCTACTGTAAAAACGAACATGACAGTCATAACGACTAAAGATAACTGTACAGAAGCAACAATTAGTTTTCCCCAAATTCGTACTATGGAAGACCAGTCAGAAGCAGTGGCCGACTACTATTGGGTATGTGGGGGAAAAAGATTGAGAGCAACATTACCAAAAGATTGGAAGGGTATTTGTACCAGAGTAAGATTGCTACAAGGGATAACCATGATTGAGGGAGACTTAAACGAGATTGAACGGCCCCAACCAAAAAGACGCAGAGCAAAAAGAGCCTATGAAAAAGACCCAAATGTATACCTAGACTCAATTGGCCAACCAAGAGGAATCCCACAAGAATATAAAGCCAGAGATGAGGTAAAGTCTGGATTTGAATCCATACTTGTATGGATAACCCCGAATAAGAACACAGAATGGATAAACTATATCTATTATAATCAGCAGAGATTCATTAACTACACTGATGATGCATTAAAAGCCCTGGGAGAACAATTAGGTCCTACAAGTAAAATGGCTTGGCAAAACAGACAAGCACTAAACTGGCTGTTGGCTGAGAAAGGAGGTGTTTGTGTAATGTTTGGTGCTGATTGTTGCACTTATATTCCAAATAATACAGCCCCAGATGGATCTTTCACCAAAGCAATGGAGAAACTGAAAAACCTGAGAGATGAAGTGACCGAGAATGCCGGAACGGACATGCATACATGGGAATGGTTTGACTCACTTTTTGGGGCTTGGGGAGAATGGTTGACTAAAGTGGGAATCATAATGGCTGTTGCTATTGTTGTATTTCTTTTGCTGTTCTGTTGTGTTGTGCCTTTTCTCAGATCAATGCTGGCCAGTGCTGCAACCAAACAGATGATCAATGTGTCAGTAAAGCCATCAGGAGTTGACATTGGGTGTACCAGCGTACATACAGTGGGTCCTGGACTGGATGAGCTGGACGAAATTGTGTAAAACCCTCCCAAAAGAACAATAGAGTGGTAGGGAAGGGGTGCCATTTATTTTCATTTTTTATTTTTACATTTTATTGTAACTTTTGATAGAGAGGGAGTTAGTGTTCTCTTTGTATTTTTCTTTGTATTATGTAGCATTTTTAGAATATAAGGATAGAGTAGGCAGGAAGTTAGAGGGTGTTATGTATTTTACTTTGGCATATGCCCCTTCCTGAAGTCATTTAATTTGTCTTTGAATCATGTATCGTTGAGTCATTTATTCTTTTCATAAATCAAATGTAAAATGTGATTACTTTTTGGGAAAAGAGGGGACGCAGAAGGTCATAAGCAGGTCATTGTCCGTGGTACGAGACAATGCAACCAGAGAAAGGGGACGAGATAGCGCTCCAGGCTACCAGGAATGTCTGGAGTTCCTCTGGCACCGAAGGATAAACCAGTGCATTATATGTTTCTTTGCATTTATTAAGTATAACCATTTGACTAATCATTCATGTATTCTACATAACCATGACAACCATGGGCAAGGCTAAGACATTTCATGCACATGCTTTGATACATAATGTTGATTTATTGTTTACGGACCCCCAGGAGTGTATAGATAGGGAAGCAGATTCTTTTACTCTTTCCTAGTCAATTGTGGGAAGAGATGTTTGGGTCTGACTTCCTCTGGAGTGCAACATTATGAAGAAGCCATTTGATAAGAGGAGTTGACGGACCGATATTGGTCTAAGGATGGATAGAAGAAAGCAGAGGTGGACTCATGGTGTTGCACTCTGGGTAAAGGGCTTAGAGGTGAGACTTGGTAAAGTCTCAGAGGGGGGAATTATATTGTATATTTTCAAAATATATTATGCTATTTTACTCAATATGGTATTATTTTACTTAAACATTTAAATGGTACTAACAGTAATCAATAGACTGATCAAAATGCTTATTGTTACAATATTGGATATCTTAACACTGACTAAAAGTCTCATGTGTATGGTGTTAGGCAGCACCGGTGATTTCCACTGGACCATACCAGTGAACTTAAGTCAACTTATGAACTTTGGGTGATTTCCAATATATGACAGATACATGTAAACAGGTTTGATGTATGTCCCATGTGACTATCTCCAACCAATCGGGGATGGCGGAATAAAGGTTATTTTTAAAAATGGCTGATCTGGCCAAATTCCACCATTAAAAATGGGCCAGGTGGGCTAGTAATTAATTGTGGCGAACCAGACAGGCATAACCAATAAAAAACCGGAATTACCAATTTTGGTGAGCATGGATAGGTATAAGAATGGATATTCGGACAGACGGAGATTAGATGCGGTGACCGTTGTCTCGGCTTTGTTGCTTTGTTCAATAAAGTCTTATTTTGATATTTGGAACTCTGCTTTTCGAGATTTATTGACTACATTGAGAAAATTCACCAACTTTGCTCCACAACAAGCCAAGCCAAGCTGCTGCTGTTTTTCCAGAGCCAAGTCAAGCTTCAGCCGCCGCTCCAAAGTCCAGTCAAGCTTCCAAGTCCAGCAATATCAAAGCGGTCGTTTCTGCGTCAAGCAACATCAGGGCGGTCGTTCCTGAGTCAAGCAAGGTAACAGCCGTGGTTCCTGAGTCAAGTGAAGTCAATGATCTTCTCAAGCCAGTTCAAGTCACTGCTGATCTTCAAGAGTCAGGTCATGCCCTGCCCGACGGCTCAGTGCCCCATCACGCCTCGTCTGACCGCCCAGAGTCAAGTCACGCCTCGTCTGACCGGCCAGAGTCAAGTCACGCCTCGTCTGACCCTCCAGAGCCCCGTCACATCTCGTCTATCTGTCTAGAGCCTCACCATGTCTCGTCTGACCGCCCAGAGTCAAGCCACGTCCCGCCTGACCGCTCTGAGTCAAGTCACGTCCCGCCTGACGGCCCAGAGCCTCTCCATGTTTCATCAGACCTCCCAGTGCCTCGTCATGTCTCGTCTGACCTTCCAGAGCCGTGCCATGCCTCGTCTGATATCCCACGATCACGGCCTATCATGATAGCCAGTGTACTGGACCCACCACAACCTCCCGCTGCTGCTCTTCCTTTAATGGCGGTTGCCATCTGGTGTGTGTGGGCTGCACACTGTGCCCCTGAGGTCACGTCTGTTCACAAATTAACCCCTGAGGCTGCGTCTGTTCACCAGTCTGCTCCAGAGCTCCCGTCTGATCTCAAGCCTGCTCCAGAGCTCCCGTCTGATCTCAAGCCTGCTGCAGAGCTCTCGTCTGGTCTCCAGCCTGCTCCAGAGCTCCCCTCTGATCACAAGCCTGTTTCAGAGGTCCCGTCTGGTCTCAAGTCTGCTCCAGAGGCCTTCCCCATCGGAGAAGTTGCGCCAATGCCTCCAGAGGTGTCGGCGCCTGCCGTAGAACCTCTAAAAGCTCTATTCGCTATGTCACGAATCTGGTCGGTGTCCCGCTGTCCGCTCACCGCCAGATGTCACTCTCGCCCTTTCACGCACAGACTGTTGCACTACACCCCGGACTACATTCCCCATCAGCCATTACACTTCACCCGCGACCAATCAGCGGCGCTATAAAAGCCCTGGTCTGTCCCCTTGCAACCACGGATTGTTAGATTGTATTGTTGTGTTGTTAGCGTTCCCTAGTTTCCCGAATTCCTAGTTTCCTCGTTCCCGTGTTTTGACTTCTCGCCTGGACTATCGTTTACTCTCTCTGGATTATCTGTATTGCTCCCGTTCGCTCCTGTTCGACCCCCGCCTGACTCACGGACTCCGATTGTGCTTCGCCTACGATATCCCTGTCTGCTATGTTGTTTGACCCTGCCAGGTCGACCATGTATCTGTCTCGTCCCTTTAATAAAAGCTTGCATGTGGATCCGCTCGTCTCTTGTCACTCACTCTCCGTTACAGGCATATTGATGTGGTTAAAGGGACGTCAAGCACTTTATTAACTTTATTTTTTATTTTCTTTTTTTAAAATATTGATAAAGAATAAGTAATAAACAAGCTATAGGTTTGCATTGTGCCCATAATTTCAAATTAGTGACACAGATAGGATACAGTGAATTATCTGTGCTTACTTGAGTTCAACAAATTATTTAATGTTTAACAAACACTTATTTAATGTTTATCAAACATATATACATGGGTGTTAAAGCAAAATTACAAAAAGCACTTTTAACAATACATATACCGTAGCTTCAAAGCAACATTACATAAAATGCATGTTTCTGTTACTAGGAAGAAAAATCTGCTATGACAGAAATGACACATGTCAGTGTAATGTCCATATGTGACCCTCGACCACAAAACCAGCCATAAGGGTCAATTTTTTGAAATTGAGATTTATACATCAGCTAAAAGCTGAATAAATTATGGTTTGTTAAGCTAATTATTTGGCTGAGATACAACTACTTTAAAATCTTTAATCTGAGGGTCTAAATATTGAGAAAATCTAAATATTGAGAAAATTGTCGTTAAAGTTGTCCAGATGGAAGTTCTAAGCAATGCATATTACTAATCCAAAAAAAAAGGTTTCGATATATTTACCAACTATACGAATATATCTATGCTATTTATATATTTATTTATTTATTTTTTTTTTTTTTTGTGGTCCAGGGTTGCATGGCAGAAATGTTTTTTTTTTTAACAAAGGTCTATCAAGTCAAGTTACCTTTATTTATATTGTGCTTAATACAGTAAGAGCAACTTTACAGTGCTAAACAGGAAAATAGTGTGTTAATAATGCAAACAAAATTTAATTACCCTGAAAAGCAGCTCTAAAGTAAACAGTACATTTTTTCTGTTAAATTCAGCTCTTCGTAGAGTCAGTGAAGTCATCATCCAGCTCAGTTCAGTTGTGTCGATGGCTGTCTTGTGACAAGGTGGATCTCTCTCTAGGGCACATCGAGTTGTCATGGTCTCAGCTGACATTTAGAGAGGTTGTGGTCGCTCTAGGTTCTGATTCATCATCTGGTCTGGATACAGACTGGATCTGGTTAATTGACATCATTCAATTAAGCAGAAACATTTTAAGGCATTGATTACATATTGTGATCATGTTTTTGCAGGTGTTGTTGTCATCTCTTTACAGGTGTTAGTGAGGCTGTCACGACTTAAATGAAGATAACTGGCATAATTCAGAGTTATATTACATATAAAGAGGCCCCCGCTCATTACATTTTACTTATAAAACTGAATATGTGTCATATTTTCAGTTTAATAAGTCTGCAATGAAGAACATAATAAAGCTTATCCTATTCTAATTGATGTTTAGAAGAGAGGTATCCTATTCCTGTGAGGTGCTGAATGATTATGAGGTTAGTGATGTGTACTGTCTCTTGGAATATTAGCCATAAATGTAAAAATTCATCATCACAGTATCATATGTTCAACATGAAAAAGTTGTGGTTGCCACTGAGTGGTTGTCACAGGACAAAAGACAGTATGGAAACTGGAAAAGGAACCTGAGTCGAAAGTTCCCTACAGCATGGTTCATTTTAAATTGTTAAACACTTGTCAAAAATTTTGTCACCTTGTAAATGTAAACATGTCACCAATGTTACATACATATAGCTAATATGAATTGTATGAAAATACCTTCCTGTGTTCATTACACATATTATAGAGTTTGGCTTCTGAATCTGTTCATGATGTTTTCTACTGTTAGAAACACAAGTAGTCTGACGAGAGCCCAGGCTGTAGTATGTAAAAAATTAAAAGCAGGAGTCATGAATTGGTCTAAATAGAGATCTAAGCCTATGCCTATGCAAAATGTTGATTTCAGATCAGTCATAAATCAGTCATATGTCCAGGGAAGAGGATACAGAGGCATCAGAGCAATCAGGAGATCTCAGAAAATAATAATAATAATAATAAAGAAGTGTAAAATCACTTAAACTCAAGCATCTGTTGTTTTTTGTTTTTATTATTTTCTTTTCTTTAATATTAAGTAATAACTCAGAAAATTAATAATTTGATTAGGAACAATAGTAAACTTAAGATCAATTAACAAGACAATAAAAGTCAATAAAAACTTAATAGACTTTGCAGTTCTTGTTTGCTTTAGGTAGCCTACCGCTAATTTTAACTTAATCTATATTTGTTCAAATTAGAACACATATGATAGCACACTACAGACACAATGCTATACAGAGATATTGAAAAGAAAATACTTACAGTTTTACTTCAGTTCGTTGAGGCGTTTGATCATTCATTGCAATGATTGTCCCATGTTAACGTGGGCGTGGTTTGTGAGCGTGACATGGGAGCATTGTAAACTTTCTTAAAACTGCGTGAAATACGCAAACACGAACACGGCGAAATCAAAGCGCTTTATTTTGGATACCCAGTGTGTACTTGTCACGAATCTGGTCGGTGTCCCGTTGTCCGCTCACCACCAGATGTCACTCTCACCTCACCTACACACTCTGACTGTTGCACCACACTCTGGACTGCATCTCCCATCCTCCACCGCACTGATTGCGTCAGCCCCTGTGACCAATCAGGCGTTCTATAAAAGCCCCGGTCCTTCCCAGTGCACTTCACGGATTGTTGAATTGTTGTATTGTTAGTGTTTTCCCTTTGTTTAGCGTTTTCTCTGGTTTCCTAGTTCCTAGTTTTTGATCTCCCGCCTGGTTTTCTCGTTTTCGTCTGTCTAGCCGCCTGCCTTGTGGATTATCGCTTGTTTAAGGATTATTTCTCTACGTTTTGCCTGCGTCTCACCTTTTGCCCCTGTTTGACCCTGCCTGCTCGACCATGTATCTGTCTCGTTTGATGAATAAAAGCTCGCACATGGATCCGCTCGCCTCTCGTCATTCACTCCTGGTTACAGTACTACTGGTGAAACACATTTTTAATGGCAGGTCAAAACATCACTCTTCCGTTCCGATCAGAACATCAAACAGGTTCTCCCCATTCAGTGACGCACCCACTGAGAAACCTGATGAAAAAAGTGCTCTAGTTATTGGCGATTCTATTGTACAGAACGTGAAAATAGAGACACCAGCCACCATAGTCCAATGTTTACCGGAAGCCAGAGCGCCTGACATCTTGGCAAATTTAAAAGTGCTGGCTAATGCTAAACATAAATTCAGTAAGATCGGCACAAATGATGTTCAACTTCGCCAGTCGGAGATCACTAAAAATAATGTTAAAGAGGTGTGTGAACTTGCAAGTACGATGTCAGACACTTGTAATTTGCTCTGGCCCCCTCCCTGCGTACCGTGGTGACGAGATACATAGCAGACTGTCGTCACTAAATGGCTGGATGTCTAAGTGGTGCCCGCAAAATAACATAGGTTTCATAGACAACTGGACAAGTTTTTGGGGCAGACCCAACCTGTTGAAAAGAGATGGTCTTCATCCCTCCAAGGGTTGTGCCGCTCTTCTCTCTAGTAATATGGCATATAGTCTTAGAGTTTGCACTTGACTAACTGGGGCCCAGGTCAGAAAGCAGACAGACTGGCTAATCCGACCGTCTGCTAGCTGCCTCATGTCACCAAAATCAGTTATTTCTCAGCACATAGAGACCCTTTCACCTAGATATCATGCTATAGAGACTGCGTTTGTTCCCCGGAGCTAGACAATACAAAAGACGTCCAAACCAATTTAAGAGTAACAATCTAATCAACGTTCAACAAATAAAAAATGTACATAATACAGAGAAACAAATGATAAAACTTGGCTTATTGAATATCAGGTCCCTTTCTACAAAAGCGCTTTTTGTAAATGATATGATCATTGATCATAACCTAAGATGTGCTATGTTTGACAGAAACCTGGCTAAAACCAGCTGATTACATTATCTTAAACGAGTCTACCCCTCATGATTACTGTTATAAACATGAGCCACGTCTAAAAGGTAAAGGGGGGGGGGGTGTTTCTACAATTTATAGCAATATTTTCAGTGTTTCTCGGACAGCGGGCTTCAAGTATAATTCGTTTGAAGTAATGGTGCTTCATGTAACATTATCCAGAGAGACAAGTGTTAATGATAAATCCCCCATGACGTTTGTACTTGCTACTGTATATAGGCCACCAGGGCACCATACAGATACTAAAACTGTAAATTCAAATCTTTATTACAAGTATGGTAGAACCATCACTTCTACTACAAAAGATTGAATTCCTCAGCATGTCCAATAGCTCAGAAAAACTTGATGATGTAACAGAAACTATTGACTCTCTCTTTTCCAGGACTCTAGATACGGTGGCTCCTCTGTGCCTAAGGAAGATTAAGGATAACAGTCCGACCCTGTGGTATAACGAGCACATTCGCGCCCTAAAGAGAGAAGCCCAGAAAATGGAGCGCAGCTGGAGGAAAACAAAATTAGGGTTTTTTCGTACTGCTTGGCGTGAATGTACCCTATCGTATAGAAAAGTGTTAAAAACGGCAAGATCTGATTACTTTTCGTCTCTTTTAGAAGAAAACAAACATAACCCTAGGTATTTATTCAATACAGTGGCTAGGTTAACAAAAAATAAAGAACCAACAGGCACTGACTGTGCCCCTCAGCATAGCAGTAATGACTTTATGAACTACTTTACTTCCAAGATCGATACTATTAGAGACAAAATTGTCACCATGCAGCTGTCAATTACAGTATCGCATCAGATAGTGCGCCCAATATGTCCTGGGGAACAATTCCACTCGTTCTCTACTATAGGTCAGGAAGAATTGTATAAACTTGTTAAATCATCTAAACCAACAACTACTGCTAAATTCTGAAAAAACAGAGGTGTTAATTATTGGACCTAAAACCTCAGCATGTAGTACTGTCTAATACTTGATGGCTGTTCTGTTAATTCTTTGTCATCAGTTAGGAACCTAGGTGTGCTATTTGATGGCAATCTTTCCTTTGAATACCACATCTCTAGTATTTGCAAAACTGCATTTTTCCATCTCAAAAATATATCTAAATTATGACCTATGCTCTCAATGTCAAATGCTGAAACATTAATTCATGTGTTTATGACCTCAAGATTAGATTATTGTAATGCTCTATTGGGTGGTTGTTCTGCTCGCTTAATAAACAAACTCCAGCTGGTCCAAAATGCAGCAGCTAGAGTTCTTACTAGAACCAGAAAGTATGATCATATTAGCGCGGTTCTGTCAACACTGCACTGCACTTAAACATCATATAGATTTAAAATCTTGCTAATTACTTATAAAGCCCTAAATGGTTTAGCTCCTCGGTACCCGAGCGAGCTCTTATCACATTATAGTCCCTCACGTCCACTGCGTTCTCAAAATTCTGGCAATTTGATAATACCTAGAATATCAAAATCAACCGCAGGCGGCAGATAATTTTCTTATCTAGCGCCCAAACTCTGGAACAATCTACCCAACACTGTTCGGGACACAGACACACTCTGTCAGTTTAAATCTAGATTAAGGACCCATCTCTTTAACCTTGCTTACACATAACACATCAACATATTCCTATAATTCAAATCGATTAAAGGATTGTTAGGCTGTATTAATTAGGTCAACCGGAACCGGGAACACTTCCCATAACACCCGATGTACTCAGTGCATCGTCAGAAGAATGGCATCTACTCTAAAATTAGTCTGTTTCTTTCTTACTCCGAGGTCACCTTAACCACCAGATCCAGTCCGTATCCAGATCAGATGGTCATTGCAGTCCCCCGGATCCAGTCCGTACCCAGCCCAGACGGTGGATCAGCACCTAGAGACAACCTCTACGGCCCTGAATGTCAGCGGAGACCACATCGACTAGATGAGCCCCAGAGATGGATCCCCAGGGAAGACCTTGTCACCTAGACAGCCGTCGGCACAATACCACGGGAACTAGATGAGTCCTCTGCGTCTGGCCAGAGGAGAACCTGGTTTCTCCCAAGGTTTTTTTCTCCTTTTGTCACCGATGGAGTTTTGGTTCCTTGCCGCTGTCGCCTCTGGCTTGCTTAGCTGGGGACACTTTTTCTTCACACGATATTGTATTTTATTTTATTGTATTTGATTAACTGCCTTTACCTGAAAATTGAGTGTTTACTGTTGCCCTTTTGCATTATTGATGTACTATTTCCTATTTAATACTGTACAGCCGTTTTGTCACAATTCTGTATTGTTAAAGGCAGTATATAAATAAAGATGATTTGACTTGACTTGACAAAAATATGGCACCCATCTTCCTTAAAACCATCACAAAAACAAAAAGATAAAAATAAACAAACCAAAGAACATACTCCATCAGACAAGTTGCACACACAATCACACTCAACTGCAGGCACTGTCGTGTCAAGTTCACATAAACACAGTCAGTTATGTCTGTGAACATAAATTGCTTGGAAAGAAATGATGTATATTAGTATACTAGATCTGTGATGTTTCTCTTGGACATGGTAACAATACACTACTAATGCAACTCAACCATGCCTCACCTCCTCAAATTTTCTGTATACCTCTGGTGGGAAATATTTTAGGGATACTGTGACATGAAGTTCAAAAACAATGATTACATATATACAGAGTAGAATGTTTCTCTTCAGAGTGGACTTTGTGCTTTATAACTTGTAGATATTTTCATGAGCAAACAGCAACATTACGCACTAAAGGAGGCTAAAAATGTAAAAAAGCATAATAGGACCCTTATTAAGTATCTGTAGCAAACGCTGCAAAATGTTGGCAGTTGGCAGCCTTGCCACCGAAAGTAGCACCACATATAGTGCTATCAGATTCGAGTTCACAACTTCTGGTGTTTCATATATATTTTAATGTACATCAGCATTACAAATGTGACTGACACTGTTCAAAATACAGTGTCAAAATTCAATGTCTCCAGCCAGATCCTGTTGGAACAGTGGGGTTTTGGCTTGGTCCATGTCCAAAATATTCACTGACAGCTGCTTCACTTTGACTTTGAGGTAAATTTAAATTGTACATTTGCAATGTTATGTAATCAGTATAAACATTTAGATGAATAAATGCATTGGATTGTTAATAAAACAAAAAAGCATCTCTTCAAATGCAATATCTTTGTTGTCTTTGGTCCAGCAGGGTTAATTCTTCTTTTTTTTCTTTTCTTTTTTTTGCCCAGCAATAAGCTGTAAAGGCTTTATTGATGTGAACCTGCCCTGTCTTCATTCCAATTCCTTTGGTCTCTGGATGAAAGGAGCTCCCCCACAACTTAAGCAAAGGTTAACTGTGCCTTGGCTTGTGGCTCCCTGCAGTGGGCAAACCATTCAGCCTGTAGGGAAGTTGATTTGTATGTGAAATGTTTGCTTCTAAACAATCTGACAATCTTATTATACTAATGGTGTGTAACATCAGATAAGCTCTTACACAGTTCAGATATTGTACTCATAACTGCTGAAGTTGTTTGTATATCAAGCATTAACTGGCAATAAGTAGCTTTTCAGGTTCAAAGTAGACAATTTCCCCTTTAGGGACTAAAGCTGCGTCAAAACGCTTGGGGAACGCCCCCGGCAAGACACCGTACTAAAGCATGTGTGGAATTAGTCCAACAGAGAAGCGAGACGTCAACCAAGAAGCATAAGAGGGCACGGAAAAACACCCATATTAGCTTTTGCTGTGGTTGGATGTTTGTCCCATTTCGGTTTATTTGTGTTTTGCGTTATATTGCTGCTAATTTTGTCCACAAATGTTGTGTCTACTGCATGGGTGTATGTATCATTTAAGAACTATAGGCCTATTTCTTAGCTACCTTTTATTTCTAAAATTTTAGAAAAGGTTGTGGCAATGCAGTTTCATAACATTTTGGAGGCTCATAATATCTTTGATAAATTTCAGTCTGGTTTTTGTAAAAAACTATTAAACTGAAACTGCCCTCCTTAGGGTCTCCAATGACATCTTGATGGCTGCTGATGCAGGAGAATGTTCTGTGCTGGTATTGTTAGATCACAGTGCAGCATTTGACACTGTTGATCACTGCACTATGATAAATAGGCTGCAGTCGCTAGTGGGCATTTCGGGGTCAGCTTTGGATTGGTTCTCTTCCTATCTTTCTGACAGGAGTTTTTCTGTGTCCTCAGGATCATACATGTCAGACTCTGCTCCTTTGTCCTGTGCTGTTCCACAAAGCTCTGTGCTTTATCCCTAAGATTAGGAAGGTTATTGGGGTTTGTCATCCTCTGATTGCAGTGACATAAGAAATTTGGGTGTCATATATAGTCATGTAAAGTCTGTAGTTCGCTCATGTTTTTTCTGTCTCAGGAAAATTAAGATTAGATATATGGTTTCAAAAAAAAAAAAAGAGTAGAGATGCTTGTTCATGCATTTATCTCTTCACGATTGAACTGTTGCAATGTTCTCTACACTTGTTTGAACAAATCTACCATGGATCGACTAGAAGTTGTACAGAATGCAGCTGCAAGGCTTTTGACAAGGACCAGCAGGAGGTCCCATGTTACTCCCATGCTTAAGGCCCTTTACTGGTTTCCTATTGGTTTTAGAGTGCATTTTAAAATTTTGGTTATTACTTAGAGTTCTGCATGGTCAGGCACCCGCTTACAACCAGGATCTACAAAATGCACACTCCCCTGGCTGGTCTCTGAGGTCTTCTGACCAAAACCTCTTAACTATTCCTAGAACACGTCTAAAAACAAGAGGCGACTGAGCTTTTTGTGTTCTGGCTCCAAGGCTCTGGAATTCGCTTCCTTTAACATTGAGAACTATGGGTTCTCTAGAATCTTTTAATAAACACCTAAAGACACATCTTTTTGGACAAGAATATCACAAATATCACAGGTAATCAACAACAGCTAAACCATATTGTTTATTTAAAAATTATATGGTTTAGCTGTTGTTGATTTCCTGTGATTTTTTTTTTCAGTTTGTTTTTGATTTGTTTTGTTTTGTTTTGGTTATACTTTACACTGTAAAAAATAAAAAGTTGACTTAACTTAAAATTTCAAGGCAACTTGCTGCACAGCTTTTTCAAGTTTACTCAACTTTTGACCAAGTTGTTCACTCAACCCATGTCCCTGAGTAAAGTCACGTGTCTCTTTTTTGTTCAGCTAACACGGACTTGTTAGTTCAAAAGACTTGTAATGCTTTTCCAATGTGTCTCAATAAATTGTGTTCTGTAAACTTTTTTCTGTGAGTTTTATGGACAAAGATGTTTTGTTCTAGTTAGCATCTACACAACGTTATGAAATAAAACAAAAATATAACGGCAGCCTTAAAACTTTTTTATTATCTTGACTGTAGAAAGAAATACAAACAAGGTAAAATAATAGCCATACCTCCTAACAGAAAAAAACTGACAGAATCAATAAAATCCAAAAAAAAAAAAAAAAGAAGATCCTAGAAAAATGCCAAAATCAATAAAAAACAAACTGAAGATGCATAAATGAAGATTGACTTTTAACGGTTATGTAAAGGCTTTGACTCTATTCCTAAGAATGTTTAAAACATTAAAACACCAATAAACATGTAAAATAAACAGTTTTTAGAACTACAACTTTAGAACATAGCAGTTCAACACTGGATGGTATTCCCACCTTTCAACAAATGTAACAGTGTCAACAAATTCCTTACAAAATACACTGTAATCAGCATTGAAATGTTCAAACAAGAAATAAATAAATAAATAAATAAATAGTAATAATAAAAATAGTACAAATACAAATGAATTACAAATAAAACAAAAAAATTGCACAATTAAAAAATTAAAGCAAAAAAATCTGAAAAGATTTAAAAAAAATAAATGAGCACAACAAATAAAATAATAATAATAAAAATAAATAAATAAAAATCAACAACAAAAATTTAATAAAAATTACATTGTAAAACACTGTAATCACATTTCAACAATTCAATTTAACAATCCCATAACATTTTAACATTAAGATGCTAATATTTGTTTAAATGAAAAGATGCTCACACCAAGATTTTTTAATGTTCAATGTAGCAAGAGTTTAGTTTTCAGGGACTGTACCATTGCAAAGCAGTAAATGCCCACTTTCTTAACACCAAAAAACTAAAAATACTGACATGAAACCATCTTAAGACATTTTCAAACATACTATTAATAGTTCAACAATCCCTTCGAATGTTACTGATTTTAACATTAAGATGCTAATATCTGTTTAACTGAAGAGATGCTCACATAAGATTTCAACCTTCACAGGAAGAGTTTAGTTTTCAGGGAGTGTACCTTTGCAGAGCAGTGAGTGCCCATTTCCATGAACACCTTCTCAATTACTTCAAAAGTATATTTGAGTTCTTTTAGGTACTGAAAATCCAAGGCAAAGATAAGGCCAAACAAGTAAGCAACAGCAGATTGCAGGTCTGAAATGTCTTTCAGAACAACTACCTCCTCCAAAACAACAGCAAAGTTTGTAAAGGTAGGCTGTGTGCTAGGGGCGACATCATCCTCGGTTACAACAAGAATTCCCACTTTCATCCCTCTGGTCTGTCTCTCTGCTGGAGATGTGTCCTAATGAAACAATGAACACATCATTATCAGCTGATCTCAGTGTTGTAACTTTTTTTCTGAAAAACACAACTAATTATATAAAACAACAAAATATAATCATTTTAGTGTGGATGATTTAGGAGGTTTTTTTAATTTATTTATTTATTTATTTTAGATTTTCATGGTAAACATTTTACAGAATGTAAATGCTGACTGTCAGTGAGGATGTCATTTATTATCATTATGATCATAAGGAACTGTGTACTGAATTTTAACAGTTAATGGTAAATGAAATCATCCTAAAATAAAAAAAAAAATTAAATCATAATCAATTTCCTCACAATGTAAAGATTTACTACCCTGTATCACTCCTAAGGTTATGTGGCAAGACGCTGTCAAGGCTTTATATCTGCAGAAGAATTAAAACATACTCACCAGACATTTTCTAAACAGTGCAGAAGGATCTTCACGGAGAAACAAAGGGAGACCTTCCAGAACTGCTTGCTTTCTGTGATTCACAATATTTGAGGTCTGAAAAATGAATACCAAATAAAAATAATTAATTAAGAGATGTTGTGTAGTGTTATTTATTTGACCGTAACTTATGTTCATTGTGTCCCAAAGCACAGGACCTTATGAATTTACATGTTTAATATGTAAAGTAATAAAGCATCTACTTATGAGTCAATGAACTGACTCCTTTAAAACTTATTGACTCCCATGTTCTCTTGAGAAATACACAATCAGTTTCCTCCTAAAAACAGTGAGACATAGTTATCATTAACATGTTACCTGTTGATCAAGGTTGTTAAGAAGATCTTCCATCTCTTTTCCAAAAGCCCCCTGTCTTGCTCTGTATAGCTTCAGAAGTTGTGGTGCATGTTGGTGTAACGATGATCTGAATGTATCGAGGAGGTCCACGTTGGTAATGCGCTTGAACTCATTACCTATCTGATGAGAGAAAAAAAAAAAAAACAGGTTTCAGCTATAAATACATACAAAGAAAAAAAATAATTATATTATATTATATATATATATATATATATATATATATATATATATATATAAATATAAACAAACATAAAAACCTTCACAAAAATAACCTCAATTATAAAGACAACAACAGCTAAATACTTCCTGTTAAGACTGTTACTTTTACCTCATTAGGAAGAGACATGGCAGGCCATCGTTCCAGCACCTCAGACACCATTGGCACCACTTCCACAATCTCTTTTCGTCGAAGTGAGAATGTCAGGCTCATTTTCTGACTGATAAGGGTCTCATTTTTAGTCTTCTTCTTCAGTTCCTCAACCAATATGAGTCTTTCCTCCTCCAGAGTATCATCAGACTGGTCTGCAGGATGATCGGGTAAGTAATTAACCTCACCTCGTTTGGCCCTTTTCAGAGTATTTTTCTTGTCTTCACCATCTCCCCCTCCTCTTTTCCTGTTGACACCAACTTCATGGCAACCAGCTGATCGCAGTTTGGACCTGTAATTGCCAAGTTTGTATTTTATGCTCATTTTCCACCCATCAAATCCTTTGCCCTTACCTGGCTCTGTAAGGCAGGGATGTTTCAACACAAGTGCAGAAGCAACAGTTTCAATTTCTTCAGGGTGTGGGTATGCTTTCACAGCAAATACTGCCTCTGCAATTTTCTCCAAGATGTGTGACTTAATTTCTCTTGGTACACTTAAAGCCTTGTTTGTTTGTTCATAAACCTCATTTGCTTTGCGAAGCCTCAACTCAACATCATACGCGAAAGCAGGAATTGGAAAAGGTGAAGGCCACTGCAATGTACTTCTCATATGGCTCTGAACGCTGGTTGAAGGCCTCTGGGAGGAATTCGTTGACACACTGGCAGTTTCAAGAGACGAAACCGATTGTGTATCAGACTGTTCAAGCACAGATGAATCTTTGTCTCACACAATTTTCAAAACAGCCCTTTCAGCAGGCAGCTCAGAAATGTCCATTAAATTGCACAGTTCATTTCCAAAGTCAGGGTCCTCATATTGTAGCAAAAAGTCTTCCTGAATCTCCAACTTTGATTTTAGTTCTGCTTTTAAATTATCCACTGACTCAGGCAACCGCGGAAGTTGGACCTTCCGAATGTTTTGGGGTGAGATGAAGACCCGAAGCCACATTATCTGAGGGCACAAGAAACCATAAACAAGTTGTTCCGATGTGTGCATAGCATAATTATACATTTACATGCCAAGCTTTGCAAGCTATGCAAAGCTTTCTGTAATTTTAGAGAATTTTTTAGAAAACTTGCTTACCTTTTAATGTAGAAGAAAGACTTTCAGAGATACCATGAGCTTTCCTGCTACTTTATATGCTTGCAGTGGACCGAGATCATTCAAAGACTCAGGATCCAGAATCTCTATGTATGTTTTGTATTGATGTGTGTTTTCAACAAGCTCGAAGGACCTGTAATGTTCCAAATACCAAGTTTATCAGAGATAAATGATACACTGTTGTCAACAACCATAATGCTGACAATCCTGTAAAATTCTGGCAAACCACTGCACTGCCCAGCAGAAATTATCATGTCCTTAACATATCGCACACCTTGTAGACGTACATCAGAGCTTAAGGAAACTGTTTTCTGCTGAGGATACTTTTTTGTGACTGCTGCCCTCAGTGTTGCATCTAACGAACCAGTCTCAACCACTTTAAGACTCTCAACATACAACTGTGGCTTGAACAGAGAGTGTCCCTCTAAAAAAATAAGCAAACATTTGCTGATGCTTTGTTGCAAGTGAGAGAAGCACGTTCTTGAAATTGTGGGTATCGTGCACAACTTTCTTAAAGAAACTGTGCTTTGCTTCGAATCTAATCGTCCATAAATCCACTAACGGCCCAAAGCAGCGGATCAAGTGGGGATAATGGTCGACAAAGTGATGTTTAGGTCGTATGCTGAAATTAGGAAAAGTCTCTGTAAGTAACTTACGATGTTCTGCTATTTTACTCTCCAAATAGCACAATGTCTCATCTGAGAACTTTGTAGATACAACCAATTCCACAATGTCCTTGAGGTCCATTAAAATCTCCCATGCAGGGTCATTTTCTGGGATACTGCTGCCAATCATGAGAGGGAGTAATCGCAATAGGGTCCAATTCTCGTGCCCGTTGCCACCGATTGTTCCTTTTGCAAAGCTTGATTTGGGAATTTTCTGTGGTTTATTTACACAATCTGCATACTTGTAGGGGAAAGACTTGATACGACTATTCAGTTCCTCAAGTGATATGAATCCTTTCGAAATCAAGTCCTTCAGACAGAGAGATAATTCAAGAGGGACGATCCCTTCAAAGAAATCATGTAAGACATCTGCAGGAAATCCGTTAATTGGATGAAAGTATGATAAGTGCTTGCTCAGAACACACTCCTTTTTCACACCATTCAAACTACGGAGCTGGTCATCATTCTGAAGTTCCTTCAGCAGAGAGTCGTGCTGTTCTGGAGTTCTTAACTGAAAATCTCCAGGCTCAGTGCTGGCAATTTGTTAATGACTGATTAGACAGAATCTGCAAAAGTTCTCAACGATGAAGCTTTCATCGAAGCCTGCAAGGCCGTGTGCTCCAAGGTTATCAGCACAGACACAAAACACAGTTCCTTTCACGTACTGCTGTAGAGCCGGAACAAATATCCCCACCTGTTCCAGTGTCTTTACATCCTTAATCAATGGATCAAGGAACCTCTCATAACCAAACAATCGCACATCAGCAGTCTTTCCAAGAGGTGCTAGATTAATTAAATTTAGACTTGAACGGCTTTTTGAAGACAAATTAAGAATGACCCAATATACAGCCGTAATTTTATGAATCTTTCTTGAGGTGCCGAGGGGGTTGCAGACTTCAAAGTCATCTATGTATAAACCCAAAGCAATGCCAATCTCTTTTTCACCTAAAAGTTTGTTCTCTTTGTAGTATCTTCCATCCTGAAAAGATTTGTATTGGCCAGGCAAAGACTCTTGATTAAACACAACCTTGTCCAAAAACTGTCGATGACCAAGTAAAGACTCCAGCTGCTTTGCAATTGATACATAGACGAAAGCATTTTTTTGTGTCCTGTCATACAAATATTCAATGGGTTCAATCAGTTCAAACTGCTCCTTAAAATACAAATTTCTTCTGTAATCTGTAGAAAATTTGCCTTGTGCTGAAGTTGTTACAAAAAGAGGATTTGTTTGAAAAAGTGCATCTGTAATGTCTTGCACAACCTGATTATTTTCTGTTACAATGTTATGCTTGGCAAGTATCTCCCTAATTGTATCAAGAGCATAACACTTAGAAAAATCTAAAATATCATCTAACTGTTCCACTACTTTCTGTATTGCACGTTTAGAAATATGCAACACTGTTTGCATAGAAAGAAAAAGTTGTGCAACTTTTCGTTCAAGTATATCAACAACAACACTCTCTGTGTCCTGTTCTCTCCTTTCTAGAGGCTCTTGTGATGAGGTTGCAGGTTCAAGATCATCATTCAGTTCTGTCTCTGTGTCATCCAAGTCTTCTCTTGAGTCCTTATTTACTAATCTGAAATCTTGTATGGTGTGATTTTTATGTTTTCTTGTTCTGTGACTGCTAAAGCTAGAACGGTTGTTGGTTTTAAATGCGCATTTCTGGAAGGGGCACGGGACAGTTTCTTTATTTTGTAGATGTCTTCCAAGGTGAGCAAAGTATTGGGTTTCAGTACAAATCTCGTTAAAATCACACAAGTCACAAAAAATTGTCCAATTTTCTTGATGTTTTCTGCTTTTGCTGTGTATTCTTGTAAGATGTGATTTGAGTGCACTTCGGGTTTTAAAGGTGCAAACACAGTTGTCATAAAAACAATTCCAAATTATTGCTCCTCCATGTCGCAGTCTTGTGTGTTTTAAAAGGACATCTTGAGAAGAGTGGGAAAATTTGCAAATTTTACATTGCATGTGTTGAGCTCTGAAACCTGAAACCCAAAAAAAGGGTCACTAAATAAGCTGTATGTGTGTTTGTGGCTTTTGCTGACCAATGTACGTTATGCTGTGGTGTACAAGCACATATGATGTACACCTACAAAATATAACTTATGTTCAAGAAAGAATACAAAAATAATACAAATAAATATCTCGAATATATTAGCAGTATATGGGTCAAAACACTACACTGGTCTAGGTCTGCTGGTAACATGGACAATTAATCAGTATCACAAACAGAACACAAGTATTTTAATTTTATTTATTTATTTTTTCAAAAACCATCATGTAAATTCTGAAAAAGTAATAAAAGGTTAACTTGCATAATAATACTGGTGTTCTTGTGATACAGATTTATTGTTCATGTTATCAAAAAGCCTAGACCACTATTGCGTTTTGACCCATTCCTCACTGCTGCTTACGACCGTTGTGTTTAATGCTAGAGTGAAGATCGTTTTCTGTGCTTCGTCACCACCATCAGGCCATTCTGTGTAACAGCAGCAGCTCTTGACAGTCATCTAAAATGTAAAATATCTAACTGGGTGGCCTGTTGTTGCATCAGGCACGATGGGCAAAAATCGATTCTAGTGAGGGGAAGTTCCGATCATTTTACCGACTCGGATTAGTCTCGTTCAGCAAAATGAACGAATCTTTCGAGTCATTTCTTTCATTTTAGCAAAGTATAATTAAAATGTTATCTGTTACCTCCCTAACACATCTACTGCTTACACAAACGTTGATCACACTACAAACAAGACAAAACTATAATGCGATAAGAAACAGAAAAGATTAATTCATTGTTTACCTGGGTCTTTAGTCTATGATTCGCTCACCTCGCCTCTTATCTGACAAGTTTTCGGGTTTGAGTCGTTCGTTTATCAATTGAAAGCCCAATTAGCTAACCAACGCAGTCTGAGCCGGAAAGAGAATTGATTAGTTCATCTCTCCAGTCTTCGGGTTCGAGTCGTTCGTTCATCACGTGACAGCCCCATAAGGTGAACGAACGACTCTAAAAACCCGAAGATTTGAAACAGGTGAACTAATTCCAGTACAGAACCTAATAGGATGTTGCGCATGCGCAACTGAACGAATCACTCCCCGAGACGACTCGTTCGTCCCGAGTCACATTAAAGATTCGTTCAAAATGAACGAATCGTTCAAGAACGACCCATCACCAATCGATTCATATCGCGCCCATTGTAAAAGAAGAGTTTTAAGCGCATTGCACAGAGTCTTCCCAGCAAACACAAAACGTTTTTACAACTTTTCACAACGTTGTATTTTGGTTGCAATTAGGTAATGTTGTAGTACAACGTTTTAAAAACGTTTTTTTAAAATAAAAAATATGTAACCAAAATAAAACGTTTTAGAAACGTTGTAAAAATACCAACCTGGAACGTTTTCTTTAAGTAGTCAAAAAACGTAAATATGACGTTCGTCTACTACGAAAATGAAACCAGACCAAACTACAACTTTCGGGGGACGTTTTATTTAGGTGTTAAAATAACGTAATATGCACGTTGGAATAAAACGTTTTAAAAACGTCATGAAAGTACCCAAAATACAACCTTGCAAAAACTACGTTCTTAAAAGTACTTGAAAAAGGTATTTGAAATTATTTAAAAGTAATAGGTAAATCCTTACTTTCAGTTGTATTTGCTCGTTTAATAATATCACGTTCGTCTACTACGAAAATGAAACCAGACCAAACTACAACTTTCAGGGGACGTTTTATTCAGGTGTTAAATTAACGTAATATGCACGTTGGAATAAGACGTTTTAAAAACGTCATAAAAGTACCCAAAATACAACCTTGCAAAACTGTTCTGTTTGTGTAAAAATATCAGTAAAATAAGTGATATTTTAACATTAACTCGATTTAGTGACTGAGTACCAGATAGTCTGAGCAATATCAAAAGCACTTAAAAGTAATATGTGAATCCTTACTTTCAGTTGTCTTTGCTCATTTAATAATACCGTATATTCATACATCACGAGCTAACAGCTCAGTGTGTAAACCAGTCTATGGAAAGGTGGGAGAGCGGTATTAACACATGAACAGAAATGATTGGTTGGTTAAAAAATATTTATTTTTTACAAACGTCATGACAGTATGCAACCGGGCCAAAACTCCATTTGTACGTGATGTTTGTTTTTAATGTGTTTTGCTATAGATAGCCTACTTTTAATCTACACTCTTAAATAAGTAAATAAATAGAATTTCTAAAGCTATTATTATATTATATTATATTATATTATAACCTGTTATAAACTGACTTCAAAAATAGTTTTATATTCTCTGCTAATATGATTTTATATTCTCATTCCACTTACAGTTTGATTACCTACATTAGGCCTACACTATCCACTTACACAATACGTTATCAAGTTTCAGGACATTTTATCTGTCATTCTGACATCTGTACGCTGTACTTCATGTATGTATTTATGTAAACGCTGCATTTTAAACGGGCACGCGCTTTGAACGTTGGAGTTGTATTTAAACTGCAGCGGAGAGAGAGAGTTACCATGGAAACGGGGAAGCAGCTTAACTGACAAGCGGCGAGTCTCCGTCTGTCACAGTGCTTTACGGTAAGTTTTGTCCCTAATAAGACAAAAATAATACATACAACGGTTCCTAACACTTTCTTACATGTAATAGACACGTTTCTGTTGAATATTTACTTTATAGAAATGGTTTAGTGTCTTCGGGAAAAGTCCGTTAGCATATCAACCGTTAGGCTAACTATAAGATGTAGGCTAACTGTAGAGTTTAGCTCTTATTTCATAAAGTTTTCGCTTTTAGTCACATATTATGTGTAGATGACAGTTTTTTTTATAGTTTTGTAAACATTGCTGGCAATTTGTCAGTGGATGAACGAAAGTAAACTACTTAACCAAAATGTATGGGCTGTACTGTTAATCGGCGACGTCACTTACATGGAGGTGAAAATAAGCTCAAATAATTTTAAACACGTTTTGATCACACTAAACAAATATTGATAAAAAATGTACTGTGATTTCAGGAGCGTCAGTAAGTTATGTATTATGTAAGAAGGATTTGACTTCCAAACAAACTGTAATGTGATACTGTATGAGGATTATTTTCTGCATTTCACCTATTTCACATATTCCAGTTTGTTTATTTCTAATAATGCTGACCTTGTATATTACATATTGTTGGCTCTGTGACAAATTGTTCATGTTTCTAACATTAGATTCTTCCATGCTGATGGCAGTACTGCAGTAGAGTTGGAGCAGACCTCCTGTTGAAGAGCATCTCCAATGTGCTATGAACCATCTGACTAGAAAGTAAAACCTCAAACATACATTACCATTTATTACGTTTTTTTTAAAAGTATATATCAATTAAATATACTTTTTTATTTTGTATGTCCTACAAGGCCATCTCGTTTAACTCATTAAGGATACTTGGTATACAGCAACCTACAGAGGGGCCCAATGTAATGAGAAAACAAGACGCAGATAATAATAACAACAACAACAACAACAACAACAAAAAGTACTGAGCACTGTGAATGTAAGAGACTCATTTTATATTTATAACAATCATTGTTGATGTTAAAATTGTATTTCAGGGCAGTTTGTGAAGACGAGATGCTGTGTCAACCTGGACAGAAGTCAGTTTCAGATCCACCTTCCACACCAGACTTCTAATATGGATTGCTGTCTACTAGCATATTATTTGTTCTCCTCAGAATTTAATGCATGCAGACATTACTCAGGAACATGAACACAAATATTGCAAGAATAGGGAATGTGCCGTATTTCAGATATGAAGGTTAATTGCTCTTAAGCATTAAAAAAATTATTTTTACTGTTTTTTTTTTTTTTTCCCAAAGCACCTATAAACCAATTCACACTGGATCTCACGAGTCAGAGCTGAAAACCCCTGGTTTAGATAATTCACTTCTTTACAACCTTGTTTCTTTTTGGGGTTGTACTGAATTCTGTGACCCACCTAATTTTGTGAACCTAGGCACTGCAGTGAGCTAATCTGACCTACTACTAAACCCAACCCTCTAGTCCTACCATTTTTTGCCATATTGATTACCATTTGTATAACCATAGTTAAAACTATGGTTTTGTAGCTAAACCATTATTAATTTGTGGTTACCATAAAATATTTTAAATGTTTCTAAACTACCCTTGGCACAAGAGTCATATAATTTGGTGTGTCACAGAATTCAGCAACTGAATGAATCAGCACTAAAAGAATGGTTTTCTAACTAAGTCATTAAGACGGTCTCTTGCTGCCACCTAGTGGCATAATAATGTAACTTACAATTAAAGCACTGAATAATCGCTACCTAAATACATTTTTCAAAATCTCAGGTATTCCAGTATTATAAAATATTATTAATTGAACAACAATAGCCATTATAAACTGTATGTATTATATATTATTTGAACAAGTTCTAAATTGGATGCCATATACCTGTAATTTGTGCTAATAAATCTCTAACAATATAAAAATTAGTTTTAGTGCAAACGAGTAATAAGATTGCAGTGTGATTATTATTATAACTGCAATAAAATAATTTCTAACTAGCTGAAATTGAATACATTTTACAAATGAAATGTTGCTTTTTTCTGTTAAAATATGCACTGAAATTTCTTGGACTTTGTAGTCATATTCAACTTTGCCAGTCATTACATAATTTTCATATGTTGTACTTTATTTGAAACCATTATGCTTTATTGGTGTATATTCATGCATTTGTCTTGTTTATTGGCTTATTTATTTATTTTTGTGAACTACCCATATCACATTACTTTTT
The DNA here is from genome assembly GCA_012976165.1 of Labeo catla. Lineage (NCBI taxonomy): Eukaryota > Metazoa > Chordata > Actinopteri > Cypriniformes > Cyprinidae > Labeo > Labeo catla. The sequence goes on along the minus strand of VONZ01001022.1, from coordinate 147,942 downwards.
ATATTTTGTGAATAAATACGACGAGTGCTAATTTTTGTGTAGTATAAAGTATTAGGCCTACATATGTTAACCTAGCCTTATAAAACCGACGAAGTCAGCAATGCTACAAGGTAAGATGAAATGTAAATAAGTGCTTTTAGGATCAATAGTCAGATTTAACACTGTAAAGAAAACATTTTGATGGCAGCATGTAAAGTACCAGTTTGGACGTACGTTATAAATACGTTTTTTCACAACGTTGCAAAAACGTTTTTACAACGTCTCCTTCCAACGTTTTAAAAACGTTATAAAAACGTTTTTGCAACGTTGTGAAAAAACGTATTTATAACGTTTAAAAAACCCGACATTTGTCGTATTAAATACGTCGAAAAAAAACGTTATTACAACCTTTTTACAACGTGAAAAAAACGTTTTTATAACGTTGTTGTGTTTGCTGGGTTACACTATGTCTACGCCGAACACGACAAAACACAATTAACCCATTAAGAACAAGACATTTGTAGAGTCCACTGATTAATAATATATTTTAGATGTGTGGTGTGTCTCTCGCGTGCCGTGCATACGGTGTTAATTGTCCACTTTATCATGCTTTTTCTGTGATGCAATAGCACGATTACATTTTGAGTTAAGTCTATATGACAAATCGCCCATTATTTCCGATAACTGTGGTAAATAAAGCCAGAATTGCAAACCATGAAGGTACAAACATTTCAACAATATAATAAAATGAATAAAGACACTTACTTTAAACGATGAAGTTTGGCGTGCTCTCCTGCTCGTATTTTCGATAACTGTGGTAAATAAAGCCAGGATTGCAAAAAATGAAGTTAGATTTGCAAGATATAAAACCGGGATTACGACATTTTTTCTCCTTGATGAGAAAGTTCGTGCAAACTTGCTTTAAAATAATAAGCTTGACCAGTGACTTTTCATTACTTAATTACGAGTTTAAAACCCAGGTCAAAACACGCAATTGTACATTTTACTGGCATTAAAAACTCTAAAAGTAGATATATTTGCATGTCGCAAATAATGCCTAATGATTACAGGGACGTTTTACAAACATTTTAACAATATAATAAATATAATAAAATGAACAAAGGTACTTACTTTAAACGATGAAGTTTGAAAGTTTGATGAAGTTTGTCGGATCTGCTGCTGCACGTTTGACTGACGATCAAAATGGCGCTATCATTCCATGTGCTCCAACGTCTGCATGTTACAGCGCGCATGCTCCCACCACCAAACCAACATGTGTGCTTGTAAACTTGCATGTGCATGTCCAGTCAACAGTTTAAATTAAGTTGGTCAGACAGTTTTTGAACCAACTTATTTCCACTTATTAAGTCAACTTTTTAGAATTTTGTTGTCCAGTTAACTAATAGATTTCAGTTATTCAAACTTTTCGCAAGTTGGATTTTTTACAGTGTATTGTAAAGCACTTTGTGACTCCTCCTTATCTGTGTGTTACGAATCTGGTTGGTGTTCTGCGGACCGCTCAACACCAGATGTCGCTCTCGCTCCATTATTACACACAGACTGTTGCACTACACCCCAGACTGCATCTCCCATCATCCACCACGCTGATTGCGCCATACACCTGTGGCCAATCAGAAGCCCTATAAACCCAGCAAACAGGGGACGTCCCCCGGACGTTGCAAACGTCCGTTTAGGTCCGCAGTACGTCCGCTTTGTAACGTTCGCTGGCGGACGTTTGGAGAACGTCGGTATTTGGTCCGATTTGTAACGTTCACTGTGGAACGTTTGAGGACGTCCGGATTTGGTCCGCTTTATAACGTTCGCTGTCAAACGTTCTGATGACGTCCGGATTTGGTCCGCTTTGTAATGTTTTCTAACGGACGTTCTGAGGACGTTCACTTACGTCCGGATTTGGTTCTCTTTTTGACGTTCGCTGGCGGACATTCAGAGGACATTCGCCCGAACCAGTTTGCAAACATCCCTGTTTCGTCCCTCATCTGCCATTTCCATAAGAACACTTGAAAATCCAGTCGCCCATGCTTGGACTTTACCTGACACCTTGCAACTCAGACTTCATTAAATTAAAGACAAATAAATAAAAATAAAAATAAACCCATACTGGATTTTAAAGGGTATTATTCCTTAAAACAAAATCCCTTTTTTAACTGTAATAATGGAATGAAAATTCCATTTTTATTATTATTATACTATAGTATAAACTATATATTTTAATTAATTGTAAAATAAATTACTTTCATTTATGCAAAAGAAAAAGTAACTTCTGTAATTAAAGATGTCATCAAATCACGAGTCTGTTTCAGCATTTCGACATCAAAAACAAGATACACTTCAATAATGTAATTGAACCTAGGCTACAATTAGGCCCTATGTATTCCCCATACATAAATAAAATAAGGTTGAATCCCTGAAGAGTGATGAATGCAGCCAAGGAAAACATGAAGAATAGAAAGAATAGAAGAAAGTGGAAAATAACACAGGTAAGACAAATAAATCAGTTCTTACTTTTTTAATATTGCTGTTGGTAAGCTGACAAGAGAAGTTATTTAGGAAAATTATTATTATTTTTTTTTTAGTTATTGCATTTAAGACTGTTATGCAGCGCAAAAATAAAAGTGTAAAAGCCAATCAAATGAGCTTGTGATCGAATGACGTCACTTAGGGTGCGCACATGTATCCATGGCAACGCTGAGCTGCTGAGTGACAGATAACGGTCTTACTGGTGATTTCCTGAGACATGGCCTTGAGTTTTCGCTTTTGTCCGGTCGAAAAGGTATTTATACTTTTATACTTGTAGACATTAGGTCCCGTAACCACTGCGTATCTCGTAATACTTACATTTTATGAAAAGTTTACCTTTTAAAACATTTGCTGAGTCTGTCAGTCGTGTAAGGCTGCTGGCCGTTAGCCTAAACACTTTCGAAGCTAACGTTAGCACCCATATAGAAATGTGATACATGGCCATATATGAACATTTATATAAAACGATAGTTAATATGTGTGAACCTATCTGTACATATTTGTAATAACACTGTTTGAATGAGCCATATATGATAAAGAACTTGTACAAACATGTGAATGACCTTTTATTTATTTATTTATTTATTTTACTTTTTACAGAGTTATGAAACTATTTGATCATATAGATAATATAAAATAATATAAAAAGTCGCTGTTTGGATTTTAATGAGCAGATACTTAAGAGTCTATGAATGGATCATTAGCAAAATCGCGGTGTTAAAATCCTGGCCTTAAGGACTTTTAGAATAAAGATTTGAACTTGTGGTGTTAGTCACATCCGGGACATTTGCTCGTGTGCGCGCCTCACGCATTTGGAATATTTTTTCACAGAGGCCATTTTCTTACCTCTCGATGCGGAGCATATGAGGACGGGAAACAACGAAATAAAGTGTTTAATCTTACGCACAAAATGTGTTTTGTAATATAATATCGTTTTATAATGATATTAATGTGCTGTATGCCGCTAAACCTTTCTCAAAGACATTTTTTTCTACTCGCGATGCGGAACAGACGAGAGCTGTGTACTCCTGAACGTCTTCCTAGAGAGATAACGTTAACGTTATTTCCTTTCACTCGCGATGCGGAGCAGACAGGGTATTTATCAAGAAAACACCGAAGTAAGTGTTTTACCTCAATTGCGATATGTGTTTTATAAGATAATATTACTTTATGACGATATTAACGTTACGCAGTGCGTGCCTAAGACGCTTAAACGTTTCTCGCAGATTTGAATTGCTATGCAGTGTTGACGTGGAGGTCGCTTTTAACAGGGAAACGTAAGAAGTAAGTGTTTTGCCTCATTTAAAATATGTATTTTATAACTGTATGCTTCTAAACCAACATATAGTTTCTTACAGATCTCATGTGCTTTACAGTGCTAACGTAGATGTCATTTTTAACAGGGAAAGTAAGTGTTTTATAACGTCATATTGATTTATAGCGAAATTTATGTATTTAAACTTTAAATTTCTTAAACGTTTCTCAGAGCAATATTTTCTTTCACTCAGGATGCGGAGCGGACAGAGAAGTTGGTTTTATCAAAGAAAACACAGAAAGTAAGTGTTTTACTTCATTTACTTGTAATATTACTTTATGATGATAGTAATATGCTGTGTGCACCTAAACATTTCTCATAGATCTGAATTGCTATGCAGTGCTGAGGTGGAGGTAATTTTTAACAGGGAAACACTAGGAGTAAGTGTTTTATCTTATTTAAAATATATATTTAAGTAAGTGTTTTACTTCATTTACATTATGTATTTTATAAGGTAATATTGCTTTATGATGACATTTATATGATGTGCACCCTAAACAATCCTAAATGTTTCTCACAGATATTAATTTCTATGCAGTGCTGACGTGATGGTCGCTATAACAGTTTCTACAATATTTAAGGTTTGTTGCTAGTCGCAGGGGAAGCCATTATTTGTTATGAAGCTGAGGGGAAAAGTAAAACAATGTTACACAACCTTCATAACTTAATAAAAAAAGTCATGTTTTTAAAAAAAAAAACAAAAATCATGAAATTGTATTATTTGTGTCCTAAGAAGATGGGAAATAGCAATGAATTTATTTTCTGATTTCTTGCCCTTTTTAGGATTAATGTGGTTCTATCTGCATTTTTTTTTTTAAGATGCTGTGATGATGATACATCCCGGAACCACTTCTGGCCAAATTGGTACAGCCTTGAACTGCAAAATGGCAGAGCTCACTATATTGCCACTTGATTGTTTTACTGTAACTTCAGCCAAAAATAAAAATGTTGTATTATTTAACTGCCATCAAGTTGATTCAAACCTGAATGAGCTTCTTTCTTCTGCTGAACACAAAAAGGTATTGTGAAGAATGTTTGTAAACAATTGCTGTCCACTTCCATGGTAGGAAAATACTAAGGAAGTAAGTGGAGCCCCAAAACTGTTTGGTTACAAACATTCTTCAGAATATCGTCCTTCGTCAGCAGAAGAAAGAAGCTCATACAGGGTTTGGACCAACATGATGGTAAGTAAATAATTACATAATTTTCATTTTTGGGGAACTATCCCTTTAAATACATTTTAAATAACTTTAAAAAAGTGTTAATATTATTGTGTTTTGTAGCTGATCAGTTAATTAAAAGTTTTGTAAACATTACCCTTATTGTGTTTTTGCCATTTATATTTTGCCATTAAATGTTTAGTTCAGATATATGTAACTTATATTTAACATATATTTAATTTACATATACATTGTTGCCCATATATGAACATGTACTATAAAGACATACATGTGTGTATTTAGGGAAATATATGTTACATATGTGAAAGCGGCTATTTTGTATATCTGTGTAATCCATACATGGACGTATATTATATATGTGTTTTACATATATTGCCATATATCAGATTTTCATAAAGCTGAAACGATTAAACATATACAATGTTGACAGATATTCAACTTGAATATTAAACAAAGCGATATGCTGGCGCTGTTGTGTGAAGTGCATTTTTGATAAACGCACATAGAAAAGGAACAATGGCCTAAAAATCATAAGAGGTTGGCTATCAATCGGGAAATTCTACACAGGTGTCATTCGCGCAGATAATGAGTAGTCAGTTGATTCAGTTTGATAGAATATTATGTCATTATGCGAAAACGAAGTCAAGGTTTAAAACCATTGCTAATTTTTGTTCATTTATATTTGTTTTAGGTTTCCAACATAAGGGTGGAATCAGACCTGGATAGCGCCCAACATCTGGAACAGACAGACAGACACACACACACACACACACACAAAAGAAAAATATTTTAACAAATAAAGAAGTATTGTTAACGTACTATTGCTTGTGTGTTTATTCCTTGGGTAGATCAATTTAGTCTGTTTCGACTAATGACATGTTTACATATATTAAAATGACCTGTAGCGAACGTTCGCTATAGGTCCCCACAATGTTTTCTTGAACGTCCCGTAAGCGTCCCTGTTACGTCCCGCGAACGTCCCCGTTTCGTCCTCCGGACGTTCCGCGAACGTCCCCAGTACGTCCCGCGAACGAACTCGCAACGTCCCCATGACGTCCAAAAAACCCTACACGATGACGTCCAGGGGACGTTCCCAGATGCCATTCAGGGGACGTTGTGGCGACCTTTTTTTGTTAGCTGGGAAAGCCCCGGACTTTCCCTCCGTTGGCACAGAGTATTGAGTTGTAGTTTTCATTGTGTAGCTGTCGTTGTAGTAATCCTGTGTTCCCTAGTTTCCTAGTTTCCCGTGTTTAGCTTTCTCGCCTGGCCTTATCGCCTCGTCTGTCTCGCCGCCTGCCTTCTGGACTCTAGCTCGTCTCACGGACTATTCTCTCGTTTTGCCTTCGTTATACCTGCCTGCCATTGTTGTCTGACCCTGCCTGTACGACTATGTCTCTGTCTCGTCCCTTGAATAAAAGCATGCAAATGGATCCGCTCTCCTCTCATCTCACTCACAACGTTACAGAATACTCCGTCAAAACAGGATCCAGCAGCTTCACCCCCGGACAGTCAACAGATATGGACACAGACAGGATTCTTTTCAGGATTAAACAAGGACCATGCACACTTGAACAATACATCCGTGAGTTTTTGTCATTGCTAATTATTCCACCCTCCCGGACTGTATAATTATTGGAATTTTTTGTGATGGCGTTAATGAGCCACTGAAAGCGAGACTAAGACGTGAAGGTCCGCGTTCATCACTGACTGCTTTCATGGACTATGCTTTGCTGACTGAGGGCTCGCCGTTTACTGTGGGTGTCGCGGAGGAGGATCGCGACAATGCGGTAATGGCGGCCGCGCATCCCGCTCGCAAAATGGCGGCCACGCCGGAGCGCGTTCATACCATGGCGGCGACAACAGAGCCCGTGCACAAAATGGCGCCAACAGCGGAGCTTCGTCACGTCACAGCTGCCATATCAGAGCCATGTAAAGTTGCAGCTGCATTTCCCGAGTCGAGTCAATCTTCCGAGTCCAGTCAAGGTGCAGTTGCGTTTCCTGAGTCAAGTTTCCAAGTCAAGCCAAGTTGCAGCTGCGTTCCCTGAGTCAAGTCAAGTTTCCGAGTCCAGTCAAGTTACAGCTGTGTTTCCCGAGTCGTCAAGTCGCAGCTGTTGTTCCAGAGTCAAGTCAAGCTACAGCTGCTGTTCCAGCGTCAAGTCAAGTTAAAGCTGTGTTTCCTGTGTCAAGTCAAGTCAGAACTGCTCTTCCTAAGTCAAGTCAAGTTACATCTGTGGTTCCAGCCTCAAGTCAAGTTAAAGCTGTTTTTCCTGTGCCAAGTCAAGTCAGAGCTGTTCTTCCTAAGTCAAGTCAAGTTACATCTGTGCTTCCTGAGTCAAGAAAGGTCAAAGCCGTTGTTCCTAAGTCAACCAAAGTCACAGCAGTCGTTCCTGAGTCAGGCCAAGTCAGAGCTTTAGTTCCTGAGTCCCCAAGTCAGAGCTTTGGTTTTTGGTTCCTGAGTCAAACAAAGTCACAGCCGTGGTTCCTGAGTCAGTCACAGACGTGGTTCCTGAGTCAAGCAAAGTCACAGCCGTGGTTCCTGAGCAAAGCAAGGTCACAGCCGTGATTCCTGAGTCAAGCAAGGTCACCGCCGTGGTTCCCGAGTCAAGCAAGGTCAAAGCTGTCATTCCTGAGCCAAGTCAAGTCTCTGCTGGTCTTCACGTGTCAGATGAAGTCACTTCTGATCTCCATGAGTCTAGTCAAGTCATTACTAAACTTCACAAGCCAGGCCAAGTCACTGCTGATCTCCATGAGTCAAGTCAAGCCACTGCTGTTCACCATGAATCAGGTCAAGTCACCGCTGATCTCCATGAACCAAGTCAAGTCACCACTGATCCTCATAAGCCAGGTCAAGCTACAACTGATCTTCATGAGCCAAGTCAAGTTATTGCTGACGGCCCAGAGTCAAGTCACGTCCCGCCTGACCGCCCAGAGCCGCGCCACGTCTCGTCAGACCGTCCAGTGCCTCGTCACGTCTCGTCAGACCACCCAGTGCCTTGTCATGTCTCGTCTGTCTGTCCAGAGCCAAGTCACGTCTCATCTGACCTTCCAGAGCCCCGTCATGTCTCGTCTATCTGTCCAGAGCCTCGCCATGTTTCATCTGACCGCCCAGAGCCACGCCATGTGTCATCTGACATCCCAAGGTCACGGCCTATCATGATGGCCAGCGTTCTGGACCCACCACTAGTGTCAGTGAGGGCAGCAAACATCCCAGTGGCATTAACACCTTCTAAAACCACCATTAAAGAGGTCCTGCCACCCACCGCTGCTCTTCCCTTAATGGCGGTTGCCATTTGGTGTGTGTGGGCTGCACACTGTGCTCCTGAGGTCACGTCTGTTCACAAGTCTGCCCCGGAGGTCACGTCTGTTCACAGGTCTACCCCGGAGGTCACGTCTGTTCACAGGTCTGCCCCGGAGGTCACGTCTGTTCACAAGTCTGTCCTGAGGTCACATCTGTTCACAAGTCTGCCCCAGAGCTCCCGTCCGATCTCAAGCCTGCTCCAGAGGTCCCGTCTGGTCTCAAGTCTGCTCCAGAGGTCCCGTCTGGTCTCAAGTCTGCTCCAGAGGTCCCGTCTGGTCTCAAGTCTGCTCCAGAGCTCCCGTCTGATCACAAGTCAGCTTTAGAGGCCTCTTTTGCCGGAGAGACTGCGCCAATGCCTCCAGAGGTGTCAGCTCCGGCTGTAGAACCCCTTATGGAGGCGGCGTTAACCCGTACACTCTCCACTTCTCTCCTTATTCTGTCTGCCTCCTCTGTCCCTGCTCTCCCCAGGTCCCAGTCCATGACGTGGGTGCCCGCTCTGCCCCAAAGGGCTCCTGCTTTGCTTTGGTGGGCTCCTGTGCCTCCTGTTCTGCCCTGGAGGGCTCCTGCGCCTCCTGTTCCGCCCTGGAGGGCTCCTGCGCCTCCTGCTCCACCCTGGAGGGCTTCTGCGTCTCTTGCTGCGCCTCCTGCTCCGCCCTGGAGGGCTCCTGCGCCTCCTGCTCCGCCCTGGAGGGCTCCTGTGCCTCCTGCTCCGCCCTGGAGGGCTCATGCACCTCCTGCTCCGCCCTGGAGGGCTCCTGTGCCTCCTGCCCCGCCTCCGGCTCCGCCCTGGAAGGCTTCTGCCCTGCCGGTTCTGCCTCAGTCTCCTGGCCCTCCCACCGCTCCCCTGGACTGTTTTTCGGTTGGAGCGTCTGGAAGCCGCTCCTTGGGGGGGGGGCTATGTTACAAATCTGGTTGGTGTTCTGCGGACCGCTCACCACCAGATGTCGCACTCGCTCCATTATTACACACAGACTACACCCTGGACTGCATCTCCCATCATCCACCACGCTGATTGCGCCATACACCTGTGGCCAATCAGAAGCCCTATAAAAGCCCCGGACTTTCCCTCCGTTGGCACGGAGTATTGAGTTGTAGTTTTCATTGTGTAGCTGTCGTTGTAGTAATCCTGTGTTCCTTAGTTTCCTAGTTTCCTGTGTTAAGCTTTCTCGCCTGGCCTTATCGCCTCGTCTGTCTCTCCGCCTGCCTTCTGGACTCTAGCTCGTCTCACGGACTATTCTCTCGTTTTGCCTTCGTTATACCTGCCTGTCATTGTTGTCTGACCCTGCCTGTACGACTATGTCTCTGTCTCGTCCCTTAAATAAAAGCATGCAAATGGATCCGCTCTCCTCTCATCTCACTCACAACGTTACACTGTGAAAGGTGCTATATAAATAATTTTTACTTACTTACTTACACAAGCGACCAGGCTCGTGATCCCGCTGGCAGAGGTCCCGCTGTTGCCGAGGTGCAGCGCCGGCTGTCGTCATGGGGATCACAAGTGGATTTTGATGACACGGGTTTAATGACAAGTTTGATGTGATGAGTGTTGATACTGAGGAGACTGTGGACTCACAACCACAGTCCCTTGCGTATGTGGAGCTTGTGACTCGTCCTGTAGCCAAGCTTATCATCGACTGGCCAGCCGAGAAGTAGGACATTCGTCATAAAAGCAAATTAGACTAATGCTTCCTGCGCGTCCAATCACAACCTTCACCGGGGTGTCAAGATGGTGGGGGAAACCATACTCATCCTGCATTTTCAGCCCCACTGTGTCTACTTACTCCAACGTCATGGGGCTTAATGAAAAGTTATATGGATCAATGAAAAGTTACATAGATCAAGAGTCTGAAGCCAACAAGGGTAGGAGAGCCGAAGTACCTCAGACCAGCCACTGTGATTGCAGTAACCAGGACGGGAGTTCTGATGGACTACAAGCCATAGTGGATACACAGCTCAAGAGTAAAGCATTATTTTACAGGAGAGCCGAAAAGCTCCAATTTAAAATAGAATTCTAAAAGGAGATTCACCTTACTGCTTAACAGGAAGGAGGAAAAACACTGACTAAGCTGAGGAAGGAACTACCTCTTATAGTGAGGTGGGGGTTACCCAAGGCTGGAAGATAGGTGGCCCATTGAGCCAACAGTGCAAACTCCTTACACAACCCTGTATGCACTAAGGGCCAAATTCTGACTGATGGATTACCCGCCACTGTAGAGTTTCACTCTGTGTTCAGTCGTAGAAGCTATTTTAGTGTTTGAAGAAACCATTGTTCAGTTTAAGGAAATAATACTGCAGTGGGTATATCCAGATAAAACCGTATTCTACCTGTTCACTTTGAACCAAGGACAGCTTGAGGTATACAAAAAGGAAGTAGAAACCTAATGTCATTCCATGACCTGTTATGCCTGTTAACTGAGTGGACAATAGTCAAAGGAAAAACATGGTTTGAGATAGCAATAAAGGCACTATCTGATTTTGGATTGGCCACAAAATTTCTTACCTCTGGCGAAATGGTTAATTGGGTCCTGCTATGGAAGATTGAGAAAGTTAGACAGAATGACACAACCTTTCAATGACGAGAATTGGCAGAATCGAGACGCAGCTCACCCAAGACCAACCCACTGAGAATAACTTTGAGAGAAGTAAGGGATGAAAGTTTCTTATACTATCCAATATCTGTAAGTGTAGGAATAAGAAGCGACCGAGAGGAGGTAAGAAATCGGTATGAAAATGAGTTGTATTTTTCGTGAAGGAGCATGCAGCTGCAGATGTAAAAGCATATCATGGTGCTGAAGGGGAAGGTACAGATCCACAATTTAAATTGCATAGTAGAAAGGTAACAGCAAAATGTGATTTGGAGAGACGGGATACAACGACATGTATGGTTGTTAAATGTTACAATATACAACGTTCAATTCCCGGATATTATTATGCATGGGCCAAAGAGAACAGGGATGCTTATCAGGAAGTACAGATTAATGTAATCCATGCAACACCGGATTCGACAATGCAAGAGGCAATAAAGGGACTATTCCCGAACCCAGTTGATTTGCCATGGGATTCACCAACAGATATAGAATTTATTATAAGTTCAGACATGAATGATGGTATTAAGGAGTTTAGGGTAGCGAAAGCTAAGTGTGATGAAAAATTATGCATGTGCATTAGCACTCCTGCAAAGAAGTGTTTTGAGGAACGAGATAGGAGGAGAGTGTTGGATTTGCATGCAGTTACTTTCCAGTTACACTGGAAAACACAACAAATAACCTCAGAAGTGTTACACCCTGAGAAAAATAAGTGTGATATGCCAGAGCAGTTGACAAAGAGGGCACTGAAGTTTGCGCTTAAAGATTATAATTGTTCGTATCCAGGCATAACTTTTAAAGGACCAGCACTGCATGTGCAATCACACTTCACAGATCTGTGTATCTGTTCCACTACAGGAAAACATAATGTGGGGATGTCAGATTTCAAAACCACCATAACAATAAATCAAACAGCTCCGAATAATAGTAATTGTACTGTTAGGTATCAGAACCGAATGATGAAAGTTCTGGGTGTCTGTTCTCACACCTTGATAGTTCACCAGGAATGATTTGGACCTGTGGAGGAATGGCTTATTATCACTTATATGAGGGAGACTGGTGTGGATGTTGTTATCCTGCTCCACTCTCCACAGGAACCACAGTATTGGTACAAAGGGATAGTAAGACTATTAAGGGCACTGATGCAAAACAGTCCAGAGAGAAACGAGATGTACATATCATCCCTGACCGATACAATGGGTATAAGACAGTTGATCCATGGACAACTCCAGGGGAAAATATAGGATGGTCCTTAGCGGGATTCTTTACTGGAGTAGGGACAACAATCGTCTCACTGTAAAACCAAATAGTATTCCTTGCTATAAAAATACTAGTAAGTTTACTCTATTTTATCCAAAATGTCGAGTTTACTAAAATATTTTTCATTGTTGCTGAAATATTAGAACAGATAGTTCCCTTAACTAATGAAATTTAAGTAAAATTACTCAAAATGTCCAAGACATGCTGTTACGCATACGCACTGGGCGACAATTGCCCCTCCCCCACGTCGCAGAAGCACAATGGCTGAGGATTCAACGTGTGTTTGCAGAGGATCTACTTCGGTAAAATCAAGGTAAAAGCTTTTAATTTAAGTCTCATTTTCTGATTTTTTGCTTGCTAGTCCTTATGATGGTTAGATTTTATGCACTTTGTTGCATGCTGTTTTGTGGAACATCTTAGCCTATTCAAAGAACTCGGGTTGACCCTGCAGATTATTTGAAGCTAGTGTTGCTTTCGTCAACGAAAATTATGACTAAATATCGTCGTCAATGAACCTTTATCACGTGACGAAAACGAGATGAGAAGCAACATAAATGCTGATCGTGTGGAGAGAGGACTGGCGCAGATAGCCCTGCTAAACCTCCATCCAAAAAAAGGCAAGGCAGATGATGATATCTCATCTGTTATCTCAACGCTCTCTCAGCTAATTAACACCCGCTCTGACACCATAGAGAAAATGGTGAGTGAAAATGCCCTAAAAATTGAAGGATTAAAAAAGACAGTGGACTTTGTATGTGCCAAAATAAATGACATTAAAGGCAAAGTCAGTCACTTTGAGATGAGATTAAGCACCGAAGAGAAGAAGATGGGGTTTTGTGAACGACGTCTCACTGACCTAGAAAGATATTCCCATCAATGGAATTTACGTTTACAGGGTGTAATTGAGAAGGAGCAAGAAGATGAGAGCGGAGTCCATCCGTATTTGTGAATCTACGTTCCCTGAGGGGGGTCACAGCCTAACAGACAAAATCGACACTGTTCACCTCCTTCGAATTGGAAGGAGGCTCCAAAATAGTTCACGACCTCGTCCCATCATTATTCAGTTTTCTTCACGAGTGGTGAGGGACGGAGTGTGGAAAGCAGCGAGGACGTCGGAGTTTCTTCGTACCAATCAACTTCGTTTCATGGAGGATCTCATTGCGCCGGATCGAGTAAGAAGACGGCTGCTTTGGCCCGCTATTGAAAAGGCTCGAAAGGAGGGGAAGAGGGCTCGCTTCATGGGTGCCCGTGCCTTCGTTGATGGATCTGAAATATTTCCACCTTAGCAGGGTAAACCTGTCTGGTTAAGTGGATGGAAATTCTCATTTTGTATAAGTAAGAACTGAATGACTGACTGCACTATGCCAAAGTTTGGATTCGTTTGACTTTGTTAGTCAGCGACTGATGCACTTTAATCTTTAGAGGGTTCTACAAAGTTTATTATTTTTGTTCTGTCTTTTTTATGTCTATTTCAATTGTTTCTCTCAGTGCCAGGGGGCTACGTGATAATGTAAAGCGTAAAGCACTGTTTTCGTATGCTAAATCTTTTAAAACTGATTTTAAAACTGACACTCAAAAACTAGTTTTAGGACTTCTTATTGGAAAATGAACTCCTCTCTCCTTAAGCATGATGAATTAAAAAAAAGAATTTCCTTTTTGATTCGTTACTATTGGGCCAAAGCTTCATCTGACAAAAAATTTAGTTGTAACTGGGAATTACTAAAATATGAAATAGGACTATGTGTTAGGCATTTTAGCAAAACAGAGAAGGTACGAAGAGGAAAAGGTCATTTCAAAGATCATAACACTTCAGAGCAAAATTCAGGAAGACTTAACAGAAGCTGATTTAATAGAACTTGCAGTGCTTCAATCTAAAATATAGCTGCAAGCAGCGATGACGGGCCCTCGCCACCAGCGTATCCGCAACCCTGGTGCCATCAGAAAAACGGTGCCCAGCGGGCACATGCATTAACAGTATCCCTGTATCACTTTGGATTGAAGGGTTACAGCAATGAAAGAGTTAAAATCAAAATGCTTTTAAGTCATCCTGATACAATGAGACTGAGATAGGCTTAGAGTTAAAAAGACTCCTTATCCTATGAGGTCATCTTGTGTTCATCCTTGGTATTACAGTCTTCATCTGCCAGTTTACAAGTGTGATATTTCAAATGTTTTTGCAGTCTCTGAAAACATGATAAACACATTTCCTAAGAATGACTTGTTTTTCATATGTAAAAAGTTGTGAAGAGTTAGGATAATGCACTTTAAATGCACTTTGTCTCTCTCAGTCTCTCTCTCTCTTGTGCGCATGCGTGAGCATCTGTGGAGTGAGTGAAGCGTAGCCGTGAGAGCGACTGTGTTTTTCCCAACTTTACGGTTAGTTTATTTATTTTCTGTTTACTTTTTTGCTTTGTTTAGTTGTGTTAGGGATAGAGGATTTAGTTTTTTTTTTCTCCTTGGCCATTATGGCCGGTGTGAAGGCAGCTCACCCGACGGCACGGTATCAAAGTGCCGGTCGGGGTTGATTGTTCTGTGGAGGAATGTAGTCTTGCGGTAGGACAGGTGATTGGACATGAAAGCATAAGATCAGCGTCTAGAATGAACAGTGCGATGGTTCTTTTTTTGGATTCGGTAGATAAGGTGAACAGGGTTGTTGAACAAGGCATTGTAGTGAAAGATGCACATACTCCGGTTTTTCCCCTTGTAAATCCGTCAAAAAAGATTACTTTGTCAAATGTGCCGCCATTCATCAAAGATGACGTTTTAGAACGTGAATTGTTGCGGTATGGACAGTTGGTTTCGGCAATTAAAAAGATTCCGGTAGGATGCAAGTCGCTGCTGTTAAAGCATGTTATGTCGTTTAGACGACAAGTGTTTATGGTACTGAAACAAGGAGTTGAGGAGCTGAATGTTTCGTTCAAGTTCACAATTGATGGGTTCGATTATGTGATTTTCGCTACAACTGAAACAATGAAGTGTTTCAATTGCAAAAGGGAAGGACATTTAGTTAGAACTTGTCCTGAAAAAGTAAGGGAAGAAGAGTCAAACTTGAATGAAACTCAGAGTAGTAACACAATTACGGAAAATGAAGTAATTGAAAGTGAACAAAATGAAGGTAGAATCGAGAAGAACAGTGTAGAACCAAATACACAGGAGAAGAAAAATAAAGGAAAAATAGTAAAAGAGGTTGAAGAAATTGTTTCAGGACAAGAATTAATGGAAATGGCTGAATCTACTTTTAAGTTGCCAAACACAAAACGTAAAGCAACAAAGAGTGCACAGAGTGAGAAAAATTCAAAAAGGGGTCATGTCAGAGAACAAGTTGAGATGAAAGACATGAATAAAACTGATGCCAGTAGTGAGATAGAGTACTCATCAGAATCTGATAGTGAAAAGGAAATTTCTACACAAGCAATGATAAATGTTAGAAAAGAGGAGAAGTACGACTTGGATAAGTTTCGTAGCTTCTTACAAATAACAAAAGGAAAAAGAAATGTGGTTGTTGATGATTTTTTTCCAAATCGGGCTAATTTCATTGAATCTGCAAGAGAAGTGATGAAAAATGTGGGAGGAGATGGTCTTGCTGAAACTGAAATATATCATCTTAAGAAATTAGTACAAAAGACAAGAGCACAAATGAAAAAAGATGACTTGGAAGGATCACGATAATAGATGGAATTATTATGTAGTGAGGTTTGTCTTATTAGTCATTTTTTTTTATATATGGCTGAGTTTAAGATTTCCTCACTAAATTTAAATGGTGCACGAGATGTAAAAAAGAGGACTTCTTTTTTTGAATTGATCAAATTAAAGAATATTGATATAGCATTTGTACAAGAAACTCATTCATGCATTGACAATGAACCTGATTGGAAAAGAGAATGGGATGGTACTGTCATAATGAGTCATAAAAGCTCTGTTAGTGCTGGTGTAGCCATTCTATTTTTAAATTCTTTTCTACCTTTGTCTTATGAAGTGGAGGAGGTTATAGCAGGTAGATTAATTAAAGTTACGGCAAAATATGAAAGAAAAACATTAATTCTGATCAATGTATATGTTCCTGTTATTGCAAGAGAAAGAATGCTTTTTTTTGAAAAATTAGCTAGTACACTGATGGGATGTGATCCAGGAGATTTTCTTTTTTTGGCTGGAGATTTAAATTGTACAATTAATAATTTAGATCGAAATCATGTAGAACCACATATGGCTTCAAGAAATAAGTTCCCCTTCAGGAACTCGAGCTGCGTCATCAAAAACGCTAGGGGAACGCCTCCAGCGTAAGCACGCTCTGAATCACATGTGTAATCAGTCCAATCGAAAAGCGAGACGTCATAGGCGGGTGACGTCACGGACCAGGAAGCTATAAAGCACGTGCGCCGGTACCGGCATTCAGCTTCATTTATTCAGCGAAGCGCTCTGTGTGTGTGTTTTCAATCGTGTCTGTTTTTCGGTGCCAGTTTGTACCCCTTTTATTTGAGACACGATGTCCAAAGTTCTTAGAAAACTAAAACATAAAAGCAATCCACGTTACAAGCCGTGTGTTCCTCCCTGCTCGCGCTTTATCCCGAGCGGGGATACACACAGCTTGTGCGTGGTTTGCTTGGGAGCGGATCACGCAGAGTCGGCTATAGAGCGATCCCTCGGGTAGAACAGACGCTTGCTAGCTATCTGTCTCCCAAGGCGTCATCGTCTCTAAAGGCTCCGGTCTTACCCACTAAGCCGCTGCGCACAACATCAGTGCTAGTGGGTAAGGGTTACTCGGCAGCAGGTCAGGCTGGTTCTTGTCTGCACACCATGGCGGTGTTGCAGGCATATCAGGCTGATCTGCTAAAAGAGTTAGATGAGAGCGATGAGATTAGCAAGGATAATATTTCCGAGCTTAGGAGAGCCGCTGATTTGTCTCTCCGCTCCACCAAAGAGACCGCCCATGGCATCGGTAGGTCTATGGCAGCTATGGTGGCGGCGGAGAGACATTTGTGGTTGACCCTGTCTGATATGAAGGAGAAAGACAGGGTCTTCCTACTCGACGCCCCGCTTGCGCCTTCTGGCTTGTTCGGCGACGCCGTCAATTCCGTCGTCGACAGGTACCAGGAGGCTCGTAAACAAGCGGAGGCGTTTCAGTGGTTTCTCCCTCGTCGCGTTCTGACTCTTGGGGCTGCTGGGTGGGAGCAGCCCCAGCCGAGTGCCAGCTCCTCACATAGGGCGAGTCAAAAACAGAGCGTCGCCTCTCGTGCTCCTCCACAGCGGGACCGAGACCAGCTGCGCTCTAAGCCGGGGACTTCTAAGCCGAGGCCCGACCTGAGGGTTGTGCTTCAGGCGAAGAAGTTCTCGGCGAAGCGGTCCTGATGGTTGTGCAGGACCGCTGAGGGCAGCCCCTGCTGGGGAGGGGCGGGTAGCACCACATTCCACGGTGTCCGTCTCTCCTCAGTGCCCTCAGGAGACCATTATGCGCACCCTGCCGGTGTTCCAGGACGCAGTGGTCTCCGACAAGCTCTTTCCCCAGTCCCTTCTGCCCGGCAACGTAGCGGAGCTGGGGAGCTCGTCACCCCTGTGGGGGTCTCTAGAACAGTTAGTTCGGTCAGTTCCTGCCGGTGTGCTGTCACAGGGCACCGATCTAGCAGTTCAAGAGAATCCAGAGGCCAGTCTCGAGAGACTGGTTCCCTTAGTAGATTATCTGACAGCGTGGAAACTACTGCCAAATGTATCTGCATGGGTCCTGCACACTGTAAAGCGGGGTTATCGCATTCAGTTCGGTGCTCCGCCGCCTCCTTTCAACAGGGTCTTTCCCACTGTGGTGGGCCCCGAGCAGGGTCTGGTAATGGAACAAGAAGTAACAACTCTCCTCAGGAAGGAGGCCATCTAGGTGGTTCCTCCTCAGGACAGAGAATCCGGGTTCTACAGCCGGTACTTCATCGTTCCGAAGAAGGATGGGGGACTGCGTCCTATTTTAGATCTGAGACAGTTGAACCGCTCAGTTATGCAGCTGAAGTTCAAAATGTTGACAATCAGTCAAGTTGTGTCACAAATCAGGTCCGAGGACTGGTTTGTGACAATAGATCTGAAAGACGCTTATTTTCATGTCTCCATCCTTCCTCAACACAGGAAGTTCCTAAGGTTTGCTTTCAGGGGCGAAGCATACCAATATCGGGTTCTTCCGTTCGGCCTAGCACTCTCCCCCCGCACTTTTACGAAGTGTGTGGATGCTGCTCTGGCTCCGTTGCGACTCCGGGGCATCCGCATACTCAATTACATCGACGATTGGTTGATTCTGGCTCAATCGAAGCACATGGCCGTTCAACATCGAGATGTTGTTCTCGCCCATATGAAAGAGCTGGGGTTGAGATTGAACGCCAAGAAAAGTGTACTGTCTCCATTACAGAGGACCACTTATCTAGGCGTGGTGTGGGATTCGACCACGATGCAGGCACGTTTGTCACCTGCTCGGATCGAGTCGATCCTCACTGCAGTCATGAGAGTGAAAGAAGGCCGGTCACTCACTGTAAAGCAGTTCCAGTGACTGCTGGGTCTGATGGCAGCTGCGTCCAACGTGATACCTTTTGGCCTGCTGTACATGAGACCCCTACAGTGGTGGCTCAGGACCAAGGGGTTCTCCCCGAGGGGAAACCCGTTCCGCATGATCAAAGTCACGCGGCGAGCCCTACGTGCTTTAGATATGTGGAAGAGACCTTGGTTCCTGTCTCAGGGCCCGGTGTTGGGAGCTCCTTGTCGCCGCGTAACGCTAGCGACGGATGCGTCTCTCACCGGTTGGGGTGCGATCATGAGTGGTCACTCCGCCCGCGGTCTGTGGAGTGGTCACCATCTCTCTTGGCACATCAACTGCCTGGAGATGCTGGCCGTGTTTCGAGCGTTGAAACACTTTCTCCCGGACCTAATAGGCCGCCATGTGTTGGTGCGCACCGACAACATAGCGGTGGTCTATTACATCAACCACCAGGGAGGTCTGCGTTCGTGCCCCTTGTACAAGCTGGCGCACCAGATCCTTGTGTGGTCCCAGGACAAACTCCTCTCGCTGAGAGCGGTTCATGTTCCTGGGCATCTCAATATGGGAGCAGACATCCTGTCGAGGCAGGGGCTGAGGCCCGGGGAATGGATGCTTCACCCCGAGGTGGTGAAGCAGATTTGGAGAGTGTTTGGCCAGGCTCAGGTGGACCTCTTCGCTACTCAGGAGAATGCGCAATGTCCCCTCTGGTTCTCTCTGACTCCGAGGGGAGCTGGATGCCATGGTACAGACGTGGCCGAGGCTTCGTCTGTACGCCTTTCCCCTGATCGCTCTGCTCCCGGGAGTTCTGGAGAGAGTGCGCCGGGACGGGGTGTCCCTTCTTCTAGTGGCCCCGTACTGGCCGGCCCGAGCATGGTTCTCGGACCTGATTTCCCTCCTCGACGGCTCTCCATAGGAGATTCCCGTCAGGAGGGATCTCCTCTCTCAGGCGGGAGGCACCATCCTCCACCCTCGCCCGGAGCTGTGGAGGTTATGGGTGTGGCCCCTGAGGGGGCACACCTCATAGCTTCCGGTCTCTCAACCGAGGTTGTTGAGACCATCCTCCAATCCAGAGCTCCCTCCACGAGGAAACTGTACGCCCTGAAGTGGAAGCTCTTCACTTCATGGTGTGGAGACCACCAGCAAGACCCAGTTAACTGCCCAGTTGGTACAGTGCTGGAGTTCCTGCAGGATCGGCTTTCTGCAGGGTTAGCCCACTCCACTCTGAAGGTTTACGTGGCGGCTATTGCGGCCTACCACGCCCCTCTCGGTGGCATGTCAGTGGGCAAGGACCCCCTTGTAGTACGTTTCCTCCGCGGTGCGCTGAGGCTGAGGCCTCCAGTACGACCTCGGGTCCCTACTTGGGACCTCGCCGTGGTGCTAGAGGCTCTTTGTGGGCCCCCCTTTGAGCCTATCGAAGTGTCCTCTGATCATGTTTTGTCAATTAAGACAGTTCTTCTTTTAGCTTTAACTTCACTAAAAAGAGTAGGAGATCTTTAGACCCTTTCCGTGGCCCCTTCACATTTAGACTTTGCCCCTGGTATGGCCAAAGCTTTTCTTTACCCTAGACCTGGGTATATTCTGAAGGTCCCCTCTGCAGCACCACGGCCTGTTGTACTCCAGGCCTTTTGTCCTCCTCCCTTTCGGGATTCGGACCAGCAGAAGCTTAACTGTATGTGTCCAGTTCGAGCACTGGACGCATACGTCCACAGAGCTGCCCTGTGGAGAAAGTCAGAACAGTTGTTCGTTTGTTTCGGCCCCCCTAAGAGGGGCTTCCCTGCTTCCAAGCATACTATCAGCCGCTGGATTGTGGATGCCTTCTCTCTCGCTTATGAGTCCTCGGGCCTTCCCTCTCCTTTGGAGGTCAAGGCCCATTCTACTCGAGGCATTTCTGCCTCTGAAGCCCTTTTGTCTGGTGTCCCTTTACAGGACATCTGCAACGCTGCGGGATGGTCCTTGCCCTTAACCTTTGTCAGGTTCTATGATTTAGACCTGCGAGTCGCTCCTGGCTCTTCGGTTCTCTCTGCCTAGCACACACACTAGGCAGAGATTTGGAACTAGGGCGGCGTGGGTATATCGCAGCTCGAGTTCCTGAAGGGGAACGTCCCAGGTTACGACTGTAACCCTGGTTCCCCGAAGGGAACGAGACGCTGCGTCTCGGGCCCTACTTCCTGCATCCCTCCCCGCGTTTCGCTTCTTATGTAAGCTGAATGCCGGTACCGGCGCACGTGCTTTATAGCTTCCTGGTCCGTGACGTCACCCGCCTATGACGTCTCGCTTTTCGATTGGACTGATTACACATGTGATTCAGAGCGTGCTTACGCTGGAGGCGTTCCCTTAGCGTTTTTGATGACGCAGCGTCTCGTTCCCTTCGGGGAACCAGGGTTACAGTCGTAACCTGGGACGTTTTCCAGTATTGTAGAAACTTTTGATTTAACAGATGTATGGCGGGAAAAGCATGGAGAAATTAGGTAATATTCTTGGGTCCATTACAGAGAAAATTATATTTCTATGGCTAGGATTGATAGAATATATAGTTATAAACATCATTTACAGATTTTCAAATCATGTGCTATCACTCCAGTAAGCTTTTCAGATCATGCATTAGTTTGTGGGGTGGTTTTTATTAACTCTCTTAGAGTAAAGAGTGCATACTGGCATTTCAATGTTTCTTTGTTAAATGATAATTATTTTAAAAAAGGTTTTATGGTTTTTTGGGAACAATGGAAAACTAATGTAAAGAATTTTGAATCAATTCAGCAATGGTGGGATGTGGGGAAAGTTAATATTCAACAGTTTTGTAAACAGTACACTCTAAATACCTCCAGAAATATTGCTAAATTAATTGAAGATGTTGAATCTGATATAATAGAACTTCAATTGTTAAGTGATTCAACTCAAGATCAAAGCCTAATACAGTCTATTAAAAAGAAAAAAAGATATTTTAGAAGAACTGCTTAGAATTAAGGGACAAGGATCACTAGTGAGATCACGTTTTCAGAATTTTAATGAAATGGACACACCAACTAGGTTTTTTTTTGGTTTGGAGAAAAAAAAAATGGACAAAGTAGATTAATTCATTCATTGTGGGATAATAATGGAGATGTTGTGATAGAGCCTGCTGAAATACGGAGGAGAACTGTTGAATTTTATTCAGCTTTATATGCCTCTGATTATCAAGAAGATCCTAATATTGCACATAAGTTTTTTGAAGGTCTTCCAAAAGTGCCAGCTGAAATGAATGCGGTACTTGAGCAGCCTTTGTCATTGCCTGAACTGTATTCGGCTATGATGAACATGGCCAATGGTAAAGCTCCAGGAATTGATGGAATCCCCATAGAGTTTTATAAAACTTTTTGGAGCATAATGGGGTCAGATCTGCTAGCAGTTTTTAATGAGAGCTTTGCTAAAGAGCGACTCCCGCTAAGCTGCAGAAGAGCAGTGCTGACGTTGCTACCAAAAAAGGGGGATTTGAGAGATATTGCCAATTGGAGACCTGTCTCTTTGTTATGTGCATATTACAAGGCTCTATCTAAAACATTAGCAAATAGGTTGAAGAATTCAATAAATTATGTGATACACAGTGATCAGTCCTATTGTGTTCCAGGGAGATCAATCTTTGATAATATATCTTTTATAAGAGATTTACTTCACACTTCTAATTTATTTGGTTTTAAATTTGGTCTTTTTTCAATGGATCAAGAGAAGGCTTTTAATCGAGTGGAACACAAATATTTATGGAGTACAATGGAGGCTTTTAATTTTTGTTCAGTTTTTTAAAACATGGTTAAAGTTCTTTATGGAGGTATTGAGAGTGTGTTAAAAGTCAATGGTGGCTTAAGTGCATCTTTTCATGTAAATAGGGGGATAAGACAAGGTTGCTCCCTATTGGGTATGTTGTACACTTTAGCTATTGAACCTTTATTGAATAGATTTCGTAATGACTTGGTGGGATTAAAAATTGATGATAATTTTACACCTGTGTGTACTTCTGCATATGCAGATGATGTTCTTGTTATCATTAAAAATCAAAGTGATGTCAATAAAATAACTTCAATAGTATATGAATTTGGAAAAATTTCATCTGCTAAAGTTAATTGGAAAAAGAGTTCAGGTTTATTAGTAGGAGATTGGAGGGATGAAAAACCTCAATTACCAGGTGGTCTAAGTTGGATTAATGGGGGTTTTAAATATTTAGGTGTTTATTTAGGGAATAATTTTATAGAAAAAGAAAATTGGAATGGAATTTTAGAAATGGTTGAAGAAAGATTAAAAAAATGGAAGTGGCTCCACCCATGTATGTCTTATAGAGGTAGAGTATTAATTATTAATAATTTAATAGCCTCTGTGTTGTGGCATAAGTTAGCAGTTTTAGAACCTCCAGTTGATTTGTTGATAAAAGTACAAAGAATGCTTGTTGACTTTTTTTGGGACCAAATGCACTGGTTACCACAGAGTATTTTATATTTATCAAAGGAATTTGGAGGCCAAGGATTGATTCATTTGGCAAGCAGGAAAGCTGCTTTTAGAATTTGTGCAAAAGTTTTATATGGTAAATTGGAAACTCCATGGCGAGTGTTATCTGGACGCATTTTAAAGCATGTTGGAAATTTAGGTTTAAAACAAACAATATTTCTTTTGGATACTAATGTTTTGTATGTGAGAGGTTTTTTTTCATTTTTATTGTAGTGTGTTCAAAGCATGGAGCATTGTAGAAAGAAGAAAGATGTTAACAGAAAAATCTTCTTTGTTTTGGTTATTGGAAGAACCAATTGTGCATGGGTCAAGAATTGTTTTAAAAAAAGATGAGTTTCCAGGTATGAATGATGCTTTTATTAAAGCTGGAGTTGTAACAGTGAAAGATCTGGTAATGTTAGCATGTCCGAATTTAAATAATGCGGAGGCTGTAGCAAAAAGACTTGGTATGCACTCATTTCGAAAAGTTGGACAGATTCTACAAGTTTGTCGAGACTTATTAACAGAAGAAGAGATGTTGAGACTCAAAAACTGGATGAAAGGATGTGAATTACCTGAATGTACTGATATTTTCCCAAGTATGTGTGTGAGACCAAAAATGGATGAAGAAGACTTTCAATTTTTATCTTGGATTTTTAAAAATGATGTTCGTTTTACTCCTAACTCTGTAGGAGGAAAAACTATTTATTCTTTTTGTGTTAAAGTGTTGAATGAAGATAAATTAAAAAATAGGGTTGATACACCATGGAGGAAATATTTAGAAGTAAAAGATGAGATCATCCCAGTATGGGAAACAATTTATAAGCCACCATTGACAAAAATGGTTGGAGATATTCAGTGGAGGATACTGCACGGTATCATTGCAGTAAATGCTTTTGTGTTTATTTTAAATTCTGAAATTACTGATATCTGTCCTTTTTGTAATTATAGAGAAACTGTGTTTCATTGTTTTCTTAGATGTGAACGATTGATTTCATTGTTTGAGTTTTTGAAAGAATTGTTTGATTTGTTGGGAGAAATTTTCTCTGATATTTGTTTCATTTTTGTAGTGAAGATTGGGAAAAATAAGAAAAATGTTTGTAAGATTTTAAATTATTTGTTGGGAAAAGCTAAAGTAGCAATTTATGTAGCAAGAAAAAGGAAAATGGAACAAAATAATACTCTAGATGTTCTTGTTTTTTTTAAATGTATAATGAGAGCTAGAATACATTTAGAATTTAATTATTATAGCTTAATGGATAATCTTGAAGGGTTTAAAGAAATTTGGAGCTTAGATGGAAAAATATGTAATGTTATTGGTGAAAGATTGTCTTTCTCTGAAAAATTTCTATAATATGTGTTTTTAATAATATGTATTTATTTTTTTATGTAAACAATTGTATTTGTTTTCTTTGCCTTTTAGGCATAATAAAGTTTTGTTAAAATTCAAATTCTCTTTCTTTCTCTCTCTCTCTCTCTCTCTCTCTCTCTCTCACACACACACACACACACACACACACACACAGGTTGGGTTTACATGTTTTATGGGGACATTCCATAGGCGTAATGGTTTTTATACTGTACAAACCGTATTTTCTATCGCCCTACCCTACACCTAAACCTAGCCCTCACAGGAGACTGTGCACACTTTTACTTTCTCAAAAAAACTCATTGTGCATGATTTATAAGCCTGTTTCCTCATGGGGACCTCACAAATGTCCCCACAAGGTCAAAATTTACTGGTATTACTATCCTTGTGGGGACATTTGGTCCCCATAACGTGATGAATACCAGGTGCACAGCTACTCAACTACCCCCAGTCACACTTACACACACACATACACAGACTTAAGCACATCCCTTGACACAGAGTTAGAGTGAGAGAGTTAGAGTGAGATCAGATGTTTAATAGTTTTTTAATTTTCTATTTTTTTGTTGATTATTTTATATCGATGGAAGTAAGCATCTATTTCTCAGAATGACTAGTTCTATGTATGTAAAAAGTTTTGAAGTGTTTGGATGCTGCATTTTCAAATTACGGTTATGTTTTTTACTGCTACTTTAATAAATCACCATAAATCAACCGTTCAAGATATCCCAAATCCGCTTGCAATTTAACATCTTCAGTATGTTGGCATCATGTTGACAAAGTTTGGTGTGAACTACTTATTCCTGCTTGGAGGAGTATGAATTTATTTATAGCCTGATTTTTCCAAAATCCACATTCAAATCAAAATAGCAGACTTCCTGTTGGTCGCAGCTAATGGGTGTACAATAGAAAGTTGTCCGGCGTGATGAGACCAATATACATACCAAGTTTTGTGTCTGTAGCTAAAACTAACCCCCCAACTTTTGACAAAAGGTGGCGCTATAGAGTGCCTCCTCCACACCCATTTATGAGCCTTTGCCAGTGTCTAACTATCATTAATACTGATGTGTGTGTTGAGTTTCATGAAAATCTAAGCTTATTAAGTGCCCCCAAAACACAGGAAACAAATGTTAAAGTTTGACACGTTGCCATGGCAACAGCATTTGAAGTATCAATGACCTCTTTATAGATTGTCATCGGCCGTGTTTTGGCATTATTCTGATGAAGTTTGAAGCAAATCGAGTAAAATTAAGAGGCTTATTTAAAAGCATTTTGAAAACGACACACTTCCTGCTGCCAGTTGGTGGTGCTAAAACTCTGACTCTCAATAGTCACATCTATGTGATCAGCATCATAGAACGAACAAACTCCTGAAGTTTCATCAGAATCAGACAATGTGTGCAGTAGTTATTAGCCATTTCCTGTTTCTCATTTGTCGCCATAATTTCGTCACCTCGCCACGGCCAAACCGTTCGAGATATCAAAAATCCCTCCGCAATTTAGCATCCCCAATGTCTTGAGGTCATGCTGACTGAGTTTGAGGTTGTAAAACTAAGTTTCAAATGTATACGTGCAAGTATGTGCGGGATATACATCAAGTTTTGGGAAGGTGTTCCAGGGTGCGCTGTAGAGCCCCTGTGTCACGCCCGGGTCCCGGTCTCTGCGGCGCCCTAATGACCGCAGATTCCGATGTGTGTGCCAATTTTCAAGAGTTTTTGAGCATGTTAAGGCCCCCAAAATGCCCCGTTCAGTCGAAAAAAAATAAAATAATAATAATAATAAATATAGCTGCAAGCAGCGCAATTGCCATGCCGGTAGCATCAGGAAAAACGGTGCCCAGCGGACACATGCATTTACAATAACCCTCTGGCAGTTTACATTTAAGGGTTACAGCAATGAATGGGTTACACTATAAGATCAACACACACACACACCAGGAAAGAACCATATATAAATCTTTGGCAAGACTTTACCATGCAATATCATTTGTTATCATTAATAAATGCTATTTAATTATTGTTCATGTTAATCAATATATTTATATTAGTTAACAATAATTATATAGCATTTATTAACATTAATTAATATTAAGTTAAAAATTATTAGTACATTATTAAAATGTAAAGTTGGATATTTTATTATTAGTTTATGTACTGTGAATTAACATGAACATGAATATTTTTTATAAATGAACAATAAAAAATATTAATAAATGCTGTAAAAAATATAGTTCATTTTTCATAGTTCAAGTTAATGCATTAACTAATGTAAACAGCAGACCTTATTTAAAATTGTTACCAACACTTTTTATGAATAACAACCATTTTTAAATTTTATTTTAATGATCTATAAGCATTTGTGAAATAATTATATACAAATATATTACCAGTAAAGTACATATTAACTTATTTTATGTATTTGTTTCTTATTCTAATTAATTTAACTGAGCGGTAAATTATCAGACTTTAAAGATTTCTTATCCTATCAGTAAGAAAGCGTAAGATAAATATATATATGTAGGCACTATATAATTATGTAAAAGTATTCTGACAGTACAGTACATGTCAACTGATTCGATTGAATTATTTTTCTTTCCTAAACACTGAGAATAAGCAAAGAAGGATTAGGACATAAAAAGATCCCTTGGATCTTACAGTCTTCATCTGCTAAGTTATGATGTATAATATCTTTCATGTTTTCTGGGCCTCTGAGCTAGATAGCATTTTGAAACTAACCACGTTTCCTAAGAATGACTTATTCTTCATATGTAAAAAAGTTTTGAAGAGTTAGAATAATGCATTTTAAAGATATAAGAAAATCACGGTTATTTTTTTACTCTTACTTTAATAAATTGCCATATCAACACCTTTCAAAATATCCAAAATCCGCTCGCAATTTAGCATATTCAGTATGTTGGCATCATGTTGACAAAGTTTTGTGTGAACTACTTATTCCTGCTTGGAGGAGTATGAATTTATTTATAGCCTGATTTTTCCAAAAATCCACATTCGAATCAAAATAGCAGACTTCCTGTTGGTCGCAGCTAATGGGTGTAAATGAGAAAGTTGTCCGGCTTGATGAGGCCAATATACATACCAAGTTTGGTGTCTGTAGCTAAAACTAACCCCTCAACTTTTGACAAAAGGTGGCGCTATACAGCGCCTCCTCCACGCCCATTTATGAGCCTTTGCCAGTGTCTAACTATCATTAATACTGATGTGTGTGTTGAGTTTCATGAAAATCTAAGCTTATTAAGTGCCCCAAAAGCACAGAAAACAAATGTTAAAGTTTGACAAGTTGCAATGGCAACAGCATTTAATGTATCAACGACCCCTTTACAGATTCTCATCGGCCGTGTTTTGTCATTATTCTGATGAAGTTTGAAGCAAATCGGGTAAAATTAAGAGGCTGATTTAAAAGCATTTCAAAAACAACACACTTCCTGCTGCCAGTTGGTGGCGCTATAACTTTGACTCTCAATAGTCACATCTATGTGATCGGCATCATACAACAAACAAACTCCTGAAGTTTCATTAGAATCAGACAATGTGTGCAATAGTTATTAGCCATTTCCTGTTTCTCATTTCTCGCCATAATTTCGTCGCCTCGCCACGGCCAAACCGTTCGAGATATCAAAAATCCCCTGGCAATTTTGCATCCCTAATGTCTTGAGATGATGTTGACCGAGTTTGGTGGCAATCTGAAAAAAACCCTAGTAGGAGTATCGCAAATTCCAGAGCATGCGTTTTTCACAAAACCTTGAATAGCTGACTTCCTGTTAGGCGAAGCATGGACTGTGAGCACGAAAATTGTTTGGCCCGATGAGGTCTATGTGCGTATGAATTTTGGTAACTGTAGGTCAAACGGTGTGCGTTACAGAGCCCCTCAAAAGTCGCATTTTTTAACATTAAGCCACGCCCCCCCCAGATGACCCCCCATATCAAACTCTGTCCAGCCCTGATGGCCGCAGATTCCAACATGTGTGCAAAGTTTCAAGAGTTTTCGTGTATGTTAAGGGCCTCAAAACCCCCCAAAACTTTGAAAAAATAAAAATAATAATAATAATTATTATTATTATTATAATAGCCCTTTCAGGGCTCGGGCCCTAATAATCCTTAGGGGATCAATAGGGCTCTCGCCCTTTTAGGGCTCGGGCCCTAATAATAATAATAATCCTTAGAAGAACAATAGGGCCTTCGGCCTTTTAGCGCTCGGCCCCTAATAATCCTTCGAAAAACAATAGGGCTCTCGCCCTTTCAGGGCTCGGGCCCTAATAAACAGAGCAATTCCAATAGGGTCCTCGCACTGAAGTGCTCGGGCCCTAACAATAGGGCCTTCGCCCTTCAGGTGTCAGAATTAAAGACAGTGCCAGAAGGATGCTGGAAAGGTAAAGTCTTCAAAATGTGCAACATTAATCAAACATTGTAAGTTACAACGCAAATCAGAAATGTAAAAAATAATCCCTTTACTGGTCATTTTGAAATGTCAAAATTTGTCTGCAATTGTTAACACAACATTTACCAGAGAGCTTCTCTCTTTTTTTACACACTGAATGGTGATACACAATATATACCTCGTTGTTGTTTTTAATGTGCATCCAAGTAAATGAGAATGACTCTCTGTCACAATTAGTGAAATTAAAGTAAAAAATTGTGTCAAAATTGTGTTTCTTCTGCTCTTATTTGACAGATGCAGTGATGACCAGGCAGCAACAGACTTGTACTTGAGGAATATTTTGTATTGGCTTAAGTTGTTAATGTTATTTTTCTTAATAAAAGCTGTATATGTAATTTGGTTTGGATGGATGGCCATTTTGTTGTGTTTTAGATGTATATATGTAGGCATTCATTAGCTGTCTATTTTGTCTATTCTTGGGCTATGGTTAGATGTCTATTAAATTTTCACAGACAGCCCAAATTCAGTCTTGTTTTAGCCTAGACCCGTATTCACTGTCTATTAGACATACATGTCGTTCACTAGTCGTCTAACTGATTTCTAGTCTATTCTTGGGCTATGGTTAGACGTCTATTAAATTTTCACTGACAGCCCAAATTTTGCCTTGTTATAGCCTAGACGTCAAGGCTGTGTTTGAACGGCTAATTGGTGTCTTTTAAATACAAAATGGCTTGCTGGGGCTGTTATGTCACATCATTGCAGGCTTTAGTGCTCAATTGATTGCCCTTAGTCGCAAAATTATTCATTTGCAAGAGTATAAAGTTACTCTAATTCAATTACACTTAAATCCTTACATTTTCATTCCATTGCTATTCAGAAACTTTATTCAGAACGCTGTTATTCATGGGTACCAAAGACGTCACTTCCGCTATCCTCGCCACCATGTTTGTGTCCGATGTGACAACAGACACAGCACATCTAAATTAGATTTAATGATATATTGAAATAATAAATTACTTTTTACTACCACTTCCCACACTTTGGGAAGTCTTTGACTTGATTGTATCTTTGGGACAGAAAGTGTAAATTATTGTGAACGTAGTCGCTCGATAAAGTCTTTAAGACCTTAAATAATCCTCGGCTGGCTGGTCACTCCACTTCACATTAAAATTAAAATTACCCGATTTTAAGCGTATCAGTCAGACAGGACTAGTTTTTATAACATGTATATGTAAATACATTTTTACTTACAATGTTATCTACGATGTTTACCGACTTTTCGGGCAGGATAAGCAATCTTTTGAAATCGTTCAGGTGGGCGTATCAGCTGCGCACTTGCAGACACAGGTAACTGATCCAACACAAAATATATTTCTTTCAGTAAGGAATTATGCAGGACATATTAAACATGAACGTATATATGGTATTGATTTGAATATACAATAAATAATACAACACACACCTCTGTTACTATATTGCTCTATGCTGTATTGAAATTCAAATCTTGAAAAGCTCGATGTATTTAAATCCGTACCATATGTAATTAGTCAACATTATTTCTCCAAGTTATGATGTGTAATTCTGTCCCTACTCAGACAGCACACGTACGTCTGGCCGACGTCGGCCCGTGAGCAGAATGTCGGCCTCATAACTATAACATCTAATAAGGATCGGCCAGGCATAGGCGGGTGTGCTCTGTTTTGCCAGCTCATCAAAGGTCGGCCCATGAGTTTGCTCACGACCGAAGGCCGATGCCGCGTTTTTGGACAGTTATTCGTCTCTTAGCAACCCACCAGCGAGAAGGCGACTCATCCGGGACATCTGTGGCTTTCAGGTAAGTTTTCACTTGAGTTAAATTGGGGAAAAAGTCTTATTTTGTTAGTTATGTGACACTTAGTAACTAGTAAGCGCTAGGTGCACTGCAGTACAGGAAAAAAGGCTTTGCAGCGAGCCCTACTTGATTTTGACTAATTTCCAACTAACCTTAACTTGTTTAGCTGCTTCGCTAACGGTAATGGCATCTCTACAGTGAGCTATTGTTGCGGTTCCTTTTTGAAATAAATGAGTTTTAAATTCATTATTGCATAATGATTGAATGAGACTGTGAATTATTAATGTAATGTTTTAATTCTAGACGTTTACTTATGTAAATACTGTGTGACTTTGACGTTTTAAGGAGTTGCCATGGAAACGGGGCGGCAACACGACACCTGACAGGAAAACTCTCTCGCTAATGTTGTCACTGCTTTTAGGTAAGTTACGTGCCTTAAATCATACAAATGTTACATAAAACTGTTCCTGACTCCTTTCTTTCTTCCCAACAAACACAGAACGTTGCTACAACGTAGCCAACCTTTTAGCAACGTTGTAACAACATGGCTAAATGGTTGTTGGCTCTACGTTGTGTTGTTAAGGTTGTTACTGCGTTGTCACAATGTTGTCATTCAACCATGGATCGCTGAAGGTTGTGCTTAGGCTGTCTGGACAACCACTGTACGACGTGTACTCGTCACTGTTCCGAAGCGCATTTTACAACTGAACAGACCGTTGGGCCGTTATTCTTCTTCAAGCCAGGATACGCGAGTATTGCTTTGGTTTTTCTCAGATAAATATGTAAATATCCAAACAAAACCTACAATTTTCGTGTCCAATGTGAGATGTATTTGTTCTGCTAATAAACTGAATGGACAGAATAGCTGACAATTCACATACTGAGTGTTAGTTTGCGGTTTGGTGTAATGCTAACTATATTTCTTTTAGTATTCAGATAACTGATATTTAGGAAAAAGAGTTAAACATATTCAGGTCATGTAAATGATAAAGTGTCTTAACATTACGACAAAAGTTATAAGCCATAATGAAGCTATGAAAAGTGATTGACATTTCAGCACAACAGACAGCAACATAAGCGCGTTCAATCTAGTCAATAAATAATATCTGTTACCTATTGGCCAATAAATTGTTAGATTTAACTCGCCAGTGTTTTTGATAAACGTGTACATTTGTGCCTACATTTGAGCACTCGGACTGAACGGTTATGTTTCTCTCTGTCTATCTAGAGCAGTGAGCGCATTATTGGCTGAGGAAAGCGCTCTGCGTTTCTCTCACACGCTAATGTCTTAAAATTGGCACACTATATAGTTCATTTTTTTTCCAGTTAAAATGACTTAGTTTTCATATAAGGATCACTGATTGCGTTTACGTTCTGATTTCAGCAAATCAGTTTGAGCCAAAGCAAACAACGTGATTAAAATTCATTAACCAAGCATTAGATCTTATCGCGTTTCATACTGATATTAGGCCTCAATTTAGCAGATAGATAGATAGATAGATAGATAGATAGATAGATAGTGTATATATAGGATATCTATATATGTATGTATTAAAACACTATTAATTATTACAAAATTAATCACATTATTACAATCATTAATAATTATTAATCATTGTTAAAGGAACAAAAGTCAATCAGTCAAGAGCAATGAGGGTTTATTTATTTTATTTTATTTTATTTTATTATAATTAAGTTTCAAGGTCTTTTTCATATATACTAGATTAATCCAAACTAAAAACCAAGTGTGAGATTTTTAATATTGCTTTAATGCTCTGTACAGCTGGTATTGGCATGATACTAAGTTTGACATTTAATTTTACAGCGATCAATTACCCCACATTTAGAAGATGGTTCATTGGACCTCTTCTCCCAATTTTAAGTAAGTATTCAGAGACTCAGCCTTATGGGTAGAACAAGCCTATAGCATTTCTGTACATATACTGGAGCTCAAACCTGGCTTATGTCACCCTAGACATTTCATTCACATCTTTTTCTTTCATATATGTACTATCCTATTATAATAAGGACCCAAAAAAATGAAAAAAAGAACTGATACAAAATTTACCTAAGATTTGATAGATGTTTAAAATAACTTTAAAATGTCTCAACGCAAAAGCAGTGATGTACTGGTACCTGTGGGTATATGTGTAATTTATAATATGTTTGTGTGTGTGTAATTAACGTCCAGAAACGTGGCGAGGAGATTGGTAATGTGACATCCATGTGACATCAGGGGTTCAACAGTATACAACACATTGATTAATAGCGATATTTATGTGTTGTGCAAGCCTAAACTTTTTCTCAGCGCGATATTCTTTCACTCGCAATGCACGGCAACCAGAAAAGTTGGTTTTATCAAGGATAACAGAGAAAGTAAGTGTTTTATCTCATTTACATTATGTATTTTATAAGATAATATTACTTTATAAAGATATTTGTATGCTGTATGCCCTAAACAAGCCTAAACGTTTCTCACAGATTTGAATTGCTATGCAGTGCTGACGCGGAGGTCGCTTTTAACAGGGAAACATAAGTAGTAAGTGTTTTACCTCATTAATAACAATATTTAAGGATTAATTGTGAATAATTGTGCACTCCTAAACTTTTTCTCAGAGTGATATTTTCTTTAACTTGTGATGTTGAGTACCTAGGAAAGTTGGTTTTATCAAGAAAAACACAGAAAGTAAAGGTTTTATTTAATTTACCTTACGTATTATATAAAGATCATATCTGTATTAAGATATTTGTATGCTGTGCGCTTAGACAAGCCTAAATGTTTCTCACAGATTTGCTATGTAATGCTGATGGAGGTCGCTTTTAACAGGGAAACACTAAAAGTAAGTGTTTTATCTCATTTAAAATATGTATTTCATAAGATCATACTGATTTATAGCAATATTTATGTGTTGTGCACTCCTAAACTTTTCTCAGATAGATTGTTATTCTTTCACTCAGGAGATGATGTGCTTGAAGAGTATGAAGCCACAATACATTAAGTGGGATGAGAAGAGTTTTGTTAGGACACATACCAGAGACATGGGTAAGCCATAATTGCATATTTTAAGATGCTTTTTTTTTTTTTTTGATTATTAAACAATAATAATAAAGAATCTGATTTCCTTTCGGTTTGCACAGTCATTTATTTATGTGCTGTCCCATTTACGTGCATTCGTTTTAGTAGGAGGAGTCCAACTTCAATGTAGAGAGAGATCAGTACGCACTTGGAATTATGACTTTGTTGCTGACGTTAAAGGACCAATTTTCCAGTAAGACTGACAATATATATGTACATAAATTTACAGTGAATTAAATGCTTTTACTCAAAGTAAAAAAAAAAATTGTATTCTATTGTATTATCTAGATTTAAACTGTCAGATTGGCATCTACATTAATGTTAGTCTTTTTGGTTCTTATTCCGAGGTCACTGTAGCCACCCAGATCCAGACTGTATCCAGGTCAAACAGTCACTGCAGGTACCCGGATATAGTCCGTACCCAGCCCAGATGGTGGATCAGCACCTAGAGATGATCTCTACAGCCCTGAATGTCAGCAGAGACCAGGACAAATAGATGAGCGCCAGAGACTGATCCCATCTGTAAAGGTGCTTTGAGATACTCTACATTGCAAAAAACATTATATATAATGGTAACTTGACTATTTGACACTTGTCTCTGACATTTCCCCTGATAAATGAATGTGAACTTATCCTGTTTTTTATGTTTTTGTTGTTTTATCTTTCAATTTTACAGGAGCACTTTTGTGATGCTGCAAGTGAGAATGTATATCTTGCTTGGCTGAAAACTGCAGAGAAACGCATCTTGTCATGCTGAAAACAAAAAATGAGACTATACTCTCTTCAAGGAGGTCCAAACACCATTAGCAAAGACTGTCGTTGTCATTATAAACCTTATGACATTAAGAGTACATAATATGCACCACATTAGAATGTGTATTTTGTGCCTTTGCATTGATATGCCTTGACATTATGATGTTTTAATTGTTGTAAGAACATGTTTTTACATGTATTGAAAACACTGAATGTGAAGAAATTTTGTTGCAGGGAAAATTATACGTTTCATTTTGTAAATAAATGTAAATGTGAATTGTTTTGTGTTTTTTTCACCTGAACATTGTTGCTGTTGACCAGTTAATCCAACTTTGGTATTTTCATCATCCATTCTGGTGTTAATATTTTACATGTTAAGAGTTTGTTAGTAACACTGTCAGGGTGTTAATAATGTTAACTCTTTCAAAAGTGTTAGTTTAACACTTTACCGCTGGTAAGTCTACAGGGGTTCACCGGTTTAAGAAATTTCTGATCGTACAAACCTGCTTCTTTTCATTTTCAAGGTATTGTTTTAGCTATAAATGTACCGATTCAAATTAGTAATTAATAATAATGATTAGTTTACACTCTGCGCGCCTCCCCTAACATGCTCTCGTGTATCAACAGGCAGAATAGAGTAGGGGGACGGAGCGGGCGCATCAGGCGCAATCATTAATGTACTGTTCCGGGTCAATTTGACCCGATTTGATTTTCAAGCTGTCGGAAATATCAGTTAACTTGTGTTTTTTTTTTTTTTTCTTGAAGTTTTGTGACTTTTCCTTATTTAAAGTCATGAACATGCATGCAAAGTTTCAACACGCTGATGTGTTTTGACATGTCCAAAAAAATTTTTTTTACGTTCGTACTGTTCCCAGGTCAATTTGACCCGCCTATTTTAATGTTCTGAGGCAACTCTACGGACCCAAAATAATAATATTTTTTTGTTATTTTTTGTTATTTTAGTTTTTTACTATCAAATTAAGTTAAAAATATTAGTTTTCCCCCATTCATTTTAATACAGAAAAATATTTTGTCAGCCAAAGATGGTAAAAAATTAGCTAACCATATCTTTTTCAATCTATCTAAAATACTATTAAACCCATGTTGTTTTTCTTGAAATTTTGTCACTTTTTCTCATTTAGGGTCATGAACATGCATGCAAAGTTTCAACATGCTGATGTGTTTGTGAAATGTACATACAGAAATTTTTATACGTTTGTTATGTTCACGGGTCAATTTGACCCGCATAGGAAGCCATTCAAAAGCAACTGTACACACGCAAAATAACAAATTCCTGTGCTGTATGTCAGAGCTCCTCAACTCTAGTCATGAAGCGCCTTCGAGTGCCAGCATCTTGATGAGTTTAACAACTTTTTAATTTCAAAGTTTGTGAAAACAAAACTGTTTAGCCTTTTATAACTGTAAGTCCCACTTTTTGTTAATAGACATAAAAATGACTTTTCCAGCTAAAATTGTTATAAATCTTGAATACTTTGGAGCACAAACTTAAGATTGGTATCTTTTTAAAGGTGAAACATCACAGATTATTGTAGAAGCAAAAAAAAAGTTATAAAAGTAAATTTATAAAAAGTTATAGAAGTTTAAATTTATAAAAATGTAAAATATAAAAATATATATTTTTTATATTTTATGTAAAATATACATTTTACAAAACATGTTTACCTCCAAATCTCCAAGTAAATCAAAGCCAGTCATCTGAACAAGTTTTGTGCCAAATTTTTGATTGATATCTCAAAAAATTAATGTTTAAGTAAGATTTTGTGGATGCAGTACCAAACTTTCCACTAGAGGGACTCTTGATTTCCATTTATTTTTTGAGTGTTCCGAACCATATATTTTCATAATTTTCTAAATATTTATGAAGTAGACAGCTTATTCAAAAATAGTTTGGGCAGTAACTTTAATATTTGATTTGAATTCAATCTCCAAAACAAGTACAAAATACATATAGAATAAGAGTGCGTTTGTCACCAATATCACAAATAGAGAATCTATCGCTATTTATCTATTGCTCTGTCATTTTTTTGAAAAACAGTCACCAAATATGAAAACTAGAGTCCGAAACCTTTCAAATGATATATAGTTTGTCATAATTACTTTAGGTTTAGATCAAGATATTATCATTAAAATATGTGTAATCACATACATCCCACAAGCGTAGGGGAGGGGCAGTCAAAAATAGTGGTTAAAAACATTCATTTATGAATCTTAAATTCAGATATTCATTGTTTGTAATGTGTGAAAAGTATTGATATTAAAAGTTAATTGATTTTATTTGATTGTATGTTTTTTTTTTTTCATATTGTAATTTTTGTGGAATTACATTGAATCCAATACGGGTCAATTTGACCCGGACCATACAGTAAGTCACCTGTTTTCGAACAGTACATGAGGGATTTTTGATTTTTTACTATTTTATTGTTCTCTGTTTAGACCTGTGCCTGCCGCGCATCATTTTCTGGCCCCGGACTGTCTGTCTGGTTTTGACTTGTGTCTACGACGTTCTCGTCTGCGCTCCCCTGTCCGCTGAATTCTTCAGTCCGGATGAACTGCGATGTTGCCACAACGTAACTGTGTTTGTTGGGTTGTAATTGACAGGTTTCTGTTGAATATTTACTTTATAGAAATGGTTTAATGTCTTCGAAAAAGTCCGTTAGCATCTCACAGACGAGGTAGGCTAACTCTAGAGATTGAGCTCTTGTTTATGAAACTTTGGGCTTTCAATCAAATCTTCTCGTGTGTATATAGCAGGTTTTGACTGAAGTGTAGAGGTTTTACTGCTATTTTGACTATGGGTTAATAGAAGTAGGCAAATTTATTTAACCTAAATGGCTGAAAACAAGTTCAAATGCGTTTTGATCTTTTAAGGTAAACGAATATTGATAAAAAATGGTTCTGTGATTTCAGTAGGACAGAAATAAACCCTCCACAACAGAAGGGAAGCTGCAAGGTTTCAAAATTTCAGCAGGAAATATACAGGAGAACTGAAGAAGCTCATGAAATAACTTAATATGCATTTTTTTCCACAAAATATATTTCACCTATATCACCGTGCATCATTATTCTTTTCTTTTTTTCTGCAGAGTTATATATTTATTTATTACAGTAATTTTAAGAAACTAAAAACATAGATTCTGTTATCTAGTTGTAGTATATTATAGATTCTGTATATTCTTTCTATTTTCTGCATTTTACCTGTACTTTAGTTTGTTTCCTTCTAATAAACCAGCAACTGCATACTAAATAATGTTGTCTCTGTGACAAATTGCTTGTTTTGTTCCTAGATTTTTCCATGCTGATGGCCTGCTGCACATCAACAGACTTAGAGTGAACCTCCTTCTCCAAAGGGCTATAAACCATTGGACTAGGAAGTAAAATCTCAAACATACACTACCGTTTCATAAGTTTTGGTATGGTCAAGTCTTTTCTGCCTGTCACAACTTTGTGTATTTGATTAATAATACAGTTAAACAGTAATATTGTGAAATTAATATAATGTTTAAAGTAATTTTGTATTTTTATATTCTTAGAGAAGTCATTTATTCCTATGTTGCAAAGCTACATATTCAGCATCATTACTCCAGTCTTCAGGGTCACATGATCCTTCAGAAATCATAAGGTGTGTTCAACTTAATGAGGCGGTACACAGATCGAGCAAAATCTGATGCCAAGTCTCTGTCACGTGTGGCATCATAGTACCACAATAGTGCTCCGAGAGCAGACAGGTGACTCAGCCGGTGCAGTCACCAAAGAAGCTGAAAATGCAGCTTTGATAACAGAAATTACATTTCACAATGTATTTGCATAGAAAACTGTTATGTTAAATTATAATAATATTACACAATATTATTGTTTTTACATTTATTGTTGACCAAATAAATGCAGCCTTGGTGAGCAGAAGAGACTTCTTTTAGAGGGATAAAGGGATAGGTCACCTAAAAATCAAAGTTTTGTTATTAATTACTCACCCTCATGCCGTTCCAAACCCACAAGCATATTTTTGATGAAATTCGAGAGCTTTCTCACCCTCCATAGACAGCAAGGGTACCACCACGGTCAAGACACAGAAAGGTAGTAAAGACATTGTTAAAATAGTCCATGTGGCATCAGTGGTTCAACTGTAATTTTATGAAGCTATGAGAATGCTTTTTGTGTGCCAAGGAAACAAAAATAATGACTTTATTAAACGATTTCTTCCCTTCTGGGACAGTCTGTTGTCATTATCAAGAGTACCACGATGTATGCCTGTGCTTTCCTCTCCTTGTAAACAAGGCGCAGCACATGCATGTACTACGTCAGCAGCATTACACACGTGAGTCGTTATACTGTCTGTACTCTGTAGTTACCAAACACCTCTCAGAGGCTAAAACAGGAACCCATTGCATTTACGACACAACAAGAATACAATGTTGGTAAGGAAAAAATTATCTTTTTTGTTCTTCTTTATTGCACAGACTTATGGCATAAAGATTTATTGTATTATGTTGATCAACAAAGAATACATTGCCCCTGCTCACCCCCTCTCCCTCCTTCTCTAATTGAACAGGTGATTAATATTCTCATTCCCACGTAACCCTGTGACTCTCCACCATGAACATGTGACAGAGACAAAAACACGTTAACTTTTTCATGTCCACTACACTCTCCATAATGGCGGCAAACTGTACCAGAAGAAAAGAAACAGAAATCGTTGAATATAGTTGTTATTTTAGCACAGAAAAGTATTCTTATAGGTTCATAAAAGTACGGTTGAAATGTTAATGTCACATGGACTATTTTACAGATGTCCTTACTACCTTTCTGTGTCTTGACCGTGGTAGGACCCTTGCTGTCTATGCAGGGTCAGAAAGCTCTCAGATTTCATCAAAAATATCTTAATTTGTGTTCTGAAGATGAACAAAGGTCTTATGGTTTTGGAATGAGATGAGGGTGAGTAATTAATGACAGAATTTTCATTTTTGGCTGAACTAACCATTTAAATTATATGAAATGTCTTTTTGTATTTTATTGCTTAACTTTGGAATAATTGATCCTTCCTGATAATTGTTCAGGCACAATCTTTTAGTTTAAATTAGATTAAAATACACATTTTTAGCCAAGTATTAACATAACACATTTCATAGCACTGCACTACAGTTATATGTGATTAAAGGAAAAGTCCACTTCCAAAACAAAGATTCACATATCATGTACTCACCCCATTGTCATCCAAGAAGTTCATGTCTTTCTTTCTTCAGTCATAAAGAAATTATTTTTTCTGAGAAAAACATTTCAGCATTTTTCTTCATATAATGGACTGATATGGTGCCCCGATTTTGAACTTCCAAATCGCCGTAGATTTAGCAGCATAGTACTGTAAAAACCTACAGTACAATACCACATTTATACATTACAGTAAAATACTGTAATTTATATTGCATTCTGGGTAATTTTGACTTGGCAGGAATATTTTACAGTATATTTTAGTGTTGCTGTAACCTTGCTGTAGCCTGACTGTAATATGCCAGGCAATAATACAGGACTGCTGTAAATAGCGTGCCACCTGGCGCCACATCACACAGACAGAACACAACTGCTGCTGACCGGAGAGAGAAGCAGAACGGCGGATTACTGCAAATTCGGTAAATTCATATTTGATTATATTTTTAGTGTGGAATGAAACCGCAAGTTTAGCCGCAAATGTTATTATCTAACTCCCTCAAAGCTGTGGTCGAAACTCTGTGAGTTACGCGCTCTTTCACCCGCTGCCCTTTTATATCTAGTAAATTAACGTTAGCTCATGGTTTATTTCCACCAAAACTAGAGTCGATGCTTGTTGGAACTCTGGAAAGACAAACCGAGGCCATTTTGGTTAGTTTTATTTTGTATTCTGTTGAGTTTAAACAAAGCTTGCTTTACTATGGTATGCGAGGTAAAATAACCCCGATTCGAGCCTGTCAATGACAAACACGAGCACTTTTTAATACATACATTTACGGTGCGTCAGAAAAAAAAGTTGGGTTCACGGTCGCGGTTAATACTGGACATAGTCGCTATTAGTCAACAAAGATAAGTAAAATGCATGCCAATATCTTCAGCAAAGTCAAGCATAATATGTTTGTTTTTTTAAATAACTGATGTATTGTTGGAGTGTATGAAATACACATGTATATGCAACAGTCTACGTGACTTTAGCCTATACATCGTCAACAAGTAAGCTAACACATTATTGAATCAAATTTATTTGATTTCTTGCAGGTCTACAGTGTGGTCCACTTGTCTTTGCACCCTGGGAAGGGCAATGCTGTCGCATGGCAGTATTTTGTAAGTTTCATTTAAATTAATTAAATTTTTGTTTACAGTCATCAGATGTTTACATACACCTTGCAGAATCTGCAAAATATTACTTTTTTTTACCAAAATAAGAGGGCTTATAAAAAAAAAAATGCATGATATTGTTTATTTAGTACTGACCTGAATAAGATATTTCAAATAAAATATGTTTACATATAGTCCACAAGAAAAAATAGTGGAATTTATAAAAATGACCACATTCAAACGTTTTCATACACTTGATTTGATCCACATGATCCACATCAGTTTACTTTTTTTTTTTTCTTCTTTTTTTTATGTTAAATTTACCTGATCTTCAAAAGAACAGGCAGTTTAACTGTTCACGTACATGAACAACTAAAAAACAAAAAAACAGCTGTGGATCATTCAGGTAACAACACAGTATTAAGAATTAAGTGTATGTAAACTTTTAAACGGGTCATTTTTATAAGTTCTTTTATAAGTTCTTTTCTCTTTTGGACTATATGTAAACTCTTATGTGAAATATCTTATTCAGGTAAGTACTAAATAAACAATAACATGCATTTTGTATGATAATCTCTCTTAACATTTTGCAGATTTAAGGCAAGGTGTATGTAAACTTTTGAATTCAAATGTATTTATTCTTTCATTTATTTTTCATCTGTGCTACAGAATTTTTATTCACTATTTTTTTCCCATGCTCTGTTCATTTTTCCTGGTGCTGTGGATAACAGGTTTTGTCTTTGTGTGTTCCATGACTATATTTCAGTTTCACCACTGATGGGAATAAGTATACTGCCAGACTGCCAGGGAGTGAGCAGAAGATTACGACGGTGGTGCAGAGTGATGGCCATCAGCCCTGCATGTCAACAGCTTCATTCAGTCCAAAATGATGTTTAAATGGAGGACTTCACAGAGAGGGTCAGTGGCCTGTTTGCCACCACCCACATGTCCTGCATTTAGGGGTGAGGGTTATAAGACACTTGTTGTTGTTTTTGCTAATTTTAAGATAGTTTTAAGATAAATCAAGTTCTCTCTTAGGACATTGATTCCCAATCCAGCTCTCAAGATGCATCTGTTTGTTTCATTTATATTCTTGCGCACTTAAAATGCTTTCATGGCTGTAAAATGTTGATGCACTGTACTCTGGGTAGCAAACACAATACTAAAATGTTTTGAAATGTTTTAATAAAAATACTTTTGTAATTATGTTTGGATTGTCTTTTGATTTGTAATTTTATTCTGAATTATAGTAGTATCACAATTTTACTAACTATTTGTATGTACTATTCCTACTACACAATACACAATTATTGCACAATAGCAAATTACAGTAAAAACAAAATTGCAAAGTACTGTAAAAATACAGTACAATACTGTTTTGTAGCTTTACAGTACACTATTCTACATACTGTAAAGTTACATTACAGTACATTAACTTGTTGCCAACCTTGCTGTCAGTAACTTACTGTAAAAATACAGGAAAATTTTTAACAGTGTATGGCTTCAAACGATCCCAAATGCGTTTGTAAACGATCCCAGCCATAAAAAGGGTCTTATCTAGCGTAACGATCAGTTATTTTCATAAAAATAATACAATTTATATACTTTTTAATGTGAAACACCTGTCTTGTCTTACTCTGCCTGGACTGTTTTTTTTTTTTTTCTAATTCATGACTGTTTTTTTCTCATTTATGTCGAAAAACTCCCATCTCATGTTCTCCCTCAACTTTGAAATCATCTTATATGGCTGTTTTACCTTTTTGTTAAGGGTGTTTGATCTTCTTTGCATGTTCACTTTGCAAAGACTGTGTCGGTACTTCTGCAGTAATGCAGGATGATTTTGAAATTATTTTTGATGCCGAGGGAGAAAATACGGTCTTTTTGATATACAGAGTTTTTTGACATACTGTCTTGAGCCAGAAAACACAGAGTTCAACGAAAGCAAGGCAAGACGAGCATTTGAGAATAAAAAGTATTTGAATTGTATTTTATTTATTTTTTTTAAATAACCTATCGTTTCGCTAGATAATTCCCTTCTTCCTTGACTGGGATCATTTACAACCCCATTTGGGATCGTTTAAAGCTGCATTTAAACTGCATTTTGGAAGTTTTATAATCGGGGCACCATATCAGTCCATTATAGGGAGAAAAATGCTGAAATGTTTTTCTCCAAAAACATAATTTTTTTTATGACTGAAGAAAGAAAGACATGAACATCTTGGATGACAATGGGGTGAGTACATCATATGTGAATCTTTGTTTTGGAAGTGGACTTAAATAAATCACCTTTCTCTGAAATAAATAATAAAAGCTGCTATACTAATCTTTCTCCTTTTGCTTTACTGTTTCTATCTCTGGATGCCCATCCCAAGGTTACTAGAGTTTACTCCAGTTCCAGATTGGATCCAGCCTCACTTGTGAAGACTTCAGATGATGACAACACTCAACAAGACTTCAGATGATGGCAACTGGACATACAAAACTGACAAATATTATTCTTATATTGCCTTTACGGGTAAGTTTGACGATTTTCAACCTGCTTTGTATTATTGCAGTGTTTCTAATATCTGTAAATGAACAATATTTAATCTTTCTCTGAGTGATGTGTACCTATCCCCTTTTATTTGTAAGCAACACTCTGCAGGATAACGAAAAAGAAATGACAAAATGGCAAAAACGCACTTTTTGGATCATCAAAATGCTGAGTTTTGCGGGCAAATAAACTGGGTATCTCTGAGAAAGATTAAACATTGTTCTTTTACATGTATTTCCAACATTGTAACAATACAAATTGGATTGAAAATTGTTGAACTTACCCTTTAATAATCTTGAAGGATAGTGTGTGAGCACATGACTAGAGACTTTAGTAATATATATATATATATATATATATATATATATATAAATTATTTGTATCATATAATTTCAAACATTTTAACTGCTGTAGTGTTTGCTTGGTTTTTATTTTGTTTATGTCGTTCTTGTATTATTGTAACTCAGTTTTTGCCATGAAAATAGTCTTAGATTCTGGTGTGGCAATACAAATAGATAATTACTAGTACTGAACACATGACATGTTTTATGTTTGAGCTGCTGTCATATGGACATTACTTTGTTGCCAGAAGATCTTCCCCAGTAAGTCTCAGTCACCTCTGGCTGATTAAATAATTTTTTTTTTTTTTTTTAATCCTGAAAAAATGCATTTTCTGCAAACCTACTTTGAAATAAGTATTTGAAAAGATGCTTGTACTTATACAACAGTTAACAATGGTTTTACTATAGTGAAACTGTAGCAACCATAAGTGTTTTAACAAAGTTTAGTTTTTTGTTTTTTGGTTCATACCAAGGTTTTGATGCCATGGTTCTACTATAGTTCTACTGTAGTTATATTGTAGTATTGTAGGTAACCATGAGTATAGTAATCATATTTTTTAAATCATGGTAAAATTTGTAGTAACTATGGTTTTACTGCAAATACTGTAGTAATGGTTATTTTTGTACTTACTATGGTTTTACTGCAACAGTCATAGTTAAACCATTGGTATTGTAGTAAAACTATGGTTGATTTTGTTTTTAGTATGGTTTTACTGCAAATGCTGTGGTAAAACCATGGTTAATCTTTGAAAGAGTACAAATTGAATGAAATGCTTCTCATTTGTATGTCACTTTTGATAAAAGCATCTGATAAATGTAAATGTATTTGCATGTTTAATATGTTTATTGAAAATATTAATAAATTTGCAACTGTTATTGAGAGTGGTGTATGTTGTTTTATTATAAACCAGCGGCTGCTGCCGCGGGTGATCCTAGAATAACGATGAGCAAAACGCCAGTGAGCGCACACGCAGAGCAGCCGGGATTTACGGCTGCATCGGCCGAACATCGGCCGGAAGACATTTTCGATCAAATGCAGACGTCGCGGCGATATCTTGCCGATTAGCAAACGCTCCCTGAGCGACATCGTGCCGATGGAATTTTGTAAATGGGGTCGACGTCGGCCCGACGTATGTGTGCTGTTAGGGTAATTGAGCAACATCAATTTCAAACTCTTAAAGATCGCGCAAATTCTATTATATTAAGTTAACATTATCTGACTATAACTCTACCTGATTTTGCCCAATTTCGT
The DNA here is from genome assembly GCA_012976165.1 of Labeo catla. NCBI lineage: Eukaryota > Metazoa > Chordata > Actinopteri > Cypriniformes > Cyprinidae > Labeo > Labeo catla. The sequence goes on along the minus strand of VONZ01001022.1, from coordinate 102,964 downwards.
CAATGAAAATAGTCTGAAACAAAGTCACAGCTGAGCCGCATCTCTATTCAAACACAGCTGTGTTCCGTTTATAAATGAACGTGTTTTTAAACGAGTCATTGATTCAATTACACATTCGTAAAGAGAGTCGCTTGCATTCCTGAATGAATGATTCAGTAATAAAATCAGTGACTTACCGCCATCTGCTGACAGCAGAGATGGGGACTCGAGTTTGAGACTCGGACTCGAGTGCGACTTAAGTCGCACACACAGTGACTTCAGACTCGACTTGAGACTTGTCCTCGAAAGACTTCAGACTCGACTCGGACTCGAGCTGCGGGACTCGTGAACAATGTTTATTTTTAGGAAACAACTGATGAGCTCGCTGTTATTCCCCTCCCTCCATTACCTATAACCTGCCCATGTAACACGCGACGTGTATCTGCTGCACGCGGGCGCGGCCACACATTTTTTATTTTTTTATTTTAGGCGCGGCCGCCACACATGAGAGGACAACGAACAAACATGTCGACTGCTGTGCCATTCATCGTTAGCTTTGGATTTTAAAACTTCAAACAAGACGGCCCAAACAGAAGAAGTGCTCAATGCAAAATATGTGATATGAGGATAAAAGATTCAGTATAGACAGCGTCATTGATTATAATAGAGCTTTGTGATATCGCGAACTAAGCTTTTACTAATTTTAAGGGAGTTTGTAAATGAGATACTGATTTAATACAGCAGTTAAATAAACAAGATGTTATTATTAAGTGACTTACATTGTCTGACTGTAACACTATTGCCTGATTTTGCTCTATTTCGTCGTCAAAAGTAGTCTGAAACAAGTCATAACTGAGCCGCTGCGCATCTCCATTCAAACACAGCGGTGTTTCGTTTATGAATGAACTCGTTTTTAAAACGAATCTAGTGAAATGATTCAATTTCCCATTCATAAAGACAGTCACTCTTTACTCCTAAATGAAGCAGCAGTTCGAACGAATCAAATGAATGATATGATTCAGTAATTAAATCAGTCTCTTGCCGCCACCTGCTGGCAGTTATTCAAATCATTTAACATTTCTGTATTAAAACAATTTGATTTAAAACATTAATCTCAACAATGAATTTAGGAATATGATTGCACTTCTGCCACCTCTGAGCCTCATTAAACATATGAAAAGGTAAAAACAAAAGTTAAATTCCCTTGTAAATCACTTTAAGGAGTCAAATATCACCTCATAATGGGAAGGCAAATTTTTTTATCAGATTTTTGGATTATTGTTTAGAATGTGCTCCTAAAATTTTGATTGTGCTACTAATTTTTTTAAATTAGGAGCACAATGTGATGTTTGACCATATTTGGTCTGTACTGTACTGTGTGTTCATGCTACAAGGCGAAATACAGATATTAACTTAAAAGTAAAGCATTATTGGTGTTTTTGTCATGTTGCAATAACCTGTTTACACTGATTATATACCAAAATCAAAGCTGATACTGTATGCTAATAGATAAAGGAGTCATTATAACATATTACATGCTTTGAGTTCCTTATATATAGCTATGCAGTGTTGGATGGGTCGCTGTACGTGATGCAACACTTATTATAACCAGAGACTTAATATAATAAAGAGACTTGAGACTTGACTTGGACTCTAGTTCAGAGACTTGAGACTTGACTTGGACGCTAGCTCAAAGACTTGAGACTTGACTTGGACTCTAGCTCAGAGACTTGAGACTTGACTTGGACTCTAGCTCAGAGACTTGTGAGCATCTCTGGCTGACAGTTATAGTTTAATTTGTAAAATTTTATTTTCATTTTATCTGTTATTATTTTATTGAAATCATTTGATATTTTTATATTCAGAATGTTATATTTGACATTTTTGTATTATTAACGTTTATTATTAACATTTATCCCAAAATGTAGGCTGAATTAACAAACGTTTAAACCATTACCTGCTTAAAAATTGTTAACGAAATAATTGTTGGAACATATGCATTAGTCTGTACGAATAAAAACACTATAACAAAACAGCATAAACAGTAATTAACTGTAAGGCAAATTATATGTATACAAAGCATAAATGTTTATTCAGATTTCAGAATGAGCATTTTGACATTTGTAAACATGGTGATCGTCCGATGTTTATCATGTTCATCTGATGTTCGCTTCTGTAATGTATATGAAGGTAACTTTTTAATAAGCAGAGGGAATTCCGGACATTAAACAAATAAACGTTTACATGCTTAGGACGCTTGCGTTGTGAGAATGTACAGTGAGACGTCAGATATGAAAACGCTGACTTGTTAGGTGATGTTTTCTCATTAAAATCGTCTAATTTCCTATTCATTCAATAGAATGTTTGCGAGTACTAGGGAATAGCAATATGGCGGCGCAGTGGCTTCTCACTTCTATGACGTCATGAGCAATCCAGTTCTCTATTATAGATCAGTGGTTCCAAGTCAGTTTAATCACCGTTCTATAATAATGTGCTGCTTTAAATGATGCACACAAATACGCGCGCGCACACACACGCACAGAGTGAGGTAGGAGATGGCATTGCGCTGCGCACATAAACTTGTTGTCAACGCCTCCCCGCGATATTGATTAATAAAATAGCCTAGATACTAGATCGCTACATTATATTCCTCATCAAGTAGGTGGTGAAATCGCTGTTTTTGAAGTAATTAATTGTTTTTAGAGAGAGACGGGCTGACACAGCATGACTGTCTGCACACACAACTGTCATCTCTATCTCTCTCTCAATCGATAGATAATTATTTGAATAAATGCTATAATTCATTCAAATAAATGTGATCCTTCCGCACTATTTCATCAGCGTCTGATTTGAAGCGGGCAGAATGCTACAGCTGCGTGCCATAACTGACGAAAATAACCGTCATGTTTACCCTGTCGCGATTTTAGCTCAAAAGGGAAATGTATATAAATAATTACAATTAATTATGATTAATTACAATTATTTATATCAGCTGCCAGTAGTAACTGTAGCAGAATTAAATTTCCATCAACTAATCTGTTCGCCCAGCGAACATTCAGTAAAATTTGTATATCAACTCTGAGAAATTATATTTTCTTGGCCACAGAAAATAACTTTCTTAAAGTACTATTGCATTGCAGCATGTAGCTCAAATCGGAATCGTAAAGGGACATTAATTTTGCAAGGCAGAATCAGAATCAAAACTCATGTAATTTGTGCACAAGAGTTTTATTAACGAAGGACTAACACCTAATCTAAACAAGCAACATGAAATCACTGACACATGGGGGAGTGGTCAGTGAAAAGCCATTAGAGAGAGACAAGGAAATAAAGCTATGAAAGAGTTAACCACCTGCCTTAAACCATCAGTGCTGTCTACAGCGTATACTAAATCTCTGTTTTGTTTAGTTAAATGTACGATACTTGCATTGCCTTGGTCTTGAATAAGTGCAGTCTCGGGTGAAAGTCTTGATGGTTTGGAGCAGTGGTGTTTTGGATCACGATCACGTTCTTCCGGGTCCGAAGAGTGATGAACTCCAAAGATGTGCTGACTCGATGGTGACTGGGAGTTTCTTCCCATGTGAAAAGTGTAGAAGAACCAAGAGCTAAAAGGGACCCAGCTGAAGTCCTGTGATCTTTGGGGAATGGAAAGACAAGGCCGCAAGGCCTGGCGCAACTTAGAGAAGTCCTGACGAGTTCTAGTTCATCCTCCTCATCCTCTTAGATTCTAAAGAACTCATGTGAGACAACAGAAGAAAACTAAAAAAAATGCGGAAAAGAGAAATGTCTGTTCGAGGACATTTCCATGAAGATGAATTCCAGGGTTGAGTGAAAATGTCTGTTTCTTTGTGGTCGAGAGCCACAGTCAAGTCAAGTCAAGTCACCTTTATTTATATACCGCCTTTAACAATACAGAATTGTGACAAAGCGGCTGTACAGTATTAAATAGGAAATAGTACATCAATAATGCAAAAGGGCAACAATAAACACTCAATTTTCAGGTAAAGGCAGTTAATCAAATACAATAAAATAAAATACAATATCGTGTGAAGAAAAAGTGTCCCCAACTAAGCAAGCCAGAGGCGACAGCGGCAAGGAACCAAAACTTCATCGGTGACGAATGGAGAAAAAAACCTTGGGAGAAACCAGGCTTAGTCGGGGGGCCAGTTCTCCTCTGGCCAGACGCAGAGGACTCATCTGGTTCCCGTGGTCTTGTGCCAACGGCCGTCTAGGTGACAAAGTCTTCACTGGGGATCCGTCTCTAGTCGATGTGGTCTCCGCTGACATTCAGTGCTGTAGAGGTCATCTCTAGGTGCTGATCCACCGTCTGGGCTGGGTACGGACTGAATCCGGGGGACCGCAGTGACCATCTGATCTGGATACGGACTGGATCTGGTGGTTAAGGTGACCTTGGAATAAGAAATGAATGCCATTCTTCTGACAATGCACTGAGAACATCAGGTGTTATCTGAAGTGTTCCCGGTTCCGGTTGACCTAATTAATGCAGCCTAACAATCCTTTAACGGATTAAAATTATAGGAATATGTTGATGTGTTATGTGTAAGCAAGGTTAAAGAGATGGGTCTTTAATCTAGATTTAAACTGACAGAGTGCGTCTGCGTCCCGAACAGTGTTGGGTAGATTGTTCCAGAGTTTGGGCGCTAGATAAGAAAATGATCTGCCGCCCGCGGTTGATTTTGATATTCTAGGTATTATCAAATTGCCAGAGTTCTATAGGTTAGGGCCTGTCGGGCCCCCCGGGCATGTCCTGTGCCAGCTCAGGCTCCCCGTGGGATCCTCCACACAGGCAGCAATCGGAGGATTTTGCAGAAGAGAGCGAAGAGAGGGAGAAAGCATGTGCATGATGCTTTTAAGGTTTGTGGAAGCTACACCTCCAGGAGAGCCAATAGCGACTTTCACCTTTGAAGGAAAAGTTTAGGACTCTTTGTCTGTGAGCATGGTATTTTGCATATATAATTTGATTGGGTGTTGATGCAAAACTACTGAGGATTTTTAAAACACTGATATGTTGCATCAGGTATCAGCATATAATATACACCATCATTTAGATCATCAAAATACAAATTCAAAGAGACCAAACATGGCATAGGTAAGTTATACTTCACTAGAGATCTATCATAACAAATGCATAATGAAAAACACAAAATCACAAGGCAATAATAGTAAAACTATACACAATGACCTGGGGCTATGTGTGATAGGAAGGTCAAGGATAGGTTTGTCTGCGAATGAATAGGAAAATAGTCATTTAGCAGTATATTTCTGTTTTAGAGAGATTTAAGTAGGGGAAGATTTTCTCTACATACTTGTAGGTCGTAAAGTTGATCTGATCTGGCTGAGGTATTCTGGTTGCCATGGTAAATCGAATGAACAATTGTATGTCTGATTGGCCCAAACCCTACAACCCATTCGGTCAAATACTGCCCTACAAAGAGCAATACTATTTTTAACTTGTCTATAACTTGGCAAACTTGTCTATAACTTCGCGTTGGGCGGTTCTGTGCCCCTGGGTTGTGCATTTAAAATCATTTAATGCACGGCAAACCGTTTATTATCCCTTACATATGGTAATCATTTTGAAGAAGTTTTCAGTGTTTTTAGCAAAACAGAACATTTGTTTCGATGTATAGTACTGTGCATACAGAAAGCACTCTGAGTTTTCCACAAGCATCCTAAGCCTAAGTAGATTGTAGGACCGTTGCCACCAGGGGCCGGTTGCACCAGCTGGGCGTACGCCCGGTTGTAACTGTGCGTTCACACCGCCGCAGGCGAGAGCGTCAAAATTCGCTCTGGCGGCGCTGCCAACAACGCTGTGCAAAGATTCATTGACGCTCTGACGATCGAACGCTTGGTCTTGTATTTAAAGCGGCCGCAAAGCAAACAAGCATGTCGATCTTGTGCAGACTGACCACAAGTAGGGTGCAAGTTAACCTCATTAAATATTTTAAACGTGAAAATAAGAAATGTAATTTAATTGTAGTTACATGTTTGCTAACGAAATAAACCAATTAAAAGCCATTTGTGTGGTGTGGCTTTTGTGTTCATGGTTAAGTGCTAGTCTAATTTCAAAATAATAGGAGACATTTACTAGCCTTGGTTTTTAATTAACATTAACATGAATTTGTGTGCAGCCTACATTGCACACCGTCTTGGTTGCAATTGGTCAAATCGGCGTTGTTTTGAGCAAATGAACTGCATTCCCGCTGAAAAACAAGCGTTCTAGCGGGAAAATGTTGCCTATAAATAGTGTTGCGCCTTATCAAATTCACCTAACGATGGAGGATCAATTTGTTGCGTTTGGTGTGGCATTGCTGTACCTGCGGAGAAGACGTCGGAGATGGGTATGGGTGCATGAAATTCTCCAAGCCCGTCAGCAGTTTGGGGAATATCACCGGCTGGTGCAGGAGCTGCGGCTGGATGACGACAGGTTCCAGCGATACTTCAGGCTGGATAGGGAGCAGTTTGACAACCTGCTGTCAAAAGTGGGGCCGCGAATTGCGAGGCAGGACACCAATTATCGGCGCGCTATTGAGCCGGCTGAGCGCCTCGCAATTTGTCTACGGTGAGTTCATAATTTTTTTTTTTTTATTATTTTTTTTTTTTTTAATTGGAGTTTAAATTTAGTTTTGTAATTTCAGTGGGTTGGAAATTTGTTTCATTGGTTGTTACATGGCTATTTATCAGTTGGTAATTAACGCTGCATTTTTGCAGTTGTGGACGAAGTATTAAGATCCTTTACTTAATAAAGTACAAAGCACCAATACCACACTATAAAAAATTCTCTGATACAAGTAAAAGTCCTGCATGGAAAATATTACTTAAGTATAATCAGGTATAACCATTACTTAATGTGGGTATAATCAGAAAAAGGATTAAACATGAACTGGGAATATTATACTATTATATATTATATAATTACATTATTTTTACTCATTCATTAATGTAAAAGCAGGATTTTACTGTTGGAGTTGGTTGAAGAAGTTTGTTGAGATGGAAAAAAGTAAGTTAAGTAAAAAGTACTGTATCCCCCTCTGAAAATGCAGTTGAGTAGAAGTAGAATAAAGAGGTGGCACCTCAAATTTGTATGCAAGTATGCTACAGTACTTTAGTAAATGTACTTCTGTTCACCACAAATGTTTTGTTTGTTCCATTTTGCCTAAGTAATTATTAGTTGTTGTTTTTGCAGATTCTTGGCCACTGGAGACTCCTACCGCACCATAGCTTTCAGCTATCGTGTGGGAGTGAGCACCGTGGCAGGAATTGTTGGAGAGGTCGCCAGGGCAATATGGGATGCCTTGGTGCAGGAGGTCATGCCAGTCCCCACCACTGAAGACTGGCGAAGCATCGCCACTGACTTCCTTCATTGGTGGAACTTCCCCAACTGCCTTGGGTCCATCGATGGAAAACACGTTGTGATCAGGGCTCCTGACAACTCGGGGTCCCTTTTCTTCAACTACAAGGGGACTTACTCTGTTGTGCTCCTGGCAGTGGTAGATGCCCAGTACTGCTTCCGGGTAGTGGATGTGGGCAGCTACGGGAGGACAAGTGATGGCGGTGTGATGGCTAACTCCACCTTCGGCCAGGCACTCAGAAATGGGACCCTTGGCCTGCCACAGGATGCTCTGCACACGTGTTTGTGGCTGATGAGGCCTTTCCACTCCGCCGAGACCTCATGCGGCCTTTCCCAGGACACAAGCTCTCCAGCAGGCAAAGAATTTTCAATTACAGGCTGTCACGGGCAAGGCTGATTGTTGAGAATGCCTTTGGTATTCTCACAGCTCAGTGGCGTATGTACAGAGGAGTCATTGAGATCAGCCCTGCCAACGTGGATGCCTGTGTGAAGGCTACCTGTGTCCTGCACAACTTCCTGAGGAGGTCAGGTGACAGCACCAGGACGCCCATACCATCGGCTGGAGACGGAGAAGCTGCTGGCCTACAGGAGCTCACCCGGGTGGGGAGCAACAACGCCACACGGGAGGCCATCCGTGTCCGGGAGAATTTTATGACCTATTTCTCCACAGAGGGAGCCGTCCCCTGGCAACCTGTGGAATAAGCCATGGCTTTTAACGGTTCTTTTAAGAGCCACCAAATAATCAAAAAAAGCATGATTTCCATCAAGTGTGACAACACCCACTCTCCTCTGGTGAAAAAAAGTACACTTCCATAATGTGCTTAAAGTGCTCTGATTTCACACATTAATTTTGTACTTAATATACAACAAATTCTTCCTTATTACTTCTTAAGATAGTCTTAAGAACATCTAAGTGTACTCTACTGTGCTATTTGTGAGACACCATAAAAGAGAATGGCAGCCTCTCTTTCCTCTGAACTAAAATGTGCTAAAAATGTATTTAAAATGTGTTTAACTACTCAAGTTTAACTAAAGTTGGTAACTAAATAATTTTATTTTTAATACAAAGATAGTATGTTAAAAGCACATTTAAGTTCATATTCATGGTGTCTCAAAATAGCACAGTACACAGTACACTTAGATGTTCTTAGGATTATCTTAAGAAGTACTAAAGAAGAATTTTTAGTATATTAAGTGCAAAATTAATGTGTGAAAACAGAGCACTTTTAAGTACATTATGGAACTGTGTGTTTTGTTTTGTTTTTCACCTTGATCCCCTACATGTTTTCAATATGATATGGTAGAATATGATCAATCTGTAATATAAAACACATACAAACAGAAATGTTGACAATATTTTATTGCCGGCACTTTAACTTAAAAATAATAAAATATTCTTCAAAAAAAACTTTTTCAAAAACTTGAAAAAGTTTCAAAAACTTGAATGAACACTGTTGAAACACACTTTTATACAGAACAGTTTTGAACACTGTTGGAACAAATACTTTCATACAAGGCTTCTTGTGTGTAAGGAAGAAAGTACAAGGTGCAGCTGACAAGACTGCGAGGGAAACTAACTTACTAACACCCCTCACAGACTTGTCAGCTGCCCCCCGTTACTCTCTCCCCAGTGTTCAGTGAGTCCAGCCTCCAGACATTTTGCTTCATACACTAGCTTGTGAATTTGGAACTTTAAATCCTGCCTGGTCCTCAATGACAGTGTCCTAAAGTCTTCCAGGAGGCTTTTAAAAAATAAACTGTCACTGTCCTCCTGAGGAGCGCTAGCTCTCCTACTCACAGCCTCCAAAGCTGTTAGCATCCTCTCATCAAACTCTGTGATGTTGTGCGCTCTCTTTCTCCTGTGTGAGTGCCCCGTCTGTCTCTGAATGCTGGACTGGCTCACGCTGGATGGTCCTGCCTGAACCTGAACGCTGGACTTGCCCGGGCTTGATGGTCCTTCCTGAGCCTGAAGGCTGAACTGACTTGGGCTCTCACTTAGCTGGCTCGCCTCACACTGCTGACTGTGTGTGTGTGTTGTCTGTGCTGCCTGAGCTGCCTGACTGTGCCCGACTATGGCATCCTCTCTTTCCTCTGGGGCCAGGGCTTCCCCAAACCCCTCTACCATATTGCTGGCAGTAACTCTATCTTCTAGGAAGGGGTTGAGAAAGCCCATGACCCCACTATAGCGCCATGGCCGAACACTGCTCGCCCCTGCTCCACTTCTCTTCCTCTCTGCCTCCTTCTTCCTCTCTTTTCTGTAGGTGTCTCTAAGAGACTTCCACCTTTTTCTGCACTCATCCGCTAGTGAAAAGACAACAGAAAACACATAAGAGATGAAAAAAATGTTTATAGAGATTAAGTGTTTATAGAGGAATGCGGAGAATGTATTTAATTGTTATTTTTTCTTTCTTTCTTTCTTTTTTTTTAAATGTATGTAATAATGTATGAATGTTAAGTGTTGAGCATAGCTAATGGGGATCTGAATAAATAAACAAATAAACAAACATGTTCAATATACACCTCATTACCCACATTTCAGTATAGCTTGTCTAAAATTCCATAGCTGTATGTGTCACTGTCTGTATATATTTAAGCCTAACGACATTTATCATTATTTTTTCTCCAGCTAAGCAATCTGTTGACAATACCACAGGGGAGACCAAGTATAGAAATGACTGCTTGTGAGACATACACCTCTGGTCTCCATCAGATGTCAACACAACACCTATTTTTCGTTTAATCCAATATATGTCGATATGTCACAAATATTTTACAGCAGCAACACTGTTTTGCGTGCTCTGGCGTTAAAGTTAGCATGCAATTCCCGCTTATTTACAAAAAAATATATAACGTTAATGCACATCAGCAACTTACCAGGAACACCAACAATCTCAGACACCTTGGTCCATGCATCATTTTTTTTATTTATGTCCCTGTACGCAAACAGGGACACGTCATAGATTATGGGGAAACCCACCACAGCAATCAACTTCTCCTCCATTTTCCTTGGGAACTAATGTGGCCGGAACCAAAGTTTACAGGACTGCGTTCTCTGGAATCCTCTCAAGCGTTGAACTTCTACATTCCGATTGATTGCCGCCGAGCCGCGTCATAGCTCATTACCATAAAGTTGACCTGACTTCAACTCTCCCCGACGCCCACACCATCCAAAAGGCGCCGCACCGCTTCTCGCCGCTTCTCGCCGCCGGCTCACATTGAAAATTAATGACTTCCGGCCACTTTGACGCTCTCGCCGGCGGCGGTGTGAACGCACAGTATGACTAGGCTGGACGTAAAATGCGCTTTAAGTCGTGCGTAGAATTTATACCTGTTGCACCATCTCGGCGTAGTGCTACGTCTGAGACTAAATCTTACGCCTAGTCAAAGGTAGGCGTAAAGTGAAAAGTCACGATTTGCTCGGACATGATTCGTTTTTAATTAATTATTGCAGACGTCAACTGTAACGTTTATGGTCTTTTCGGGCATGATAATGTGGCCTATAAACAATTATTATGGGGGAGGGGTCAATCAACACAAGCAAGCAACGCGCAAACTTTGCGCAAGTGTTATAAAAGTGAAAGTAAAAAAACAAAACAACAACAACAACAACAACAAAACCCTACGGCTAACACTGCATTAACGGCACAAATTCTCTCAGAGACAACGAGAGACGAATCTACTTTACCATGCTGATAACGGTATATAACTGTCTTAAATTATTCCCTTAATATTTCTATTCGACATCTTGCTGGGACAGTATAAACGCTTCGAAATACTTAACGTCTTTAATTCCTCTCATCATTTGCAGCGTTCCTGCCATCCAATAATTGCAGTAAGTTTTGTGTTTCCTTTTTAATCAGAATTGACGTATCAGTTTTCAAATTCTGTCAGTTCTATCACAAAATACAATTTATAAATGTGGTATTTCAGCCACAGAAAGACGTCATTAGACTAAAATGCATAATTGTCACGTAAATTCATATTTACCTCAGGAAAGACATTCATTGTTGAGCCTGACCGTAGTTTTAGCTGATGCAACAGGTCTAAATAATTATCGTAAAGTTGGATGTTGCAAAGCCCAGCCTAGGGCTTACACCCAGCTTTTTTACGTGTGCTGGTGCAACCGGCCCGAGGCCTACTGTTGCTATAGTTACCTCAGACGAACGCGACTTCTGTTCACAAACGTCTTAATGCGCTCTGACTAGCTTGAAATCCAACTTTCTATAAGGTTTTGAAAACGCAGTTTAAACTTACACTTATATGTTAATGTAACAGGGCTATATTTGAGCACCCAATCCCAAAAGTTCCCCTAGATGGGGAATTAGAGCATAGGTTTCCAGAAGACGTTGCGACATTTGTCTTATCGGAAGTGTATTCATTAAGCAACCACAAGATTTTAAGTATTTTTTCAGGATTTCCACAAAAAGACCTCACACAGTTACTACCCTTGTGCGCATGAGCTAAGAACAAAGCAGTACAGAGTGTGATAGTCCCTGGGCTCCACCAAAACCAGCGTTGGGATGCGCAGGACTGAGCACCTCTATCACGATGGACATTGGATGGATTTAATTCCGTCATAACAGTGCAATATATGTTCATTAGAATTGGTTTTGTTACAAATCTGAAGAGGGAAATATGCAGGCGCCATTATGGTTCAGCACTCTGGACAGCGCACCCGAGTGCCTGATCCGACTTATTACTGGAGTTATTTTTATCTCTGCGTGTTTAAGAGACGAAGGATCATGCAACTGATAACTTATTCACCACAAACGGGGGAAAATACATCGCAAAGGGACTTCTGAAGTGAGAAATGGACTTTGCGGAAATTCTGTTTGCTTTGTGCATCGTTGTGATTGTGATTGTCTCTTTGTTGTCGAACTTACTGGTGTTGGTATGTTTCATTCACAGCAGCGAAATACGGCGCCAGGTGCCAGGGGTGTTTACCATGAACTTGTCGTTTTGCAACATACTGATTTCTGTCCTGAATATGCCGTCCACTTTAGTTGGGATTGTAAAGCACCAGCAGCCTTTTGGGCACTGCCTCTGTCGCACGCTCAGCTTTCTGGATACCTTTTTGACAGCCAACAGCATGCTGAGCATGGCAGCACTCAGTATAGACCGCTGGATCGCCGTGGTTTTCCCGTTGAGTTACTCCAGCAAAATGCGCTATCGGGACGCGCTGGTCATGGTGTGTTATTCGTGGCTCCACTCGTTCACATTTTCGCTCATTCCGCTGCTTTTCTCCTGGTTTGACTACAGTCCCATTTACGCATCCTGCACGTTGCATTTGAGCCAGGAGAGCGCACGGATAAAGTTTACTGTGTTCACCATTGTCTTTCATGCCACCAGCTTCATGCTCTCGCTCGTGATTTTGTGCGTTACATACTTAAAGGTTTTAAAAGTTGCACGTTTTCACTGCAAGAGGATTGACATTATAACCATGCAGACCCTCTTCTTACTGGTAGATATTCATCCAAGGTATTTATGACCATTTCCCATACAATTTCCCATTGTAACATAAGTGTTATTAACATTTTGTAAAACTCCTTTGTAGTGTTAAGCAGCGCTGTATTGCTGAACAAAAGAGGAGGAAACAGCGCGCTACAAAGAAGATTAGCATTTTCATTGGCTCTTTCATCATCTGTTTCGCCCCTTATGTCATCACAAGGTATGTAGCCTACTGTTTTAAGCTTAACATTTTACAAACCATTTGGTATAAACACTATGGACTAATCTGGGAAGAACTGTTTATCATATGGTACACATATCTAAAGATATTAGTATAAGGCTAATGTGGGACGCAACGAAGTTTGAAATGTTGAATAATGTTTAATTGTGCATTATGACTCAATTGTGCATTATTACTTAGTTGCTTGGTTGAACAAATGTTTCGCTATTGAAAAGTGAGAAAGTGCCTCTAAATGAAATTTCATTAAGTCGAGATATTTACAAGAAAAACAAGACAAGAAAAAAAAAAATCTAAAAATAGCTTTCTAAGAATAGCTCTTGTGCGCCAGAGGTGACAGGAACATAAACACCTTTCACTCTTGTAAGAACGATCTGAAAACGATATTTTTCTTCTCTGTTTTATTTACTTTTCAGTGATCCTACACTGCTGTGTGTCTGTAATACCTACTATCTTCTTTTCCCTTCCAATGAAATGGTGTGGCATTATAGATTATCTAATTATTTATGCCTTTTATGCCTTTAGTGCCTTTTTTGATGGCTATTTTATATAATTTTATATTTATATAGGCCTATATTATATCTATATTTGATACTGTGGTAATAACAAATACATACAGTCATTATGCCATAACATTTATGCTAAAAAAAATGGATTCAAACAACAAATGTTACTTTTAATGGCTCAATGAACAGTGCTGTTTACCAGAAGATTTACTGAAAGAGCTGTTTTACCTAAGTGATTAATGCCTAATATTAAGTAGATGGTAAGATGGGGGAGATTTGCTTTTAAATTGTAACATATAAGTTCAGCATGTCAAGGTTGATGATGATGAATCAGCCAGTGTGGTATTATAGAATATAAATAGAAACAGTTTTCATTTAGTTGTTATGACACAAAATGTAAAATATTAAGATCATTTATCATTTTATTATTCCATTTAATCATATAATCATTTATAATGATTTAATATATACATACATATATATATATATATATATATATAATTTAATTGATTCATTCAATCAATTCATTCATTGATTAGTTATTATTAATACATTAAGATTTTATATTATTTTTCCATTTTTGTTTAGCCTTATGATGTGTTGTTTCAGGGCATATTTGTCTTCATGAGTAAGAGATAACAGGATGTCTTCTATTTTGAGGTTTTTAACGTTACAGGACGTTGTTGTGAAGCAGTAATTTTCTATTGCTATTCCTTTGAGTATAATGACACTTGTTGGATTTGTGCTAGTCAGACAAAGTCTGAGCATTGAAACACACGCAACTAAGATTTTTTTTAAAAAAACTATGCTTCTTTTTTATTATTATCACTTTGTCTCCTCCTTCTGCTCTTATCTGACTTTATTCAGTCAGCCTCTGTTACAGTTTTGGGTACCAGATAAAACACTGGTTTTGGGTAGTCTTGGGGCATCCGGGGCTGGATCTGATATTTTTGGCATGAAGGCATGATGTAACAGTATAAATGATTTTGCAATAACTTTATATTTTTTAAGTGTCTCTAATGTAAATTATTATATCAACTATTCTATTTAAAATTTAATTTGACAATTTAGTTGAATAATTAAATAACTGGTGACAGTTAACTGGTGACAGACTGAAAGGTAAAACTATTCTATTACTTATATACAAGCACTGGAATATTTATATATTTAATTGCACATATTTTAATTAAGATATGTCATAATAGCAACACTATTGATGTAAATTTAATTACTTCACTCAATTAAAAACATCACGCAAGTTTTAATAAAAACAATGTCTAAAATATATGTCTAATTCATGGAAATATTAAATAATAACCCCAGGGATTACAGTAAACATTAAATTTAAAAACATGCCACTTGGGGCCTTCTGTGCCAGTTCTGGGGGGTCATCTTGTCCCAGGGGTCTAATGTAATTTTTTTCCAAATAAAATCTAGTTTTACTCAACTTTTGCCCCACAAATCCTAAAACACTGATGTGTAAACAAATCCCTCATTAACAAGTAAACACACACACACAATCTTAATATTTAACATTATGAAATGTCAAAGATCACAATTTACCAGAGGCACAAAATTAGATCACTTAACCTTAAAACTGTTTAGACTGACTAAACGTTGATAATCAGATGAAATGACAAAATTAAAAAAGAAGAAGAGATTTTGTGCCATCTGTGGTCAAGAGAAAAAATTATGGTGGCAGAGGGACATTTTACACCATCTTGTCCTATAACTAATGCCAATCAGTTTTGTGAGTGCTTAGCACACACACACACACACACACACACACAAAAAATGAATTAATAAGTCAGGGTAAATAATTACTGTGTTGTGTTTTAATGTGGCTCTTGCCTGGATGCTGTCAGCTATGATGTTAATGGAATCATCTCCTTTTCCAAGGTTGACGGAGCTGCTTCCCTTTGTAGATGTCAGTCGGTATTGGGGTATTGTCAGCAAGTGTTTAACATACAGCAAGGCAGCTTCAGATCCATTTGCCTACTCCCTCCTGCGGCAGCAGTACAAGAAGGTGTTGGTAACGGTGGCCAATCGCTTGTTGAAGCGTGATTTACACCCTTCCTCTGGACACAGCAGCTCTATGGACACAGAGAATGACTACAGTCTTCAGAGAATCAGCTAAATGTGGAAAATGTAAATGACCAATTTTTTGATTTGAAAGGTCTGTGTGAGTTCCAAGTGTGTGCACTTGTACAGCTGTTTTTGTGAGGCAACAGGGTTAATTTGAGTTTTAGACCATCAGAGTGAAGACAATTAGAGTAAAATGAAGACATTTTAACCGGTCCTCACTTTCTGAGACCCCTTTAAAGACCTGTTTGAGGGTCCAGACTTGGTTTTAGGGATCAGGTTATAATTGGGTAAAGGTTAGGTTTAGGGTAAGGGTTTGGGTGAGGCACTTAGTTCTTATGAGTAGGGTTAGGGTAAGGAGCTAAAGACTGCATTGTGTCAATAATTGTCCTCACAAAGATAGATGTACAGGGTTGCATGTGTGAGAAAGAATGTGGCTGTGTGGTCACAGTTGGTGGTATTAACCACTCTGTTGTAACCAGAATGTAAACAGGGACACCAACAAATTGCAAAACATAAATATACACACTTACTACACAGGCTGCAAAGTAACTTTACATCACATTTGGCTTGACATTATGGTGCATTTTATGCTGTGGTCTATACTTTTGGTCTAATGTTTCCCCTGCTAATAAGAGTCAATTAAGAAGATTTTTGTTACTTCAGTGCACCCAAATATCTGGTCACTGGACACTGACACTTTCCCTCAGTTTCTACAGACAAGGTTTAAGCCTAGTCCCATACTAAAATGTAAGTCTGAGCTGTTTCAACTGAAAGAAACTTGAACTGATTGATTTTGATATATGTCAGTGCCCTTGTTTTGTCTCAAGATGTACACCAGTTATGTTTTTTTCTAAGGCATGTTTATAAAAACCACTTTACTGTCCCAATTGAACTATGGCCTAATCCTGACTTAGTCTAAGCCCTGTCTGTGAAACCAGCCCCGATGTCATGTCTTAGTATTCAACATTAGTGACAGAACAGCCAAAGCTAAAAATTTCTCTTGTACTACATTTACCAGATTTCTCAAACAGCTGTTCATAGTACTAGTATGTTGTTCTGTTTGATGAAATGTTGTGAGTTGTTTTTTAAGGTGACTTTGTTAGACTCTTGATGTAGATACTTTGCAAAGTAGGCCAATAAGAAATTTATAGTGTACTTACTTTACACTTAATTCTTTTAAGCAGTTGTAGGGTTTACGGAGTACCAAAATAATATAGTAATGAAGTGCTTTATACAGCGGTATAGTGCCAGATTTATTACCATATGTTCAGTTAACTGTTTTGTGAAAATGGTGCAATAAATATAAATGTATAAATAACAAAGTAATAAATAAACATACAAATGGAAAGTTGCATGCTATTTTACTAAATTAATGGTCAAATGAATTTGTTAAAATCATTAAATCAATGCTTGAACATGGAATTTTTTTAAAACAAGTTCAAGTTTATAGATAACTATATCTATATAACAAGTGTTGGGGGTAACGCATTACAAGTAACGCTAGTTATGTACTCAGATTACTTTTTCCCCCAAGTAACTAGTAAAGTAACGCATTACTTTTTTATTTACTTTACTTTTTCAAGTAAGTAACATGAGTTACTTTTTTCCCATTTATTGATTGAAAGCTCTCTTGTCCCCATGTTGAGAGAAATCGGGAGTAAGATGTTATTTAGTTCTAGAATACTTGTGAACATGCGTTAATTAATCTCACTCACACACACACACACACACACACACACACACAAAACAGATTCAATATTCCTCAAAATGAATACAAACTGTGAAATGCAACTTAAAATATGATGCAAACCTGCAATAATTAAATATTTAAAATAATACATATATTCTTTATGTATTTAATCACATTTTATTGACCAGTGTCTTTGCTGCTGACCTTCAATGATCCATACTAATAAGCAAAAATTACTTGAGATAAACTAATATTTGTTCTTTTTCTTATTGCTGAAGAGTGTTGAACTTTCTTTTTCTGCATTCAGCTGTACAGACATGAACTTACTTTTCCTTTCAGCCTGTTACTTTGGGTGTGAAAGGGCTTTTACATTTGGCAAAAATATAACTTTTAATATTGAAAACAAACAAACAAGTCCTGCTCAGATTTAAAAAGTAACGTAAAAGTAACGTAACACATTACTTTCCATAGAAAGTAACTAAGTAACGTAATTAGTTACTTTTTTAGGGAGTAACACAATATTGTATTGCAATATTTTTAAAAGTATTTCAAATTAAAGTGTCCTAATGTTCGACCCCCAGATCTTACTTTGCGAGTACATTTTCATTGGGACCTATTTAATAATTACATTTTTAAATACCCAGTCATACAAGTAATATGAAGAATACAAATTATTTCAGGAAAATTAAATATATGCCATATGCAATTAATATATGTGTACATTATTTTTTATTACATCATGTTTATATTCATACTGGTATTTAATGGCACTGTTCAATGGGTAAATTAATTTATCAGAGTCAGAAATTAAACAAACACACGCACACACACGGTTAGGATTTTATTTGTGCATATAACATGGACCGATCCAATGTGATGATGGAAATTGGGGTGAATGCTTCTTCCGACGGAGCTTTAGTCTTTTGGCTGCTTTATTTTTTACTAACCACCAGATCGCGCTGTTTTCGACTCTCGAAGCTTTGAATCTTTTCCCGAAACAGTCAGAGGGAATCTCGGTGCTTCACGAGGCTTCATTTGCCCGTCACTTCTGTCAACTGTTGAATGAACCAGTGTCAGGTCCAGCTTGTTTACTTTGAACCGGAAGACGCTCCCACTTTTTATGCAAGGCCTCATGGGGCGTAGAAAACTTGTGGATATAAATAAAGATATTCTGGTGAAATTAAATTTGTTACTTTATATAACATATAAGATCTTGACCATGATATACTTTATGAATAGTAATAGTGTAAAAAGCACAATAAATAATATGTTTGTAATAGTGTTTTATAAAAATGTTAAAAGGGTTCAAATGAGTAGTAAATAAGAATAATATTTACAATATACTACCAATAATAACAAAACAGCCACTAATAACAATGACCTGTTCTGCAATAATACTTGCAACAGTGCTTTTATTTTTTAAGCAAAAATGCAATTCTCTGCCATCTTTTCTGATGCACAGGCCTTCAGTGACAATGACATTGAGGTCTTTATGTATTATTAAATCATTTATACATAACTGAGATCGTTTTTTCTACAAAATGTACAACCTAACCGTTACGTAACCTAGCAACGACTTCGTATCCCGAGAGCAGCAGCAAATGCTGAAAGAGTTTCGCGTTAATGTGCACGCAATAAAGCTTGCAGCAAAACCCCAGCAAGTAATTACAACGATGAATGTGCCGGGGCAGGGGAAATAGAATATCCGCTGAGTTTCGGCACATTTTTGTGAAGCGCTTCTGCTCAAGTCCGAGACAGCAGAAACCCAACAAACACAGTTACGTTGTGGCAACATCGCTGCCACGTTCTATTTTTACTTTGGCAACGTTGCAGTCTACGTCCTTGCAACATTGTAGCAACGTAGAAATGTAAGACGTGAAAAGGCTGTAGCAACGTTGTTGCGCGACATTCAGCAACTGCGAGACGACGTTCCGACAACATTTATTTTTATGCCAATATTTATTTTATTTGCATTTTTTTTAAATGCTGTTTAATCATTAATTGTTCTTTTTAACATTAAACCTGCTATGAAACTTTAAAGAGGAAAAATGCCTTACAGGTTCATATAATCCAACTTTATTAAAACATTGCATACATGGGAAAAAGGCATCTGAGAACGTTTGCTGACAAACAAAAAGAAAAGCAGCAGCAGGTCACCGGCCGATGAGGCGGACTCCAGACTGAAGAATTCAGCGGACAGGGGAGCGCAGACGAGAACGTCCTAGACACAAGTCAAAACCAGACAGACAGTCCGGGGCCAGAAAATGATGCGCGGCAGGCACAGGTCTAAACAGAGAACAATAAAATAGCAAAAAATCAAAAATCCCTCATGTACTGTTCGAAAACAGGTGACTTACTGTATGGTCCGGGTCAAATTGACCCGTATTGGATTCAATGTAATTCCACAAAAATTACAATATGAAAAAAAAAAAACATACAATCAAATAAAATCAATTAACTTTTAATATCAATACTTTTCACACATTACAAACAATGAATATCTGAATTTAAGATTCATAAATGAATGTTTTTAACCACTATTTTTGACTGCCCCTCCCCTACGCCTGTGGGATGTATGTGATTACACATATTTTAATGATAATATCTTGATCTAAACCTAAAGTAATTATGACAAACTATATATCATTTGAAAGGTTTCGGACTCTAGTTTTCATATTTTCAAAAAAATGACAGAGCAATAGATAAATAGCGATAGATACTCTATTTGTGATATTGGTGACAAACGCACTCTTATTCTATATGTATTTTGTACTTGTTTTGGAGATTGAATTCAAATCAAATATTAAAGTTACTGCCCAAACTATTTTTTAATAAGCTGTCTACTTCATAAATATTTAGAAAATTATGAAAATATATGGTTCGGAACACTCAAAAAATAAATGGAAATCAAGAGTCCCTCTAGTGGAAAGTTTGGTACTGCATCCACAAAATCTTACTTAAACATTAATTTTTTGAGATATCAATCAAAAATTTGGCACAAAACTTGTTCAGATGACTGGCTTTGATTTACTTGGAGATTTGGAGGTAAACATGTTTTGTAAAATGTATATTTTACATAAAATATAAAAAATATATATTTTTATATTTTACATTTTTATAAATTTAAACTTCTATAACTTTTTATAAATTTACTTTTATAACTTTTTTTTTGCTTCTACAATAATCTGTGATGTTTCACCTTTAAAAAGATACCAATCTTAAGTTTGTGCTCCAAAGTATTCAAGATTTATAACAATTTTAGCTGGAAAAGTCATTTTTATGTCTATTAACAAAAAGTGTGACTTACAGTTATAAAAGGCTAAACAGTTTTGTTTTCACAAACTTTGAAATTAAAAAGTTGTTAAACTCATCAAGATGCTGGCACTCGAAGGCACTTCATGACTAGAGTTAAGGAGCTCTGACATACAGCAAAGGAATTTGTTATTTTGCGTCTGTACAGTTGCTTTTGAATGGCTTCCTATGCGGGTCAAATTGACCCGTGAACATAACAAACATATAAAAATTTCTGTATGTACATTTCACAACACATCAGCATGTTGAAACTTTGCATGCATGTTCATGACCCTAAATGAGAAAAAGTCACAAAATTTCAAGAAAAACAAAATGGGTTAAATAGTATTTCAGATAGATTGAAAAAAATAAAAGATAGCTAATTTTTACCATCTGTGGCTGACAAAATATTTTTCTGCATTGAAATATATTGGGGGAAAGAATTTTTTAGCTTCATAGAATAGTAAAAAAACTAAAGTAACAAAATCTAACCAATAAATGTTATTATTTTGGGTCTGTAGAGTTGCCTCAGAACATTAAAATAGGCGGGTCAAATTGACCCGGGAACAGTACGAACGTAACTATTCTTTTTTTATTCATGTCAAAACACATCAGCATGTTGAAACTTTGCATGCATGTTCATGACCCTAAATGAGAAATAGTGACAAAATTTTCAAAAAAAACAACATGGGTTTAATAGTATTTTAGATAGACTGAAAAAGATATGGTTGCTAATTTTTTACCATCTTTGGCTGACAAAATATTGTTCTGTATTAAAATGAATGGGGGAAAACTAATATTTATAACTTAATTTGATAGTAAAAAACTAAAATAACAAAAAATAACAAAAAAATATTATTATTTTGGGTCCGTAGAGTTGCCTCAGAACATTAAAATAGGCGGGTCAAATTGACCTGGGAACAGTACGAACGTAAAAAAAATTTTTTTGGACATGTCAAAACACATCAGCGTGTTGAAACTTTGCATGCATGTTCATGACTTTAAATAAGGAAAAGTCACAAAACTTCAAGAAAAAAAAAAAAAAACACAAGTTAACTGATATTTCCGACAGCTTGAAAATCAAATCGGGTCAAATTGACCCGGAACAGTACATTAATGATTGCGCCTGATGCGCCCGCTCCGTCCCCCTACTCTATTCTGCCTGTTGATACACGAGAGCATGTTAGGGGAGGCGCGCAGAGTGTAAACTAATCATTATTATTAATTACTAATTTGAATCGGTACATTTATAGCTAAAACAATACCTTGAAAATGAAAAGAAGCAGGTTTGTACGATCAGAAATTTCTTAAACCGGTGAACCCCTGTAGACTTACCAGCGGTAAAGTGTTAAACTAACACTTTTGAAAGAGTTAACATTATTAACACCCTGACAGTGTTACTAACAAACTCTTAACATGTAAAATATTAACACCAGAATGGATGATGAAAATACCAAAGTTGGATTAACTGGTCAACAGCAACAATGTTCAGGTGAAAAAAACACAAAACAATTCACATTTACATTTATTTACAAAATGAAACGTATAATTTTCCCTGCAACAAAATTTCTTCACATTCAGTGTTTTCAATACATGTAAAAACATGTTCTTACAACAATTAAAACATCATAATGTCAAGGCATATCAATGCAAAGGCACAAAATACACATTCTAATGTGGTGCATATTATGTACTCTTAATGTCATAAGGTTTATAATGACAACGACAGTCTTTGCTAATGGTGTTTGGACCTCCTTGAAGAGAGTATAGTCTCATTTTTTTGTTTTCAGCATGACAAGATGCGTTTCTCTGCAGTTTTCAGCCAAGCAAGATATACATTCTCACTTGCAGCATCACAAAAGTGCTCCTGTAAAATTGAAAAATAAAACAACAAAAACATAAAAAACAGGATAAGTTCACATTCATTTATCAGGGGAAATGTCAGAGACAAGTGTCAAATAGTCAAGTTACCATTATATATAATGTTTTTTGCAATGTAGAGTATTTCAAAGCACCTTTACAGATGGGATCAGTCTCTGGCGCTCATCTATTTGTCCTGGTCTCTGCTGACATTCAGGGCTGTAGAGATCATCTCTAGGTGCTGATCCACCATCTGGGCTGGGTACGGACTATATCCGGGTACCTGCAGTGACTGTTTGACCTGGATACAGTCTGGATCTGGGTGGCTACAGTGACCTCGGAATAAGAACCAAAAAGACTAACATTAATGTAGATGCCAATTTGACAGTTTAAATCTAGATAATACAATAGAATACAATTTTTTTTTTTTTACTTTGAGTAAAAGCATTTAATTCACTGTAAATTTATGTACATATATATTGTCAGTCTTACTGGAAAATTGGTCTTTTAACGTCAGCAACAAAGTCATAATTCCAAGTGCGTACTGATCTCTCTCTACATTGAAGTTGGACTCCTCCTACTAAAACGAATGCACGTAAATGGGACAGCACATAAATAAATGACTGTGCAAACCGAAAGGAAATCAGATTCTTTATTATTATTGTTTAATAATCAAAAAAAAAAAAAAAGCATCTTAAAATATGCAATTATGGCTTACCCATGTCTCTGGTATGTGTCCTAACAAAACTCTTCTCATCCCACTTAATGTATTGTGGCTTCATACTCTTCAAGCACATCATCTCCTGAGTGAAAGAATAACAATCTATCTGAGAAAAGTTTAGGAGTGCACAACACATAAATATTGCTATAAATCAGTATGATCTTATGAAATACACATTTTAAATGAGATAAAACACTTACTTTTAGTGTTTCCCTGTTAAAAGCGACCTCCATCAGCATTACATAGCAAATCTGTGAGAAACATTTAGGCTTGTTTAAGCGCACAGCATACAAATATCTTAATACAGATATGATCTTTATATAATACGTAAGGTAAATTAAATAAAACCTTTACTTTCTGTGTTTTTCTTGATAAAACCAACTTTCCTAGGTACTCAACATCACAAGTTAAAGAAAATATCACTCTGAGAAAAAGTTTAGGAGTGCACAATTATTCACAATTAATCCTTAAATATTGTTATTAATGAGGTAAAACACTTACTACTTATGTTTCCCTGTTAAAAGCGACCTCCGCGTCAGCACTGCATAGCAATTCAAATCTGTGAGAAACGTTTAGGCTTGTTTAGGGCATACAGCATACAAATATCTTTATAAAGTAATATTATCTTATAAAATACATAATGTAAATGAGATAAAACACTTACTTTCTCTGTTATCCTTGATAAAACCAACTTTCCTGGTTGCCGTGCATTGCGAGTGAAAGAATATCGCGCTGAGAAAAAGTTTAGGCTTGCACAACACATAAATATCGCTATTAATCAATGTGTTGTATACTGTTGAACCCCTGATGTCACATGGATGTCACATTACCAATCTCCTCGCCACGTTTCTGGACGTTAATTACACACACACACACACAAACATATTATAAATTACACATATACCCACAGGTACCAGTACATCACTGCTTTTGCGTTGAGACATTTTAAAGTTATTTTAAACATCTATCAAATCTTAGGTAAATTTTGTATCAGTTCTTTTTTTCATTTTCTTGGGTCCTTATTATAATAGGATAGTACATATATGAAAGAAAAAGATGTGAATGAAATGTCTAGGGTGACATAAGCCAGGTTTGAGCTCCAGTATATGTACAGAAATGCTATAGGCTTGTTCTACCCATAAGGCTGAGTCTCTGAATACTTACTTAAAATTGGGAGAAGAGGTCCAATGAACCATCTTCTAAATGTGGGGTAATTGATCGCTGTAAAATTAAATGTCAAACTTAGTATCATGCCAATACCAGCTGTACAGAACATTAAAGCAATATTAAAAATCTCACACTTGGTTTTTAGTTTGGATTAATCTAGTATATATGAAAAAGACCTTGAGACTTAATTATAATAAAATAAAATAAAATAAAATAAAATAAATAAACCCTCATTGCTCTTGACTGATTGACTTTTGTTCCTTTAACAATGATTAATAATTATTAATGATTGTAATAATTAATGTGATTAATTTTGTAATAATTAATAGTGTTCTAATACATACATATATAGATATCCTATATATACACTATCTATCTATCTATCTATCTATCTGCTAAATTGAGGCATAATATCAGTATGAAACGCAATAAGATCTAATGCTTGGTTAATGAATTTTAATCACGTTGTTTGCTTTGGCTCAAACTGATTTGCTGAAATCAGAACGTAAACGCAATCAGTGATCCTTATATGAAAACTAAGTCATTTTAACTGGAAAAAAAATGAACTATATAGTGTGCCAATTTTAAGACATTAGCGTGTGAGAGAAACGCAGAGCGCTTTCCTCAGCCAATAATGCGCTCACTGCTCTATATAGACAGAGAGAAACATAACCGTTCAGTCCGAGTGCTCAAATGTAGGCACAAATGTACACGTTTATCAAAAACACTGGCGAGTTAAATCTAACAATTTATTGGCCAATAGGTAACAGATATTATTTATTGACTAGATTGAACGCGCTTATGTTGCTGTCTGTTGTGCTGAAATGTCAATCACTTTTCATAGCTTCATTATGGCTTATAACTTTTGTCGTAATGTTAAGACACTTTATCATTTACATGACCTGAATATGTTTAACTCTTTTTCCTAAATATCAGTTATCTGAATACTAAAAGAAATATAGTTAGCATTACACCAAACCGCAAACTAACACTCAGTATGTGAATTGTCAGCTATTCTGTCCATTCAGTTTATTAGCAGAACAAATACATCTCACATTGGACACGAAAATTGTAGGTTTCGTTTGGATATTTACATATTTATCTGAGAAAAACCAAAGCAATACTCGCGTATCCTGGCTTGAAGAAGAATAACGGCCCAACGGTCTGTTCAGTTGTAAAATGCGCTTCGGAACAGTGACGAGTACACGTCGTACAGTGGTTGTCCAGACAGCCTAAGCACAACCTTCAGCGATCCATGGTTGAATGACAACATTGTGACAACGCAGTAACAACCTTAACAACACAACGTAGAGCCAACAACCATTTAGCCATGTTGTTACAACGTTGCTAAAAGGTTGGCTACGTTGTAGCAACGTTCTGTGTTTGTTGGGAAGCGCATCCTGTTTTCTAAGAACAGCACAACGTATGCTGATATTGTGAATGCACACAAATAAAAGTAGACCCGTAACAGTCCAGATGTATTACTCTTACCTTTATGAGCAAAGAATAACAGTTGTTTCCACTGATGGTTGTATAAACAGCGCACGTTTGTCTAGGTTAAACATTTAAACATTGTAATATGCTTTTTAAAAATTTTATATATAGATTTTATTTTATTTTTTATAAGGCTAAATTGGTTAAACATAACTCACTGTCTGCCGCTTGGTCGTTAGGCTACATTAAAACATAACTTGAAATTTAACAAACAAAAAAAGTTCCAAACATATTTCTAAATGAATTTAATAAAGAAACGAAAATAAACAACCACTTTGCCATTAAAAACAAAACTGAAGTAGGCTATTTAATGTCCACAACAGTAGCTGGGTATTGGAAAAGAGAAGAGAAGAGACACGGGCTCGGAGTCGGGACGGTAATTCTGATAATCTGCCGGACAAGGGCTGGACTAGGGCATATGTTTGAGGCCTGTGCAGAGTTCTACTGAGCTTGTTCGGTACAAAACTCAGTTTGGTTCTCACAAGTTGGATTTACGCGCTCTGGACATGAGCGCACAGGAAACCGCCTCTGGAGCGCGGTATGGAATGGTTTAAAAAGATGTGCAAATAAAAACACATTTTTTTGTGACGACGCACCAATGACCCGATCAAGCAAGTGACAATTCTGTCTACTGTAGACCTACCGAAACACGAGCGAAAGTGCTGTATATCGCATTAATGCAGAAGAGATGCACTGATGTGAAGCTGTTTTAAGAGACAGTCAAAGATTGAAGACACGCGGTACACCTGAATCACTCGCGCTGTTTAAATGACTGAATTGATCTGATATTCTGTGTGGATTTAATTACTCATGAAACCTACATGCTATATGCTATTGCATAAATGTGTGAATATCCATAATTTTAAAGTCGAAAGCTGTGGGAATGAGTGAAACTATGCGATATAGCCATATGGACAATCCCGCACCGAAATTCAGGACCTAATTAAACATAATTCTATTATACAGAGATTCGTGGAATAGATTTCCATGACTTTTTCAAAACTTTCTGGGTTTATTTAATTTTCCAAAACTTTTCCAGGAATGGAAATTGCTTTTTAAAATTCCATGACTTTTCCAGGTTTTTAATGACCATACGAACCCTGTTTATTACAAATGAAAAGACGCTTTAGGGAAAAAACAGCAGACAGACAGACTAAAAGAATGCAAACTCAGTCTCTGCCAGCAGATGGCGCTTGTGGAACAGCAGTGATCTTACGTTTCTTTGGTTACAGCTGTAAACAAAGCTTATGAACGCTACCTTAAATGCATTATACAGAGGCAGATGAAAAGAAAACGCCATGTATATAAACATTGCTCATGTACATCTTGAGACGAGACAACAGCACTGATATATTTCAAGATCAGTCAGTGCAAGTTTCTTTTAGTTTAACCATCCCAGACATGCATTTTAGTCTGGTACTAGGCTTAAGCCTGGTCTGTGAAACCAGGGGGAATGTTACATATAAGTTAAGCTAGTGGAAGGCCTATTTGTAAATTTATTCAGCAGTGTTAAATCATTTTGGTTCCATTTTATATAGACTGTCAGGTTTACAGACTGCTCATTTATCTTATATAAGATGCTAAGTTGTTACCACACCATAAAAAGAGGTATTTCTAAAATATTTAAGAGCAATAAACATACTTTTCTCTAGCACCACGTGGTGCTGTTTTTCATAAAAACATGAAACAGAGAATATTTCATGTTTCATATTTCATCAGACATTTCATAATCAATTGTTTTTACAGTTTAAACAGAACTATATTCAGTACTGTTTACTTTGAATCCTGTATTCCAAATGTTGAAATAATTTTTGCTTTTTATATACATACTATTTCAACACCCCTAAAAGCACAACTGACCCCTGCCTATACAGCACACTGTGTGCTTAAGGACTACAGACTACTTGCTGTCATTGTTTTAATCTGCCCTTGTGCCATTTTAATAAATTAAAGTTTAGTAATAACTCTTCATGTATAATCAAAATCCTATTGCAAATGTTCAACTATTTTGCCTCAGCTCAGTAACGTTTGTAAAGATAATAGGGTAAATAGGGTAAATCTAAGATGTAAGCTTGCCATACAATTATACGGGCCAATATCACTGTAGGGGGCCTTTTGGTATCCTGTACATAACTCATTTTCCATGACAACTTAACATAAAAATTACTATGAAAGGGTGTGTTATATTAGACTAAGTTTTTATATTCATATAACAAAAGCATTACTCGGCTCTTTAGATACATTTTAAAATAGTCAAATCATAGAATTTGTTCTCCTATTAATATTTTGTTAAATAAGAGAATACTCAATTTGAGTGTATTGATCATTTGCTAATAACAATATTTTTATTTAACAAAAAAGAAGAGTTTGTCCATGTCCCTTGAATGGTTGTCCACCCTATCGTATTGGGAAATCTGCCCCTTAAGGAAAAGGCCATCCCCTTTAGTGACTTCTGGACAATATTTGTTTTTGTGTATTCAGTGATGGGAATTTCAGCAGCTGAGCTGAGTAAGTTGGTGACTGCTGACAAATTTTCTTTGTATGAGTTTGCTTACTTGCTCTGCCAAATCTTAACATGTCCACCCTGTTGGCATAAAATATGCCAGAAGTAATTAGAATACAGTGTTTTCAAAATATATAAGTTTAAATATACCAAATACTCAAAATTTAGCTAGTCAGTTTAAGCTATACTGCTAATTGAAGGTGAAAATGTCCACCCTGTCAGCCACTTAGACTTGATAGTGTGGACATAGCATTCATTTGTAGTTAAAATAGCTAAAAACTAAAATGAATTGGGGGGTGGAGGTGTTATATCAGTGTGATTGAGAATGTAATTATATTATTTATTCATGTCCCACAGACGTATGCAAGACATGGGTTTCAGCTGTCGCATTCCTTGTGTCAAGCCACTCTTGAACAACAGACCGCATCAGAAGCGTCTCGCCTGGGCTAAAGACAAAAAGGACTGGACTGCTGCTGAGTGGTCCAAAGTTATGTTCTCTGATGAAAGTAAATTTTGCATTTCCTTTGGAAATCAGGGTCCCAGAGTCTGGGGGAAGAGAGGAGAGGCACAGAATCCATGTTGCTTGAGTGTCCAGTGTCCAAGTTTCCACAGTCAGTGATGGTTTGGGGTGCCATGTCATCTGCTGGTGTTGGTCCACTGTGTTTTCTGAGGTCCAAGGTCAATGCAGCTGTATACCAGGACGTTTTAGAGCACTTCATGCTTCCTGCTGCTGACCAACTTTATGGAGATGCAGATTTCATTTTCCAACAGGACTTGGCACCTGCACACAGTGCCAAAGCTACCAGTACCTGGTTTAAGGACCATGGTATCCCTGTTCTTAAGTGGCCAGCAAACTCGCCTGACCTTAACCCCATAGAAAATCTATGGGGTATTGTGAAGAGGAAGATGCGATATGCCAGACCCAACAATGCAGAAGAGCTGAAGGCCACTATCAGAGCAACCTGGGCTCTCATAACACCTGAGCAGTGCCACAGACTGATCGACTCCATGCCACGCCGCATTGCTGCAGTAATTCAGGCAAAAGGAGCCCCAACTAAGTATTGAGTGCTGTACATGCTCATACTTTTCATGTTCATACTTTTCAGTTGGCCAAGATTTCTAAAAATCCTTTCTTTGTATTGGTCTTAAGTAATATTCTAATTTTCTGAGATACTGAATTTGGGGTTTTCATTAGTTGTCAGTTATAATCATCAAAATTAAAAGAAATAAACACTTGAAATATATCAGTCTGTGTGGAATGAATGTATACATTATACAAGTTTCACTTCTTGAATGGAATTAGTGAAATAAATCAACTTTTTGAAGATATTCTAATTATATGACCAGCACCTGTGTATATATGTGTGCGTATATATATATATATATATATATATATGTGTATATATATACACGTACAGAAAAAAATGCAATTTTGCGTGTGTGTGTGTATATAAATGCATCTTCTTTGTATTTACACAATCTTGTATGCATTTATAATTTGAAAGCAAACAAATAACCCCATTTAAGAAAGGGACATCATACCTTTCAGAAAATATAATTTGCATCTTAATACTGCAATGAAAATATATTTAACAATAATATATACGTCCATGACAGGGTGAACATATCTTATGGTTTATTTTATGGCCCATAATTATCCAAAAAAAAAAAAAAAATGTGTGGGAGCTCAGCTAATATGTTTCTATAGTACTTGAGTGTCTACTATTTATGACAAAGCAAATTGGGAAATTAAGACAAAATTTGTGAGTATTGTGAGGGTTGAAAGGCTCTCTATGGTGATACTGACTCATCACCAAAATATTTACCAATTCCTCAGACATAACTTAATTTCCTGCCACTATTTAGAGTGATGTTCATTTATCTGCACAAGAAAATAAGGACACAAAACAGTGGTCTCCAATTCTTTTATTTAAACAGTACACATCAACTTCTACTTAGACTTCTGGCTTTGTGCTTGTGCCTTCAGTACTTTGACCACGATCTTCTGCTCCTCAATGAGGAAAGCTCGTTTGATCCTGAAAAGACACAATTATTAAAGGGACAGTTTAAAAAAAAAAAAAATGAAAATCCTGTCATTAGTTACTCACACTCATGTTGTTCCAAAACCTTAAAGGAATGGTTTGCCCAAAAATGAAAATTACCCCCATCATTTACTTACCCTCCAGGCACCCTAGGTGTATATGACTTCCTACTTTATGTAACAAATCTAATCTGAGTTATTATGCTGGCATTTCCAAGCTTTAGAATTGCATGGGCAGGTGTTTCTCCTCTTCAGTCCAAAACAAGTCCAATAAAAAAAAAAAACCTCACTCCTGTAGTAATTTGATGCAAAATATATTCATGTGATGCGATATAGGAAAACCCAACATATGCTGAAATTTTCCTTTTTAGGGGTCGAATAGGAAAGCTGTGTTCAAACCCTTTCAAAAACAGTTTTTATTTTGTCCATAGTTTAAACGTTACAAAAGGCTATCTGATAACTGATTTTCAGGAATGGAATTTTGAGAAAAACTGGTTTAAAGGGGTCATCGGATGCGAAGTTCACTTTTACATGTTGTTCGAACATTAATGTGTGTTGGCAGTGTATGTAAACATCTACCCTATAATGATAAATATCCATGCAGTGGTTTTTAATTAATCTGTAAAAACAATATCCCCTTTTTCAAACTGAGCCATTCTCAGATCGGTGTGGCGTCACACCGACAGAGGCCGCTCCCACGATAGTTGATTGACATGAGCGTTTTACCTCAGATCAGTTGTAACACTCTTTGTTTCGATGCCAGAGCAGGGATGTAAGTTAGACAAGAATATCTCAGATTGAGTGATTGAGGTGTTGTGTTGCTGGATGTAATAATGAACATAGTGGTTGTCATTTACTCCCGACATCTGAGCCGCTGAAAATGCAGTAGATTACGTTTGTTTGTGAAGGGAATGCGCCTCCTGATCTACGTATATCTGTCTATGTTTGCATGAATCATTCATGATCCAGCTTCACTTACAGCAGAAGTGAGTATAAGGGTTTTTTTTATGAATCTTTGCGATCACCTTTCCTAAAAATGTGCTAATTAGCAAGTTTAGCGGCTAAACGCAGCTAAAGTAAACAGGCTCGTATCTCCACAAAGAGAAGAAAGGGGCGGGGCGGGGCGAGCAGAGCTCATTTGCATTTAAAGCAGCCTCGACCAGAATGAGATGATTTTTGCAGAGCTGATTTTGGCAAGATAAAAAGGGTGTTGTTTTACACAACCATTGAGAATTTTTAACCAAAGTGTATTATAGACTTTTCACTAAGACCCTAAAGAATCCTATCGGCTTGTGGAAAATGGGCATCCGATGACCACTTTAAAGTGAGACGGGTTTCACTTTACATTACGGGTTTAAGAAGAGCTGTCTGTGAAGTCAGGAGCGCTATACTGCATCATTACACAGACAGACTAACATCTGTTTTCCGTTGTTTATCAAGGGCATCTCCAAACTTTTGATCACCCCTTCTAACTTTAGATAGCATGAATAATGCAGCCTACCTTGAAGTTTACATTTAGAAAACCAAGTGCAGCGCAACTGTTCACACACTGTGCATAAAACAGACCGTCATCGGATTCCTCCTCTTTAGTAACTTCATCATCCGATCCTTCATCTCTGGATGTGAAATAGTCCATTTTAACATTGTTTAGGGCACTGACATCAAGATCGTTCGAAGCGACCAGCTACAGTACTTCGGACTGCATTCTTATGCTCCGCCATCTCATGATATTAAATTAAGTAAATGAATAAATAAAACTTTGAGTGCCATAGTTTACACATGACTGGCAGATAATGGGCATCAATACACCTTTATTAAATGTGTTACGTGGTTTATTTTAATAGGTTAACCGTTTTTGTAGTGTTAAGGGAAAGCATCACATATTTAAAATGTAATCATCACTTTAATCTAGCTTGTGTGAACTGGTCCTACACGGAAGCCTTTCCGGGCGGATGATGTAGGACGTATGCATTGCGCACGCGCTGCTCAGAAGTGACAAACAAACATGCTGTGGAGAGAGGCAAACACAGCACCGGTCACGAATCGGTACAAAATGAGGATTTGTAAAGAAAGATGTCGGAGGATTTCGAGATAAACCAAGAGAAAACTGGTTCTCCTTTGCTCTAAAGTAAGGAAACTTTGCTTCCTTTGCTACTGTAATCAAACATTGGTTTGTGCGAGACTCACCGGCGCATGTGTCATCCATGGGTCATCCACCCCGGAAAGGCTTCCGTATGCAACCAGTATGCGCAAACTAGATTTAAGTGATTACTACATTTTAAATATGGATATTTTTTCTTACAAGAATCCACAGATTAGCTACAAGAGGCCTTTATTCACCCCTCCGGAGCTGTGTGAGGCACTTTTTATTATGGATGCACTTTTTTGGCCTTGTCTTGGACTGATGGAGAGAAACACCCGCCCATGCCATTCTAAAGCTTGGAAGTGGCAGCATAATTTTTAATATAACTCAGATTGGATTTGTCTGAAAGGAGGAAGTCATATACACCTAGGATGCCTGGAGGGTGAGTAAATAATGGGCTAAATTTTAATTTTTGGGTGAATTAATTTAAGACCTTCATCGCTGAACCACACATTAAGGTAATTTTGATGAAATCCGAGAGCTTTCTGAGCCTGCATAATCAGCAATGGAACTACCACGTTCAAGGCACAGAAAGGCAGTAAGGACATCATTAAAGTAGTCCATGTGACATCAGTGGATCAATCGTAAAAATAACGACTTTATTCAACAATTTAATGATTTTATTCAACCATTTTTACTCTTTCGTGTCAGTCTTAGACACACATTCAAAACAGTACAACGATGCATGCGTGTGCATTCCTCTACTAGTAAACAAGGCACAGCACATCCAGATTCTACACAAGAACGCCGGATTTTGCGTCAGCAGTACCACACGCATACATCGTAGTACTCTCGTGAACGACACAGAAGAGAAGAAACTGTTGAATAAAGTCATTTTTGTTTTCATGTACAAAAAGTAAAATTCTATCATTTTTCTTTTAGAAAATCCATGAGCGCCAGTTAGAGCAACAGTTATCGCTGTAACTGAAGAAAAGATAATGATTTGACAATTCTTAAAACCATATTTCTAATCCATTGCTAATCGATATAGTCATTATTACAAAAATATATTTTTGTCTCATTCTGTGATAAGCCACAGGATCACAAAATGAAGTTATTTCTAACATTCGACTGATGTTTAGTATGTTATAATGTTATCTTTTGCTGGACAACAGCAAGTCATTACAAGGGAAGTTGTTTGGCTTGTGCTGCTTGTTCAGATGCATTCTTTAAGCGGGGAAACAAACACAAACAGAGCCATATTGTAGAAAAATAAAATGCACTGGAAGAAAAAAAAGTCAAACTCTTTTTCAGTTGCTTGATTTGAGTGCTGCATGTAGACAGAGGTGTTACCAGGTTTTTGTGTAGCTTACAGTAGTGGTTCTCAAATTTTATACCAAGTACCATCTCAGAAAATATTCTTCTCTCCAAGTACCACCATAATGACCAACATTAAAATACAGTAGCGTAGTAGGCCTAACTATTCAGCTACAGTTTTGCACCGTTCAAAAATGAGGCAGTTTTATTTCTAATAAGAATATTTTTGGTAGTCAGCCACTTTAACATTGTAAATACACAGTTTGAACATTAACTCCCTGGAGTTGACGGTCACACCGGCGTGATCAGCTCATGTTTTTTAAGATCAGTGCCAAAGACACTAAAAATACTCTGTCGATTTTGGTCACACAAATAAGTGTTATACATCATTAGAAACCATTAAGTGTATACTTTTATTTGTGCACACTCACAATAAAAACTGAACTGTGTGCTGCTTTAAATTAAAGCAAATAAACAGGGTGCTTTTTCAGTCTTCACCGTCTCCGCAAATGGCTTTTAGAAATGCATCAATAAAATGAACCTAAACTCAGTGAATACTCAGCACACAGACAGGAGAGATAGATCTATAGAAAGCTTGATATCTCTACTTTTAAATAAATCAAGTCTTATCAAAAACAAATATTCTGTGCTAAAGTAAAACGTATGAAACCAACGTGATGCATAGTTTTTCCCTCAGAGCTAATTATTGTTAATGTGATCACGCCCACAAGCTGCTTTTGATATGATAAATAGCCAGTGTTGGGCAGTAGCGTCGCTACAAGTAGTGACGCTACTAGATTAACTACATTTCTCAGTAGCGTGGTGGTAGCGTCGCTGTTTTCTGAATCAAATAGCTTTTCAGTAGCTAAGCTCTTATTTTGATCAAGTAGCGCGGTAGCGTCAACAAAAGCTAAAAGCTATATATTTTCTATACTTTAAGCTCAAATCGGAAATATAACTGCTACGGATCACTGATCCTGGGTCAGTAAGCGACGTCACCGCCACTAAACCTCGTGACGCCACTGGCTCATTAAACTGTCAGTCAAACCGTATTAATCCTCCCGCCTCTCTCGTGAATGAAGTGCGGCGCGCAGTTTGAAGCATTTCAGCGTGTTTGCAGACTTGAGGTAAATAAAGACGTGTTGATTGAAAAAGTACATGTTTTCTGTATTTATAATACAGCACTGTATTTATAAAGGCTAATAGTTTTTTTTTGCATTCGAGGAGATGAGAAAAGTGCGTCTTAGTCTAGCATTTGTTTTCGAGACAACCAAATTGCTTATGTGAAGCGGTAAATCTTTATATTTTAGCTAAATGTCAGAAAAAAACTGAGCGCCCACGTAGCAACAGAAAACTGTATAATCTGCAATGCAAACGCGTGAATGCAATGCACGTACTGCCTCTATTGTAGAGGTACTGAGAAAAAAAAACTTAGTACTTGAACTAGTGGTGGGCGCCTTGATTTTAGTCTTTGAAGCAGGCTAGTGCTCTGGGAAGATCTCAAACGCAGAAGAACGAGATGGGGAGTAGGTGGGTGTGGGTTGTCAAATTCATGGCGAAAGGCAAAATGTTTCGGTTCGTTCTTAGCAAAACAAACAAACAAACAAAAAAACGATCAGGTTCCATAGCGAAATAAGAATTAAACAGTGTTCTAGTCTAAGCGAATTATAATAATCTTTGCTAATATTCTTGACACTTCAAACTGCTTTGGACTTTGCAGTATCGAATTATGCCTTTACTATGACCAAAATGCCGGAATATGCTATTCAGCTGTTTGATCGCGCACTATCACTGCAGCCTGTTCATTTGAAAAATAAAACACAGTCACCCAAGAGTTACACTAGTCAATTTAAATAGTGTGTGTTACGTGCAGTTCAGCGTGAACACCGGTCCCGTGGCACATTTTTGCTCATCATGATATTTTCCGTCGACGTGCATGAAGTACAAAGCTTACCCAATGCATAATATTTTCGCTTCAAATACATTGCAGATATGGAAACATTTATATTTGTGGCGAGAGAGGTAGTCTACATAAGCCCAACTTTACTTTCAGTTTCGCTTTAAATTTGTTTTGGATTGTTTAGGCAAATTTATTTATTTATTTATTTATTTTTTCATCCTCGTTCGGTTCTGAATACGGTTAAAGGATTTGTTGTGGAGTGAGGGAAATAATGTCGGAACATTATAACATTACGCTGTAGGCCTGTTCATTTCAGAATATAATAAAATGTGACTTATAGGCCTAGCCGCCGTGACCTGTCGGGTTTAATTTTTCCTCTCAAAGACGTACAATTTATGTTAGCATGTTTTTTTAAAAAAAACTTCGGCAAACGAAAATAGCCGCTTGATTCGGTTAAATATTCTTACTGTCAGTTAACAAATTTACAATAGAATTTAGCTTTGCTTCCCAGATAGTAACAGGGTCTGGGCCAAATCTGGCTTACATTTGGCACTTGTTTTTTATTCACAGTCTTGTATTCATGAAATCAATTACTATCTTTAAAAATGGCAGTAAATTAAAGTGCTGTTTTTGTGCGGTCTGTCATATTTCAGTAGCTATATACAGCAAAACTACAGCAGTTCCATTAGGCTATTTTTTTACGAAGCTGTCAACACTGTAAACTCTGATGGCATGCAATCAGTTGACAACACCCATTCATATATAGACTATGTTATTTAATTATATGTATAAATTATTTTATTTAAAAATTTTGTGTTTTCCCTGTTTTATTCATTCAACATTCTGAAACAGGTGCCATTGTTTTAAAAAAATGTTTTTCAAGAAAGAATTCAACCCCCCCTAACCCCCCAAAATATGAGATAAACCCAGCCCTGTACATTATACTGATTTTTGTTGCCAAATTGGTTTGGAAGAGTGGTTGAATAAACAATTAAACTGGACTTTTATGCCTGTATGACTGACAATGTAATTGATCACTGAGAGAGCATTGACTTGGTATGATGTTGGTTAAATAGAAAAATGAAAATGTAAAAAATAGCTTAGATGTAGTAAACTACTTTTGCCATGTTGCTGTAGCATAGCTTGCTACATTACCCAAGGCTGTAGCTTTAGTGTAGTTAAGCTTCATTTAATGAAGAGTAACTGTTAGCTTAGCTCACTACATTTTCCAAGTAGCTTGCCCAACACTGTAAATAGCCATGTGCGAGCCTAACATGTTAGGGCCCACATCATCGTAAACAAAGCTTGACGATTCATCAAGTTTATCTCGGCTACTGTTCATTTCTGGAAGACGACGTGCTGAGAGGAAGAGCAGAATTTACCTTCAGAAAAAAGAAGACACGCTGAGAGAAATAACACAGAATTCACCTCAGATGAAAAACACAATGCGACACGTGGCAGATCCAGAGGAAGAGATCAGTCTGATGAGTAAGTAGTGTTTCTTTTTGCGTTAGTTAACGTGTTATTTTGACATAAGCTTGAACACATTTACTAGCTTGTTTTTTCCTAAACTATGATTCCTGGCTAAAATGTTTGAAATCAAGTGAAACATTTTGAAAATGATAGGTAGCTCATTGTATTTAAATTTCTTACGACACGAAGTTTTCATGTTCTATATAATATAGAACAAATTACGATATAAAAGTAATATGAGTGTGCACTGTAACATGATGAATGCTACGAGTCAAAGTATGTCTAGATCATGTTTATTATTAATACTCTGTTCCCAAACAGAATTTTATAAGGTGCTAAACCATAATTTGTTTTTCAGATATAAAATGTCCTTTTTACATAGTAAGTGAATCTGTGACTACAAGATCATTATATACGGATTCTTCTGATATTAACATGCTCAGAGATGTTTTTTGTTTTTTAGTGATCTGATACCTGCACCGCTGATGAATCTTGCTGATTTTTACTGGAGTCTCTTCAAACTTCTGAGAGCGCAGTACCAACATCAAATGTTATTCTTCACTGATTTTCAGAAAAATAAGCTCTGTGACTGTTTTTTTTTAATCTTGAATCCATGGAAAGAAGCAACAACACTTAAATATCAGGTATGGTTTATGAGTTTCACTTGCTAAACAGGAATGACACAAGGTCTGTTAACATCACCGTGGTTAGGTCAGTGAGTACAATAATAATCTTTGACCATCATTATGTATGTTTTGATTATATTGTGTTGTAAATAAAATACAAATGATCAAACCCCCCATAATCCTACTCTGCTCACATTCTTTGTTACCTGCCTCATAGTGAGTCACACTGATGGGCCATTAAGGGGACGGCCTTTTGTCTCTCAGGTTTGAATCACTAAATATTCATTGTAGCACCATTTGTGCTGAATACAAAAAAACTATATGTTGGCCAGT
Source organism: Labeo catla (assembly GCA_012976165.1). Taxonomy (NCBI): domain Eukaryota; kingdom Metazoa; phylum Chordata; class Actinopteri; order Cypriniformes; family Cyprinidae; genus Labeo; species Labeo catla. The sequence goes on along the minus strand of VONZ01001022.1, from coordinate 64,837 downwards.
AGTATGTTATAAGTAGCTGAAATAAGCACAAATGTCAGGGCATGTCAAAACATCTAAAGGGCCCCAAAATCACCTCAGACCCCAGAGGGTTAACAATGCACTGTGCTTACGTAAAGGTTTAAAAAAAAAACAAAAAACAAAAAAAAACCTTGACTCAAAGATAAACCCTCTGGGGTCTGAGGGTGTTTTGGCACCCTGGAGAAGTTTTGACATGCCCTGACATTTGTGCTTTTTTCATCATCTTAAAAACATATTAATGGCTAAAGTTTGATTACATTGTAATCAGCACAAACTGGGCTACAATAATATGCAAGAAGCATTAATGTACATGTTTGTGTTTTTGAGAAAACGTTTATGCGTGGTTAGTAAAAAACTTTTAAGTCACTGAAATAAGGCTATGAAACACATTCAGAACATTCGTGCACAAGACTTTTGAGAACAGGATGTGGTAGGCTAGAGTTTTTTCTTCAAAATGATGTGAAAATCATCTCGTTCAGTCGTTCACAAAACAACAATATACTTATTTAAATTTTCTAAGACGTGTTTTGTGATCGAAAGGGAATATGCGAGGGAGTGACAATGGCCATTGAATATTTAGTGATTTACACCTGAGAGACAAAAGGCCCTCCCCTAATGGCCCATCAATGAGACCTAACTGTCAGGTAAGAAACAATGTGAGAAGATTCAGAGATTGGGTTTTAGATTATCTGTATTTTATTTATAACACAGTATATTATAAACATACATTATGAAGGTCAACAACACGTTATTAAGCACACTGATCTAACCACAGAGATGTGAACAGACATTGTGTAATTTCTGAAAACTGTTTTCTGAATTCTGTTCAAGTAACACAAGTAAATCATACCTGATATTTAAGTGCTTGCAAAACTCATCATCAGTAATCAAGGAACTTGTTTTACCAATAGAAAATCAGTGTAGTTGAAGATCTGATGTTGGTACAGCGCTGTGAGAGGAAAAGTTTGCAGGATTCATCTGTTGTGCAGGTATCAGATCACAAACAACTAAAGCAAAACAAAAAACATCTGTGAGCATGTTAATATCAGGAGCAATTTAAAGAATCCTTGCTAAATAAAATCATTAGTTCTATAATTTCTATCCCAAAAAATATTCATATAGATATCTGGTCACTAAAATAAATAAATGAATAAATCAGTGCGCATGTTGATAGGCCTGGAGCAATATTGCCCATGTGTTTTTATAGCTATCATATGCACACATGCTTTGTATTTATTATACAGTACAAAAACAAAATCTGAGAAACTAAATTATTAATAAGCACATTATGTACACGTTTGAGTAGATATTTGCAGACAGAGTATTCAACAGTAAAGACTGGTCTAAGCATTCTTAGACATTACTTTTATATCGTCTAAACATTAGCCCTACTTTAATGTCAATTTGTTTATGAAACATAAAACATTCCTGACGCCTTACAGATGCATTGAAAAGTTGCCTATGATATTTCAAAATGTTGCACTCAATTTCACACATTTTAGTCAGGAATTATGGTTTTGGAAAAAGTCCAACTAGTAAATGCGTTCAAGTTTATGTCACAACAACACATTATCTAATGCCAATAAGAAACATTACTTGCACTGTATACGAGATCCTCTCGTCAGTTGCCCGTAGCCGCGCTCGCGTTCTGTTTGTGAGATAAACAAGCTTAGCCTGTTCCTCTCAGCGCATCCTCATCTGGAGTAAATACAAGGCTTTTTCTTCTCAGCGCCTTCTTACAAAAACGAAAGTATCCAACACAAAGACATTGCTGCTTTGTTTACGAGTTGATGTGGGCGTTCATTTCGCGCGTCTCTCACGTGGAGGTTTGTAATAACAATAGCGGCAAACAGCGCGTGGGCGTGATCTAATTAGACGTAATGAGCTCAGAGGGGAAAAACAGGACATGGCATTGGTTTCATATGGATTACTTAAACACAGAATGTGTGTTTTCAATTAAACTTAGTTCATTTAAAAGCAGACATTTCAAGTTTTCTATAGATATATCTCTCATGTTTGTGTGTCATGTATTTGCTGAGTTTTAGTTCATTTTAGTGACGCATTTCATCTGGATATTCACAGAGACTGAGAAGACTGAAAGGACACCCCGTATATTTTCTTTATTTACAAAAACCACAAACATTTGTTAATATGTTGCGCGTACACAAATAAAAGTAAACTTTCTACAGATTCAGGTGATGTATTACTTTTATGTGTCCAATCAAAACTGAGGGAGCAATTCAAGTTCTTTTTGCTGCCATCTGGAAAATATGCGAGTGCTCCCGCCGGCGCCTTAGCCAACCCCAGAACGTTAAATTAAAGTGTATTCCCCCGGTTTTAAAGACAAGGCTTAAAGGGTTACTCCACTCCAAAATGAAAATCTTGTCATTAATCACTTACCCTCATGTCGTTCCATAGCCTGTAAAAGCTTTGTTACCTACTTTCACTGATTCAACGTGACTAATAAACACACGACTACGACAATGTATGGTATCCGAGTTCTTCTTAGCATTTTCCTTATAATGAAATATACAATAATGCAATGCTCATCGATATAGCTTTAAATCACTGCTTAGAATACTATGAAATATGTTGCGTGCATTATTCCGTGTAAGAAGCCACAACATCTCACAGAAGGATTAATTTCAAACACTCAACTGATATTAGGAAGTGAGTTTGGAGTAAAAACGTTATTAAATGTGGTATTTACACATGCTTTCAGATGAAGCAGCATTCACCACACAGAGCTGTAGTTCACTTAGAAGCTACGCAAACAACTTTATTGCAGCACGGTTTGATAATATTGACGTATAATATCGATGATATCGTCTGTGTGGTTTTGCATAGCTTGTCAGTGAACTACGGCTGTAGTAAATGCTGCTCTATTTGAAAGCACATACGTGATGGAGATTTACTACTGACAACATGCGCATGGATATAGCATGCAATTTATCGTGCAGCCCTAGTTTGGAACAACATGAAGGTTACAACATTCAGCACTTTAAGAGTTTTTTTTTCTTTAAGTCTTTAAGTACTAAGAACTGTACTATTTTCCACAAAATGATTAGACTCCATTCAACTGTCATTTTTGCAAATACATTAAAGGGACAATTGAATCCAAAAGCATCAAATCAAAAGTGCAAAACAAAACATCATTCTGACTTAATTCAAAATGGATGCAAAAGCACAAAATAAAAATAAAAAAAATTTTGGCTTAATAATATGTAGTCATGTATGTAGCTTAATTTCTATGGCTGTAATTTACTGACCTATGAAAAGCACACAGAAGTACCAGAACGTCCATATGACTACTGCACCATACAAAGTCTTCTGAAGTCAGACAAAAGCTTTTTTTTGTGAAGAACAGAAAATTTAAAGAGGTAGTTCACCAAAAAAAGAAAATTTTCATTAATTACTCACCCTCATGCCATACTACCACAGTCACGGCACAGAAGTGTAATAAGGACCTTATTAAAATAGTCCATGTAATATCAGTGGTTCAACCATAATTATATGAAGTTACAAGAATACTTTTTTTTTTTTCTCTTCGCACAAAAAGATTTTATTCAACAATTCTTCTCCTTTGCCGTTATGAAGAGTACCACAATGCATGTGCTACACCTTGTTTACAAGCAAAGGAATACATATGCATGCGTCTTGGTATTAGGGATGGAGCAATAACCAGTTTAACGATAATTCATGATAAAATTCCCCACGGTTAGTATTACTGTTTCATATTTTCCATTAAAACTGTATTCGATTACCGTGATTTAAACAACTTAGGATAAAGAAATACTATCCAGCTTAAAGCAGTTTAAATAACACTAGGGCTGTGACGGTGGCAGATTTTTTCCACCGCGGTGGTAATGGACCAACTTAAATGTTAAAGAAATTATAGAGTTTAAATAAGAAAGTAGACAAAATAAGAACAGTAAATATTAAACATTTGTTGCATAAATTCGTAACAACCTCGCCCAACCCTTGTCCGACGGCTCATCAAAATTACCGGTCCGAGTCCAACTGGAGCCAGAGTCTTTGCTCTCTCTTTCCCATTACACTGTTGCATCCATTAAAATAGCTCAGTTTTGTTTTTAATAGGAACGTGGTTATATTTCTTTTTGTTTCTTTATAAAGTTAATTTAGAAATGTGTTTGGAACATTTTTGTTTGTTAAATTCAGATTTTTACCGTAACGAAATTAAGATTTTAACATAACGACCAAACGGCAAGAGGCAGGCAGTGAGTTGATCACAGCCTATGTTTGATCAATTTTGCCTTCTCAAATCATCACAACTTGCCTAAAATAAAATCTTTAAGCATATCACCATGTTATTTTAAATGTTTAACTTGGATAAATGCACGCTATTATGCGCATACATTCATTTGTTGGAGAGTGGAAGCTAAATGCGCTTTGCAGGACATGGAGGCGCCAGCGCAATCACTTGCAAAAAAATTAAAAAATGCCGTAATCTTTGCTCATAAAGGTAACCGTAATATATCATCCAGATCTGTAATTTTATTTGCGTGCACTCACAATATTAAGAAAATGTTGTGCTTTTGTAAAAATAAAGAAAACAAACAAGATGTCCTTTCTGATGTCTCGGTGTTGAACAGGAGCGCTGCACAAAAATGAAACGAAACTCAGGGAATACTTGTCTTACAGATAAATATATATATATATAGAAAGTTTAAAATAATTCCTTTACTACTTTAAAACTAAAAAAATTCAAATCAAAAACAAAAACTCTTTCATAATAAAATCAGTAGAGATACATTTCTCTGTGAGCAGATGGCGAGTCAGGATCGTCATCTTTGCGACATTGGCTCAGAAAACACTAGCTTATTAATAATTCATTCAAGTATGTCCTTACTTCCCTCCGACACATTCATAGTAATTACTTTTCCCGGCGTTTTGCAAGCTTTAGCCTATTGTGTGCGTATGAACGTGGATCTCTTCCAGCAGCTGCGAAAGCACTTGTGCTCACTGCTTTTAAAACCTCACAGTTTTCGTCTGGCCAAAAAGAAAATTGAACTGAATTAAATAAACCCTTGTATGGTGTTCGGGTCTGTGGGACCCGTTTTCACTTTTTGTCAAAATAAAAATGATACGCAAAATTATTTTCTCTGAAGAACATATACCAGAACAAAATTTCAATGACCACACACATTATCAAATATTGTTTATAAACATTGTTTATATTGCTTGTAATTGGGATGAAGTAAACATCTGATGAGTATTTTAACATAACTTTTTTTTTAAATTGTGTTGAATTAAAGACACAAAAATGCAGCGGGCCAGACCCACAAACACTGGCTAAGTAACAAAAATATGAACACCATACAAGGGTTAAACTGAATTTGCATGCCCTGCTGTAAAATTTGAGGAAAGACAAGTTTATGTGGATTCTAGTGTTGTCACGATATTTTGACTTCGATACGATACCTGACTAAAATATCACAATACCGGTACTACTTTATTAAAAGTTTAACAAAAATTACATTAAGTCCCTATGAAATACTTTCTATTATTTTTCTCAAATTCATCTCTGTTTTGCATTAATTTTCTGGATTCTATTGTAATCATTTCATTACATTTTAATAAAAGCATGTCTAATGAATTTATAAAGGATAATTAGATTTGATAATTTATTATAGGGTATTTATTTAGAAATATGTGTTGTGTAAGTACAAATTTCTGGTTAAAAAAAAAAATCTGGTAAATATTCCTTAAACATTGTTTTAATAATATTTTTATTAGTAGCAGCAGTACTATCTTTACATTAAGCAATATATTAATATATTTCTGATTGTCAAGTTAAACCGAACTTTTATTTTGACAGGTTGTTGTGAAGACCTTTAGGGTCTTCATTATATGAAGTCTTCCGCAAAAGAAACAGTAAAATGCTCATGAACTCATATATTGAGGCGGCAGAGGCTGAAAACACCACAAGCGTCATGCGTATGTGTATAGTAAACAAAACTGTATTATTCTTAAAGTACCGGTACTAGTAAAACGCGGAATCGTACAGTTTTTAAAAGCAGGGTATCGCGATACTTTTTAAGTACCGGTATATCATGCAACACTAGTGGATTCTACACATTTTACATAATTCAGATAAGGTATGTAGAATTATTTATGGAGCAGATAAATGACAATCATTTATTAATCAGTTATCATTTTAACAACCATTTTCTATGTGTAAAGGCTGAAATGTGAGGTTTTATCATTTCATGAAACCTTTTAAAAACTTTAACATTTTTAACATGTTATTAGATAAACTGCTGTCAGTCATGTTGTCATTTAAAATCCAGACATCACTGGCAATGTTACTGACAAACAAAACGTAATTTTATTTGTTGATTTTAAATATAAAACTTGGTGAAACGATTTATGTGTCAGTATTTTTTGATTTCCAGCACATTTTAACAAATCCGTCATAATACTGATAAGTGTAATAATTTTGGTCGCTATAATAATAAGAATTTTCATACCATTACATCCCTACTTGGTACTCTTAATAACAGCGGAGGACAGTGACACACTCTTCTTCTATAGAAGAGTAGAATTGTTGAATAAAGTTTTTTTTTTTTTTGTGCACAAAAAGTATAATTACAGTTGAACCACTGATATCACATGGACTATTTTAAAGAGGTCCTTACTACGTTTCTGTGGTAGTACCCTTTGTGTCTAGGAAGGGTCAGAGAGCTCTTGAATTTCATCAAAATATCCTAATTTGCGTTCCGAAGATGAAGAAATGTCTTATGGGTTGGGAATGACATGAGGGTGTGTAATTAATCACAGAATTTAAATTTATGGGTGAACTATCCTTTTAACAGGGCCCGTACAGATACTGCAAAATGAAAATTTTGAAAAACGACTTTAAGCACTACTTTTTTTTTTACTTTCAAGGACTTGAAAGTATCTCTCACTTATCAAATAATACCTTATCTTTCAAATTCTGAAAAAAAAAAAAAAAGACAGACAAAAACACACTAATAAAATGGCCCAGTCCCAAATGGCACTCTAAACTCTTTCTAAACTGCTTTGATGTTCTGACTTAAATCAAATGACTCAAATCAAATGACTCACGATATGTGCTCCGAAGTTCTGACCTGAAGCAAGAGATTCACAAACCTGCTCCGAAGTTCTGATCTAAATCAAATAATTTGCGATGTGTGCTCCAAAGTTCCGATCTGAAGCAAAAAATTCACAAACCCGCTCTGAAGTTCTGATCTAAATCAAATGATTTGTGATCCGCGCTTCGAAATTTCGATCTGAAGCAAAAGATTCACGAACCCCCTCCGAACTTACGATCTAAATCAATAATAATATAATGATTGAATAATCATTGAATAACGATTCGCGAACCATCATTTCAGATCAGGACTCGGAGCGCGGATCGCAAATCATTTATTCATGGAATGATTTAGAAAACTGCTCCGAAGTTCCGATCTAAATCAAATGATTTGCGATATACGATCCGATTTAAGCACTTCAAATCATTTTCAAATCACAAGTCAGTTTGAAAATGAATGGCTATTTAAATGTGATCTGGTTTTTGCTAGTAAATCACCTGAAATGAGTCTGAATTAATCGGAGCGGTTCCAGCGTAAATGACTCACTTAACTGATTCAATTCATCTGTTCCTTTTTTCACGTCTTCAGCCATGTTTAGACAACACTGTCACAACTACTACTGGTTTAGCTCACTACTTTAATGACACTGAAATAAGTGGGGGAAAAAAAAAAGTATTGTTTTTGAAATTGTGTGAATTTTGCAAGAAAGATATGTGCTTGTTTGAAAAATTAAACACTAATTTAATAGATAGACTGCATTTCAATAATTCCAGCACTTTAAGTACCTCTTCAGAAATAATGCTATTTTCAAGGGTTTTCCAGGCCTTAAATTTCAAGAAGTCAAATTTAAGTACTTCAAGCACTTTAAGCACCTTGTACGAACCCTGTTTTAAGTTGCTCAGTGACAATCCTCAAGTCCAGTGAAATGCTAAAATGTTTCCAGTGAAACCACTGCATAGATCCAGTAGATTACAACTATGAAATCCATCCATGTACAAGACTGTACTTACAGCTAAAACTTAAACAGTACCTCTTTTTGTGCTTTGAAAGAAAATCGTATCATAAGTTGTTTTGATTATTTAGCTTTTTTTTTTTTTTCTTTATTCTTTCTGACTCTCTTTTCTCTGTTCAGAACTTTGATCAGCTTTGCTATGTTTAAATGTGCCAACAAAACAAAATGTACTTTTCATGAGTCAAACTATTTTCGGATGAAACTACTATGAATCTCCTTATTTAAAAACAGGTTAATGCAACGGTCTCAGTCAGTTACCTGTCTCGTACACACTTGGCACACATGGAACCACCATACGCACGGCTGACATGCTTCTTGGTTTTTGAGAGTCTCATAAGAACCTGGGGTCTCACAGCACGGATCTATCGAGGAACAAACATTAGAACATGGTTTAAATCACGTGTTTACTTATGTCTAGTTTAACGTAAATAAAAATTATTCTGTAATCCAATGTGATGTAGCTACTAAGACTTTCAATAGATGTTAAAATCTGTTGCACCATTGTAGATCATATTTTCTTTTATCTAATATTAAATATAAACTACTCCAAAAGACACTAGGTGGGTTAGAGTGGGGGAAGATGCCCCCTTGGGGTAAAACGCCCTCCTACTGTTTCTCCCAAAAGAACCACTAGCTAAAGTCAAGATAAATTTGTATTGTAACTATGGACTACGTTGACAAGAGTGATGTAGAAGTATTCACTGTATGAATGTTTGAAGCTGTATTCAATGTATGAAGCTTACACTGGTAAAGTATCTGAGAGAAAACAGTAAATTATTTAACTTTCAGCAGTAAGAAAAAAAGTGTTTTAAAGCTTGTTGTTTTGTAGAACATTATTTAAGAAAAAAAAAATATTTTCCATTATGACAATTTTTTTTCCAAACACAGTCTGTGGGGTAAAATGCCCCCAGGGGGCATGGCTTAATTACTGTGTTCTGAACATCAAATCCTTTTCCCCTAAAATGTATATAAAAATTTGGACTTTATATTTAAAAAATTACAAGCTATTATAAATTCGTAACTCTATTCTTTATATTAATTTTAATTTTAAGCTGCATGTACTCTGATTTTGCTGTAAATGTATAAAGCATTGTCAGACTGGTGGGCATATCATCCCCCTTGGTACAAATTTAATTTTTTTTTTTAAACTGATAACAAAAAAAAATTGACATTTTTCATACCTGGTTTAAAATTTGTGTCATTGTCACTAAAACTATGATAACTATTCTGGACACATCTTTAACAATAATATACTAGGCCACTAACTGAGTGGCATTAGAACACTAAAATGCAGTATAAATATTGTAGTGATGATACCAATTACTTTACGAAATATTTTTCAACTCTTGATAAAGCTGTATTCAATAAAACAAGAGCCAAGAACACTGCTCTTTTTTTCTAGATTTCCAGATATTTTGGTATCTAACCTTAAACACCATTTTTATCAGCATACTCAAGATATTGGTGTAGTTAAGCACACAGAAGATAACTGTATATAGTGCACCACTTACACCACGCAGTCTACCGGGGCAGATTCCGCATGCTGATTTGGGTGCTTTGCCAGTCTTCTTGGTATACAGGTACACAATGCGATTACCTGGCGTACGGGACCTGAGGGACAATGCGGTCGTTAAAAACAGCTTTTGAAGTCTGCATGAGACACTATATGGTGGAAAATCGTCGGTGCATGGTGAAGATCCATTTGCACCAAAACAGAAATTACACTCACAGTCTGGTCTTGTTTGAAGCAGTGTTGTAGGAAAGTCTACGTCGGTAAGTCAGGCGCTGCACCATCTTGACCTGAAAAATTACAAGATCTTTAATTATGTCTGTTCAAGAAATGTCAAAGCCTGTGGGGAAGTCAAGCTCAGTGGCGGAATAAGCACAATTTTGCTCATAAGCTACAAATGTTCAAACATCTATTAAATATGCGTTTTAACCCAATAAACAAATATAACAGCGTTACACTTTTATTCTGTTGTAATAGAGTAACAACTGCAAAATCGTAATCTGATGCATTCGCGTTTGTAAGGGATGTGAATGACAACTCAGCGTCAACTCACGCAGTAACAAAAATCAGTTATTAGACTATTAATTGACTTAATATGGCAAGGACATCCTCCGTTAGAATGCGAACTACACGTAGAACTCTTAATATCAAATATTTGATCTTCAAAAACAGCTGATGACAGTAGATAGTTGAATCACATTTTAAGCGCAAAGACAAATCCGCCATACCTGCTATCGCTGTAAACGGAAGAGGAAGGACTACAGACCGGGTGAAAGTTCAAAATCTGCCAGCAACGGAAATAATACGTTTGTATAGAGCAAAATAAAAGTACCTTGTTGCTGTAAATATTATAATAAATATTCTATAAAGTAATATATTTTGTAATCCTTGTAATGTCGATTTACTAATAGAAAATACAACTGACTAAAACCAGGCAAACACAGTATAAGAAAAAAACGTGTGTAATATACTTTATTATGTAGATTTTTAAATATCAAAGTACTTTATTATACTTGGATCGGATAACCCTAATTTGGCAGGGTAGAAATAGAAGGTAGGCACTTACAACTAGAAGCTTAAAAATAAAATAAAAATAAAAATGAGAATAGATATTCTTTCCTTATTTGATAAACGTTTTGATAACAGTTTTATGAGAAGCTCCTTTAATGTTGGATCCAACCCTCCATGTAAATCCAAATGGCTTAAACCTCACAATTTATCTTGGCTTAGCATTTGGACATTACCATATAAATATGTAATTTCGAATAAAGTAAAAGAAGTACTGTACAAAATTGTTCACAGATGTTACCCTGTAAATGTAGCTGTCAGCAGATATATTAATAGTGTTTGTGATAAATGTACTTTTTGTAATATATATGTAGAAGATATTGAACATATTTTTCTATTGCCCTTGTGCAATTTCATTCTGGACTGACCCCCCCGCCCCCCCTTTTTTATAAACAGGTTTATATTATACATCGCTTAATTATCTTAGCAAAGTTTTATATTCACAAGTCAAAAGTAAGTCAGTACAAACCATTATATATTACATTTTGTAACACTGATCTTAAAATTTACCTTGAAACTCTCTCTAATGTGAGATCTCAAAATAAGAAGCTCATAAAAACAAAACAAATTTTAAAGCATTTCAAATTTAGCTCATAAAAACAAAACAAATTTTAAAGCATTTCAAATTTATGTAACTGCCCTGGAATTTCTTTGTTTTTGTGTTTGTTTGTTTTTTGATATGTCTGTGTTCATTTTGTGTGTTTTCTCTTTCTGCTGTTATTTATATATATTTTTGCAGTTGAATTTGCAATTTGAAATGTGCAGTGTTGCCTCGTAAGGGACGAGAGGAGCGCCACACTTTCCAAAGCGGAAATACGTCGTGTCCACTAGCAACACAACCGCCATGTTGGTCCGGGCAAAATGCCATTGAACCGAACGGAACTCGCATATGGGCTTGGCGAAAAAACGAAAGTAATTCACACTGGCCGTTTTTTACACGGAAGGCTGCAACCTCCGGAGGTCGTATTTGTAGGCTGCATACGTAATAAAGAATTATAAAGAATTAACAGTTGTAAATTTGACCATTATTCTTAGTGAAACGTAAATTGTTGTAATATGCTTATGACTCGTGAATGTAATGCTCAGTTAACTGAAATAAACCAGGCTTGATCAGGTATGCATGCCGCCTGCAAATGCGACCTCCGGAGGATGCAGCTTTCCGTTTGAGAAACGGCCTAGAACTGATCAGAACGTGACGTCGGTGCAAACCCTCTATAAATAACAAAAACAACAACAACAAATGCAATTTTTAATGCATTATGATTTTATGATTATGATTAAAGATATTTAATCTTTTTTACTGTGTATATAATCTCATACTATGATGTACACAAACCCATTATAGTTATGTTTTCTGTTGTTTGTCATTTTGATTGTTCATTGTTAAAGATTGTGAAAAGATGCTACCATCTTTTCTTGAGCTTGTATATAATTATAATTTCTGCAGTAATAAAAAAAAAGAAAATAACACCTCATAGATTCAGGAACAGAACAACCCTACCTAGTATGTTTTCCTCCATGTCTGCACAATGGAGGCATCAGGCAGCTGCTGGAAGATCTCGTCTTTGGAGAAGACTGTTGATTTTACGTTAGAAAAATGTAAGTGTTACTACTTAGAAATTAGGATGACCTCAGAATGCATTGCTAGCCCACCCCAACACTTATGAACAACAATAACCATACAAGCTGACCAATAATTATATATATATATATATATATATATATATATATATATATATATATATATTAGTAAAACAAGCAAAATGTTATTTGTTTTGTCATATACCATAGTTATACATGACAAAAAAAAAAAGTAAACACATCTCAATTTTCAGTAAAGTAATGAATAAATGCATTAGTTAGTGAAACAATTATATTTTATTTACTGACAACAACAGGAAACATGAATAAATGAGAAAGAAAGTGACCATGACTAAATAATGACACATGGAACAAAGCTTTATTCAAACATATTGTTCTGACAATCATGTATTTACAGGCAGTGAACCCACATCCCACTGCCACCTCAACACAGCTGTGCCAGTTCTGCAGCTGACCACCATGCCTACATCTGTCTTTGCTGGGGTCCCTGTAATAAGAGCACTGTAAGTCACTTGTAAATTATTTTTTTGTACATTCTATTTTTAAATGCGTTGGGCACAAACACACAATAAAGCTTCTCATTTCATAAAGTTTATTTCTTCAAGGTACTACTATCATATAAATGCTTACATACATTTCATACAGTTTCTGTTTGGGGGTTTAAATGGTTAGTTCACCCAAACATATAAATTCAGTCATTATTTACTCACCTCCACACTGTCCAATCCTTGTGTCTGTTTTTTTTTTTTTTTTTTCTTTTTCTGAACACATAAGGTGATTTTGGTTCATACAACATCAGTTAATGGGGCCTGAGTTTCAGAAGCTTCATGACATTATTTGATGATGCTTTTGAAGCTTCTGAAACTCGGGTACCATTGACTGATGAAACCAGCAGAACAAACTTGACCAAAATCACAAATGCTGCTGTCACCTTTCCTTGCAGGTCTTGTTCCACCACAAAGATTGAGTGATTTAGTGCTCAATACTGCATTTACATGTTGAGGTAGTTGCTAATGTGTTAATTGGCTATTTATCCAACACAAATGCTCCTCAGTTTATAAACAGTACTAAGGGACAAATAAAATAGGTAACTCATGTTTAGTTACTTTGTATGCATGTGTTTATTTACATTACTTGCATTCAACTAAAGCAGCGTTGACAACAGTGAATTTTACATAATAGCGCATCACTCACTCAGATGTCTGTTCATGTTGTAATGTGCTCATCTGCAATTCTTTTAGTACAGTGTCCTGACAGTTGACATGTAGACATTTAGTAATCATCTTTAAGATTTACATGGTTTATGTAAATGCACTTTGGAGATGTACGTGTGCTTACTGGAGCTCCCCTGTTCGCTATGTATCACAAAGTCATAAATATACTATACTATTTAGCGTCATTATACCTTAAGCAAATCAACAGTTTACAGGAGCTCAGTCCTGCTGAAAAAAAAGCCTAAGCTATTTGGGTGGTTTTAGCTGGTCATCCAGGCTGGTCTTAGCTGGTCAATAAGCTGGTTTTAGAGGGAACAACCAGCCTAGGCTGGTTTTAGCTGTTTTTTTTTTGTTTTTTTTTAGCAGGGAACAAATACAATTTTAACACAGGGAGCTGTGTTTTGGTTTCAATACCCTCGTCACGGTTCTCAGTCACATTCAGTGATGTATTGATCTCCTGGGATTGAAAAGTATCCATCGATGAACACTACAGAGTCTGGACTGAAGCAGTTGGACATCCATGGATTATTCGTCTACTCTTTTAGGTTTCGAAAGTACTTCTTCACGTAGACATTAGAATGCAAATTATAAGTATACATACGTCCGAATCTCACAAGAATCAGTGCAATTTTCACCTACTTTATGAATACTGAAGAAACGCAAACAAACATACTTATTCGCTTGCCTACAGCTTTTTGCCTACTATATAGCTGTCACAAACACACACTGATACGGAGGAGACAAGAGGTGAGTAGCAATCCAATCCAAAGTTTTATTAACAAGCTTGGTAGTCGAACAATAGGATATAAACAGAGTAAATAGTTCTTAACTGAATGACTTTAAAGCGTAGAGATGAATAAGAGTCCAGATAATGAGCCACACCAAACACCAGTGAACAACGGAGAATTCCATGTGGAGATTAGCATCCAGAGAAGCGTTAGCATGTGAATGGTAGACCATACAATGAGAGAATGAACGAGAGTCTCTTTTATAGGGTGTGGCTCAATGACTATCAGGTGCAGGTAGTTAGAATTCGGGTGATGATGAACGAGTGGGCGGTGCAACCGGAGCTGTGGCAGATGGAGGTGGCTGTGGTGAATGCCTGACACTACCCCCTCCTCCAGGGGCGGCTCCCGACGCCCTTACACGACGCCGAGGGCGACCACGACCGCGAGGAGCAGGACGATCTGGGTGACTGATGAGCTGAGTCCCACGCTCTCTCACTCTCACGAAACCAGTGGTCTACAGCTAGAACATGGGAGGGTTCCTCCGTCCAGGAGAACAGCAGAGGCTGGTAACAGAGTACGCACTGGAAAGGTGTTAAGCCGGTGGTATCTTGGCGGACAGAGTTCTGTGCGTATTCAGCCCACGGGAGGAACCTGCTCCAGCTGTGTTGGTCCTCGTGACAGTATGTCCGGAGGTAACGTCCCAGCTCTTGGATCTTTCTCTCTGTCTGGCCATTGGTCTGTGGATGGTAACCAGAGGAGAGGTTAACAGAAACACAGAGTAGCTTAAAGAAAGCTTTCCAGACATGAGATGCATTGAGGTCCCCGGTCTGACGCGATCTCCTCCTCTGGAAGAGATATTCAGCAGTCTCAAGTGCAGTGGGCAACCCCTTTAGCAGGAAACACTTGCACATCATAGAGAAACGATCAACCAATACAAGTATACAGGTTTTACCTTCGGAGCTCGGGAGATCGGTCACGAAGTCCACTCCTATATGGGACCAGGGCCTCTGTGGAATGGGTAGTGGTACCAGTTTTCCTGTGGGAAGTTGACGGGGAGATGTAGACATAGCACAGACAGAGCAGCTCTGGACGTACCTGATGGTATCACGGCGCATACTGGGCCACCAGTAACGGGACTGGAGGAGTGAGAGGGTCCGTTGGCTGCCTGGGTGTCCAGAGCCTGGAGACTGATGAGCTGCGCCCAGAAGGGGTAGACATTGGGAGCGAGGAACGAAGATCTTCCCTTCTGGGCATTCCGGCGGAGCGGGCTCCTGGAGGGTGGTTTGCTTGATGGTTTCGTCCTGATCCCAGAGGATGGGGCTGACGATCAGGTTGGAGGGAATGATGGGTTCGGGTTCTGAAGGGGAATCTGAGGAGAACTGTCGTGAGAGAGCATCAGCAGAAACATTCTTGGAACCGGGTCGATAGGTAATCTTGAAGTTGAAGCATGTGAAGAATAATGCCCAACGTGCTTGTCTGGGGTTGAGATGCCTTGCTTCTCGGAGGTACTGGAGATTGTGATCTGTGAGGATGGTAAACGGATGAGCTGATTCCTCCAACCAGTGGCGCCACTCCTCCAGGGCTAGCTTGATGGCTAGTAGCTCTCTATTGCCCACGTCGTAGTTCTGCTCTGCCGGAGACAGCTTACGGGAATAGAAGGCACAGGGATGGAGGAGAGGAGGCTCACCGACCGCTTGGGATAGCACCGCACCCACTCCAGTGGTGGAAGCGTCGACCTGTACCATAAAGGGAAGTTCGGGATCTGGGTGATGTAGTAAGGGTGCGGTACTAAAGATCTCCTTGAGCCGTTGGAATGCTTCGTGGGCAGTGGGGTTCCAGATGAGCGTCTTCGGTTTACCCCTCAGGAGGGAGGTTAACGGAGCCGTGATGGAACTGTAATTCTGGATGAAGCGTCTGTAGAAATTAGAGAATCCCAGGAAACGTTGAAGTTCTTTGACTGTGAGAGGTTGTGGCCATTCTTGAATAGTGGATACTTTCCCCTGATCCATCTGCACGCCCTCGGCATTGATGTAACCCAGGAACTGTACTGACGGACGATGGAATTCACATTTTCCAATCTTAAGGTAGAGGCTGTGCTGTCGTAGCTTATGGAGGACCTGCTGGACGTGCTGGTGATGTTCGGCCAAGTTCCGGGAGTATGTCAGAATGTCATCAATGTAGACAACAATGACCCGATGGAGGAACTCCCGGAACACCTTGTTTATAAACGTTTGGAAGACGGATGGGCTGATGGATAAGCCGTACGGCATGACCCGGTACTCATAATGCCCCGTAGGTGTCACAAAGGCCGTCTTCCATTCGTCTCCTGCACGAATAAGAACAAGGTTATAAGCACTCCGCAGGTCCAGCTTTGTGAAGACTTGGGCTCCACAAAGCTCTTCGAGGGCGGCTGGGACCAGAGGGAGCAGATATGGTTGTCTGATCTGGGAATTGAGTTGTCGGTAATCGATGCAGGGACGTAAACCTCCATCCTTCTTGCCCACGAAGAAGAAGCTTGAAGCAGCCGGCGAGGTAGATGGTTGGATAAAGCCTTGACTAAGAGCCTCCGCTATATACTCCTCTATCGCCTGGCGCTCCGGGATGGACAAAGGATACACTCGTCCTTTGGGGAGCTGAGCTCCAGACAGCAACTCGATGGCACAATCCCATGGCCGATGTGGTGGTAAATGGGTGGCTGCTTGCTTGCTAAAAACATCCTGGAATGCCATGTACTCAGCTGGGACTTCAGGGGTTTCCACCAGGGTTGATGATAGCAGAACTGGAACGGATGGTGAAGGTTGCAAGTTGACGAGGCAGTTCTTCATACAGTGCTCACTCCAATGAATGACATCGCAGGGCTCCCAGCTGAGTTCAGGATGATGTTTTTGAAGCCACGGGCGTCCCAGGATGATACTGACGGTGGAATCCTCCAGTACCAGAAACCTAATTTCTTCCGTGTGAAATAGTCCAACTTGTAGGGTGATGAATGGTGACGAATAACGTACCGTCCCACGCCCCAGTGGCTTTCCCTGTATAGTCCTTACTGCAAGCACTTGGAAATGGCGTCGACGGGGAAGTTGAAGCTGGTTTAAACAGTCCTGGGAGATGAAGTTGCCGGAGGATCCAGAGTCTACCAGAGCGGAAATACATACGGAAGAATTAGCAGTATGCAACGTTACAGGTAGTAATGCAAGAGAGGTGGTTTCTTCCTCTGTGGAAAGGGTACTCACCACGGGGTGTGGGGGTCTGATGGGGCAGGTACGTAAAACGTGACCAGGTCGTCCACAGTAAAGACATAATCCGTTAGAGATGCGGCAATTCCGTTCGGTGCAGAACAGGCGAGTCGTGTCAGTTTGCATGGGTTCTTGTACTGGAGAGCTAGCAGCCACAGAGGCGAGCTGAGGAGCGGTTACTGAGGGCTGGCAGGCAGCTAGTCGCTGGGAAACCCAGGTGGTTCTCTGTAGGAAAGACTCCGGTCCAATGCTGTCGTCATACAATGCCATCGCGGCGCGGATGTCAGGGTTGAGTCCCTGTCTGTAGGCTCCCAGCAGTGCCGTCTCAGTCCAGCCGCTAGCCGCCGCCAGCGTGCAGAAGTGAAGAGTGTAATCGTTCACAGATGAAGTACCTTGTTGAAGACGGAACAGCTGATCGGAAATGGTGAATGTACTGGTGGTCGTGCTGAAAACCTCGGAGAAATGGCTACACTCGCAATGCTACACTCAGCTGCCTCGCCCGCAAACGTGGCTGGCATGGCCATGGGAGATCCTGAGGCAGATGCCGCGCAGGTGTGGGTTCAAAAGCCGCCTTGAAGGCATTCACCAACTCGGTGAAAGGATCCGGTGCAGCTGGTGCTTCGGTGCTCAGATTTCCTTTTGTATCGGTCTGGTCTTCTGTCACAAACACACACACTGATACACACTGATACGGAGGAGACGAGAGGTGAGTAGCAATTCAATCCAAAGTTTTATTAACAAGCTTGGTAGGCGAACAATAGGATATAAACAGAGTAAGTAGTTCTCAACTGAATGACTTTGAAGCATAGAGATGAATAAGAGTCCAGATATTGAGCCATGCCAAACACCAGCGAACAACAGAGAATTCCACGTGGAGATTAGCATAGAGTCCAGAGAAGCATTAGCATGTGAATGGTAGACCAGACAATGAGAGAATGAACGAGAGTCTCTTTTATAGGGCGTGGCTCAATGACTATCAGGTGCAGGTAGTTAGAATTCGGGTGATGATGAACGAGTGGGCGGTGCAACCGGAGGTGTGGCAGATGGAGGTGGCTGTGGTGAATGCCTGACAATAGTAGGAAAGTATGCCATTTCAGATGCAGCCATCGTGAGACTTTTTCCGAGATCTCGCGAGAGGTTACGGAAACCTTTTCACAGTTTAGTTTAGTTAAATATTAATACAATACTTACATATTACATCTAATTTGATAGAAACACAAAGTGTTGCACGTTTTATTGATGCAAAGATGAGTAGTGGTGATATTTATTTTGTACAACATTTGCAACAGCTTTTTTATCAATTAATTAGAAGCACCACAAATTAAATTGAGTCATCTGTTATAGGGACTACTGAACAGACACTTAAATTTGATTTTAAAATGCAAAGTATCGAAAAATAAAATAAAATAAAATAAAGCTCTAAAATTTATTTTTATCAGAGCTTGCAAAGCATCAGGTAATTAAAAGTCCTATCAGGTAATTAAAGGTTGGACACACACTTGTGGTCTTCATCCTTAGTTGAACACTTGGGCCAAATACAGGAAATACGTCATGTAAGTAGTCAAGTGGTCAAGTGTAAAGACCGCAGTTTGGACAAGGCAAGTGTGTTCCAATCAATCACACTTCACCTTAACATATTTCTAGTGTTGGGGGTAACACATTACAAGTAACGCAAGTTCCGTAATAACATTACTTTTTTCAAGTAACTAATAAAGTAACGCATTACTTTTGAATTTTTAAGAAAATATCTGAGTTACTTTTTCAAATAAGTAACGCCAGTTACTTTTTTCTCCATTTATTAATTGACAGGTCTCCTGTCTGGAAATTGGGAGTAAACATGATGTTTTTGTATTCTAGACTAAATGTGAACATGCATTAATTCATCTCACTCACAAAAAACTGATTCAGTATTCCTCAAAATGAAAAAAAAAGTCAAATGCAAACTCAGATTATGACGCAGCCCTGCAGTAATTAAATATGTTAAAACAAATATCCTTTATGTATTTAATCGCATTTTATGTGTCTTTGCTACTGACCTTTGATGATGAACAATTACTTTAGATTAACATTTGTGCTTTTTTTATAGCTGAAGAATGATCTCCTGCATAAATGTACTTTTCTTTCAACCTGAGGTAAATTAATTTTACTTTTGGTGTAAAAGTGCTTTTACATTAGAATTGTTTAATATAAAAAAACAAAGAAGCAAGCCCTGCCCAGATTGTAAAAGTAACGCAAAAGTAAAGTAACACATTACTTTACATAAAAAGTAACTAAGTATCGTAATTAGTTACTTTTTCAGGGAGTAACGCAAAATTGTAATGTATTACTTTTAAAAGTAACTTTCCCCAACACTGCATATCTCTGTCAGTTATGACATAAACAGGAGAAAAAAAAAACAAAACAAAATGCTTCATTTCGTTTTGAAGACACCTTACGAAAATGAAGATATAATTTTATAAACTTAATGTCTAATGTTTTTAAGTTTAACATAAGGTAGCTCCACACTATGCTAGGTGGAAGCAGTGACGTCAAATCTGATCGATCTGCCCCGAGTTCACATGTCGAGCATTAGACCACGCTAGCTAAAGCATATGCGAAAGCAAGTACAAATGTAACGTTATACATCTCACAAGATATTAGCACTTAAATAAATAAATAAACAAACAAATAACTTTGAGGCAGGCTATCTAAAATATATATATATATATATATATATATATATTTATACTTATATTTATTCTTACATTAAGTCTTACGAACAAGAATAAAAAACTGGCTTTATGGACAAAAAGAACTTATCTATAAAAACGTAGCTAGAAAAACAAATAGATTTATTAAAAAAATCCATTTTTAAAATTGTTGTCAAACCACTGGCTATCTTTATTTTATTACTATCTTTAATAAATTTCCCGGCGGGCGCGTTGACGTCATCTTCATGCGACACGAAGTAGGAACTTTGCGCATATGAACTGATTTTGTACTGCCGTCGAACATACAACAAATGTTGAACAGTTTAGATTTTTTGTCTTCTATCCGTGTTTAAGTAAGATATTTTCGCGGTCGGTATCAATGGCTGTATCCATGGTAGTGTAAAGCAATTATTTTGTATTTAAGTTAATCAAAAAAGCGAAAAGTTAAAGGTAAGACTGTTTAATCGTTAGTTAGTCATTAGCTCGACATAACTGAGTCTGTACAGATAATGGTCTTACAGACATCTTGTTGCGACTTTTACCCAACAGCCATAGCAATATGATAGACACAGAGAAGATGTCCTCAGGAGGGGATGCAGCCGGTGTGAACCAGAATGAGAAGAAAGAGAACGAAAAAAAGAAGAGATCTCGGGTGAAACAGCTGCTGGCTGAAGTGAAGAAGCAGGTGGAATTCTGGTTTGGTGATGTGAATCTTCACAAGGACAGATTCATGAAGAATAAAATCGAACAGTCACGAGATGGATGTATATATCAGAGTTATTCTCATACCTCATGATGCACGATAATACATATGTGAACCCT
Organism: Labeo catla; assembly: GCA_012976165.1. Lineage (NCBI taxonomy): Eukaryota > Metazoa > Chordata > Actinopteri > Cypriniformes > Cyprinidae > Labeo > Labeo catla. Next base: position 43,864 of record VONZ01001022.1, on the reverse strand, counting down.
GGACCACAAAACCCGCCTTAAGTAGCATGGGTATACATGTAGCAATAGCCAAAAATAAATTGTATGGGTTAAAATTGTTGATTTTTCTTTTATGCCAAAAAGCATTAGGATATTAAGTAAAGATCATGTTTCATGAAGATATTATGTACATTTCGTACCATAAATATATCAAAACCTTTTTAATAGTAATTTGCATTGCTGAGAACTTAATTTGGACAGCTTTAAAGCTTAATATCGTCCTATTCTAACAAACCATACATCAATGGAAAGCTTATTTATAATGTAAAATTGTATGTATAAATCTCAGTTTTAAAAAATTGACCCCTATGACTGGTTTTGTGGTCCACGGTCACAAATATGATGTACTTAACATTTTTGTTCTTTCACTGCAGATGTTGACATATCTGTGCTGATGTCATTCAACCGAATGAAAAAATTGACGACAGATGTCAAGTTAATAGCCAGGGCTCTTAAAAATTCAGCAATAGTGGAGGTATGGTTTGCATGATGTTAATTTTCTTTTCTTTTAGCAGAGGGAATTTAATTCTAGTTTATGTACTGATAATAGTCAGGGCTCTATGCTACTTTTATTTTTTTTGGAGCAGCACAGTCAAAAAGTTCAGGACCACCTTCTGAATAATAACAGAAATAAGCCTTACCATTAGGAGGTGATATTTGACTCCTTAAAGTGATTTACAGTGATTTTTTCAAAAAAAAAAAAAAAACTTTGTAATGACATTTTTTTCTAACTTTATTAAAAGGTTGTCATCATTTTATGTCAAATTCAATGAAATTATGTGAAATTTATGAAATTAGTGTTTTTCACTAAATACACATTTGGCTACAATTAATCATACCCTTTTTGCAACTTCCTTTTACCAAGATAACAGCTCTGAGTTTTCTTCTATAATGCCTGATGAGTTTGGAGAACATCTGACAAGAGATCAGAGACCATTACTTCATCCAGAATCACTCCAGACCTTTCAGATTTCTAGGTCCATGTTAGTGTTTCTTCTCTTCTATTCACCCCACTCATTTTCTATAGGATTCAGGTCAGAGAACTGGGGTGACCATGATAGATGGTTGGTTTTGTGCTCAGTGACCTATTTTTGTTTTGATTTTGATGCTTGTTTTTGAATCATTGTCCTGTTGGAAGATCCAACCACGGCCTATTATGAGATTTTTAGAAGGGACAGTTTTGATGTATTTATTTAACATTTTTATCAAAAGTGACTTACAAAAGAGGACAATGGAAGCAATCAAAATTAACAAAAGCGCAATAACATGCAAGTGCTATGACAAGTCTCAGTTAAGTCGTACTAGCAATTATTTTTTTTATATATAATAAATAAAAAGAAAACAGATAGAATGGAAAAAGAAAAAGCAAGCTAGTATTAGAGGCTTTACAAAAAGAACAGAAGCTAGCGTTGTTTTTATTTATTTATTAACTTTATTTTTATTTTTTTTCAAGTTTCATTTGACGACTAAATCCAGTTTCGTTTAAATTTCCAGTATTGTCTAGCAAATTAATATGCTGGAGTTGGATGAGAGTGTGTTCTTTTTTTTATTATTATTTCTTGAAACCCTCCCAAACAACATGTGCTGATAGTTTCTGTTTGATAAATTATTTTTTTCTGACCTTGCAACTCAACTTTTTTCTGCAATTTTCCAGCTGTGATCCTTGGAAAGTCATTGGCCACTCAAACTATTCTCCTCACATTGCATTAAGACAATATAAACACACATCCTCTTCCAGGCACATTTGTAACATTTTCTGTTGATTGAGAATTCTTAATTATTGCCCCAGTGGTGGAAATGGGAATGTTCAATGCTTTAGCTCTTTTCTTACATAAATTTTCTAATTTGTGAAGCTCAAGAAGCTTGTTCTGCACATCAGAGCTGTATTTTTTGGTTTTACTCATTTGGATGATTAAGGGAATTTGGCCTTTGTCTTCCCTGGTGTGCTAAAAATGCAAATATGAATGGGAATATACTTCAGATGTGTTTTACTGATAAGAGTATCTAGAGGTATACTAAAACTTGTAGCCATTGTGTATTAGAGAAAATATTTATTTATTTCATAATGTGAGCCCCCCACTTTCACTTTTCTTTATTTCAGTAAAACTTTTTTTTTTTTTTTTCCATTTTTGAATAAAAGATCAAATGGTTAAACAATACAGATTTATTTTCACAGCTCTCTTTTATTATATTTAACAAGGGTATGAATCATTTTGAGTGCAACTGTAGATATTTTTAAAGTAGGTATATTTAATGAGGCTTAGAGGTGGCCTGAGTGCAATTAAATTCATAAATTTATGTTGAGATGGTTTTAAATAGAAAATGTTTAATATAGAAATACTAAATAATTCAAATAACTGAGTTGATACTTTAGAAAAAAAAGGGTACATTACATTACTCAACACTGCACGTTGTAAGTAGAAACCTTTGAAGCTTTCCTGAGCTTAAACAAATATGCTGATCAGGTCAGTCGCACTGGTGCTTCTAAATATTTTTCATAGTCGCACACAAAAGTTTTCAGTTGCAAATGCGACTGAAATGGTCGCACTGTACAGCCCTGATAATGGTAACCATTATGTTGTCCTTAGGTAAATCTTGAGGGAACACATGTACGACGAAAGGATCCCCTTGGTGAAAGCCCAAAAGATGTGGACAACCGCACAGTTTATGTGGTAATTGAGTGCAAATAAATTTTATTTAATTTTTATGTTGTCTGTATGGTTTCAATATACGCTCTTTTAAATGTGTTGTGTTTCAGGAGTTGTTGCCAAAGACAGTGACTCATGTTTGGCTGGAGCGAGTGTTTAGCAAGTGTGGAAATGTGGTTTATGTTAGTATCCCCAGGTACAAGTCCACAGGACACCCTAAAGGGTTTGCATTTGTGGAGTTTGAGACAGAGGAACAAGCACAGAAAGCTACTGAGGTAACTCGTGTGTTCTATAATTGTACTATAGTTCTATTTTCTTAAAGCACATAGCCTACAATACAATATGACTTTAATAATCACAAAGTGGGAAATATGGTTTTGGGCATACAGAAAGAATTCTATAAACACATACTGCTGGGATTAGTATAGAAACAGAATAATTTGTAATAATACAGCATACAGCAACGCAATACAGTCCAGTTGCAAGTAAAATGTGACCCTGGAACACAAAACCAGTCATAAAGGTCAATTTTTGAAACCTTAAATCTGAATAAATAAGTTTTCCATTGATGCATGGTTTGTTAGGATAGGGCAATATTTCACCAAAATACAACTATTTGAATATATGGAGTCTGAGGGTGCAAAAAAATCAAAATATTGAGAAAATCGCCTTTAAAGTTGTCCAAATGAAGTTCTTAATAATGCATATTACTAATAAAAAACTAAGTTTTGATATATTTACAGTACGAACTTTACTAAATATCTTCATGGAACATGATCTTGACTTAATTTCCTAATGATTTTTGGCATAAAAGAAAAATCAATAATTTTGACCCATGCAATGTATTTTTGGCTATTGCTACTAATATACCCCAGCGACTTAAGACTGGTTTTGTAGTCCAGGGTCACAAATATACTCTAATGCATGGTGTGTTTCACTTGAAATGACAGATGCTGAACAATCCTCCAGAAGATGCTCCAAGGAAGCCAGGCATCTTCCCTAAGACTTGTAAGAAAAAGACTATCCCTTTTGATGCTGTGCAGGACACACAAGGTAACATATAGAAAAGGCTGCTTGCAGAATTACAGTATAACATTAAAAAAAAGATAGGGCATTTTTCTGCCATTACGTTCTGGATGATCCAGATATAAGCAATTCATGTTTTTACTTTAAGATTCTGAGGAGGATGGCAAGAAAAAGAAGAAAAAAAGATCTCGAAATGAGCTCAAAAACAGTGCTTCTGAAGAAATGGCTGTAAATGAGATGGACAGAGAAGGAATGTTAGAGACTGCAGTTACCAATGAGCCAAAGAAACAATCATCAGATGAATCTAAAATGGAAAACCCTACAATACTGACCAGAAGAGCAAGCAAGAAAGTTGAGAAGAAAAGACGAAGATCCCACAGTTCTGAGTCATCAGCTGGACTAGCTCAAGATGATATGCCATCTAAGAAAAGAAAAGTAGAAGAGGAGGAATATGAGGAGAGTGAGATGAAAGGTACATTTCTATTTTTTGTTTTCTGGGAGAATTTTAAGCACAAAAGTGCTTATTTTTGTCATTTAAAAAGATTTTTTATGTAAATGAAAATACTTCTGAAACACTCCAGTCATATCAGTAGTTTTATTTTAAATGGAGTGGGTCACCTCATAGGGGCTCCCATGGTGACATTACAGGAACCGTTAAACTACAAGTTACTTTATCCCAGTATTGCCACTCTTTTTGGACAGTTTTGCTTGTGAAGTATGTTAATCACATCTAACTAGTACAAGAGTGCCAAAGCTGCCAAAACAATAACTATACAAAGTATATTATTTTTTTTTACTATGTATATATATATATATATATATATATATATATATTTGTATATATATATTTGTATTTAAACATTTATTTATATATTTATATTTTATTTACTCCACTGTGCACGGTACAGAGAGCAGAAGAGAATTGGAAACGTGCGACCGTGTAATTGCAGAAATTACATGCTGTCATGTAAATAAGATAAATAACAAAAGGCTATTTAGTTTGTTTAATAAAAGAACAAGGTACAGATCTGGCCACTGAGAATGCGCCTTTTTTCACGTCATGTGGCAGCTGCCACGCGTGATCATGGAGCTCCCTGCAGGTGCTTTTTCAGATTTTTTTTTAAAACGTTGTGTTTCACGTAATATCCACCACGTGGCATAAGGAACAACATTCTGTAGTTGAACACCCTGGCCAGGGGTGTGTTTCCCAAAAGCATCGTTAACCAACTACAGTCGCAAATTCCGTTGTTACCAACAAAGTTCATTGATGCATTGTTTCCGAAAACCAAAACCTGCGATGAATCAAAACATCAAATAAAGTAAGATGACAGGGAACAAAAAAGTAAATTAGTCATCAGATGCCATGTACAATACAGCAGCATCTCTGGGATCTCTAATCAGTTAAATAGCAGAAGTTATTGCTCCACCACACGCGTGTGACGTCATTATCATTAGTTCATTGTTGAACTAATGTGGTTCAAACGATGTGACCATGTTCGGGAGGCAGTGGTGACTAGCTAGTTCGTTTCACAATTCACACAAATATTTACTAAAAAAGGACTTGGGAAAACCAGTTTACGTTTTCATTATTTGTAAACGCACACTTCATTGCACGTTCCGCATTGTCAATATGCTGCCTATATAGGCTATAGCTAGTCAAGTCAGCATGCAGATTTAATTAGTCTTACTAAAAGTACATTAAAAAGAATGCATCGGGAATGCAAAGGATAATCATTTATAAACATTTGCCAACACAGAAGAATACATCAACATGTTTCTATACGATTTATTGCACACAGCAAATTCAGAATAAAAGTTTGAGTTTGCATGTGGCCAAATATTAAAATTAAATGGATTTAAACATCATTGAATCACACTGTAAAGTAAAACATCACCTAGCCGTTGGCACCCTCTGCAGGTCTCTAATGTACTTAAGTCGGTTATGTACATATGTATGGGCATATTACGTTATGCATTTTAACAGTGTTGTTCAATAAAACCATGAAATTACTTGGTTTTGATACTTTATTTGTGCCAATTATTATTGCCTCATCATTAGTTTATATATAAATATAGTCCTACTAAATCCTGTTTTTCACATCTATTTGTATTACTAAAAATATCAGATTAGTCAGTTGTCAAAATAATTAGTAGATTACTTGATATAACAAAATAATCTTTAGTTACGGCCCTAGATTAGTTAAAACATTTCAAAATACAACTTCATTGTTTTACTTTTTGTGATTTTAAAAATATTTTGTCATTTAAAATTTCTTAAAAATAGTATTCAAATGTTGTCTAGTTCTAGTGAACCAAGTATCTGTATTTTGTCTCATCTTGTGAGCTAAGTGTGTTGTCACACCTTTAGTGTCTATAGCTATAGTGTAATAGCTCATAATTTTCCAAGTGTATTATATAGCTTTCATTCTTCAGGTCAATCATATATTCTTGAAAAAAATCATATCGTTTGAATAAAGAAAGCTATAATATCCTTTCAAATCTTTCAAATATTAAATTTGCCAGTCATTGCATTTTTTTTTTTTTTTTGCATCTGCTGCACTTTATTTGTACAATTTTGATTTATTAGTTTATTAGAATTTGAAAAATAATAATGATATTGTTTGATAAGTGAGATCTCTGAAAACCAAAAAAGTAGTGCTTAAAGCACTGATCTATAATAGAGAACTGGATTGCTCATGACGTCATAGAAGTGAAGCCACTGCGCTGCCATATTGCTATGCCCTAGTACTCGCAAACATTCTATTGAATGAATAGGAAATCATATGATTTTAATGAGAAAACATCACCTAACAAGTCAGCGTTTTCATATCTGATGTCTCACTGTACATTCTCACAACGTTTATTTGTTTAATGTCCGGAATTCCCTCTGCTTATTAAAAAGTTACGTTATTATACATTACAGTAGCGAACATCAGATGAACATGATAAACATCGGACATTCACCATGTTTACAAATGACAAAATGCTCATTCTGAAATCTAAATTAACATTTATGCTTTGTATACATATTATTTGCCATACAGTTAATCACTGTTTATGCTGATTTGTTATAGTGTTTTTATTCGTACAGGCAAAATGCATGTTTCAACAATGATTTTGTTAACATCATTTTGAAGCAGGTAATGATTTAAACGTTTGTTAATTCAGCATACATACCATTCATGTTGAGAGAAATGTTAATAATAAACGTTAATAATACAAAAATGTCAAAGATAACATTCTGAATATAGAAATATCAAATAATTTAAATTAAATAATAAAAGATAAATTGAAAACCTAAATTTTACAAATAAAACTAACTGTCAGCAGATGGCAGTAAGTCACTCATTTTATCACTGAATCATTAATTCGGGAATGAAGCAAGCGATCGAATGTGTAATTGAGTCAATGACTCAGGTTCGTTTAAAAACGCACGTTCATTCATAAACGGAACACAGCTGTGTTTGAATAGAGGCGCGGCTCAGATATGACTTTGTTTCAGACTATTTTCATTGACAATTGGGCAAAATCAGGTAGAGTTATAGTCAGATAATGTGGCACTTAATATAATATAATTTGCGCGATCTGTAAGAGTTTGAAATTGATGTTGCTCAATTAGGGACATTAAAATATACACATCATAACTTGGAGAAACAATGCTGACTAATTACATATGGTTCGGATTTAAATACATCGAGCTTTCCAAGATTTGAATTTCAAAACAGGGGAGCAATATAGTAACAGAGGCTTGGTGTTGTATTAATTATTGTATATTCAAATAAATTTCAGATACCAATACCAGATATACGTTCATGTTTAATATGTCCTACATAATTCCTTACATAAAGAAATATATTTTGGGTTGGATCAGTTAACTGTGTCGGCAAGTGCGCAGCTGACACACCCACCTGAACGATTTTAAAACATCGCTTATCCTGCCCGAAAAGACGATAAACATTGCAGATAACATATTAAATATGCACATATTATAAAAACTAGTCCTGTGTGACTGATACGCTTAAAATCGGGTGATTTTTAGGTCAGCGGTTTGGCTGTGAGTCAGTGGTGCTCTCTGCCGGTAGGGAATAGTAAGATGGCAGATCGAACACTTCTGGTGGCTTCACAATGAGCGATCCAGTAATTATATATAGATCAGTGGCTTAAAGTCCTTGAAATCCTGGAATTTAATTTTGAAGTATCTGTATGAACCCTGTTTATGTTAACAGTTCTTGGAGCATTTAAATATTTTGTTGTTGTTAATTGACCTGAACTGTAGTTTTCTGTAGTAAACTGTCTTTGTATGTTTCATATTTTATATTAATTTTTTAGTATTTAATTTACCTTTATTTCTTTTGAACAAAACAATTTAAAATTTTAGATTGTAGGCCATCTTGTACCCTGTCAAGTACAAAACTAACCAGCAAAACTTGATATCAAAAGCATCCTAATTGTTACATGTGCACCATATTGTAGTGAGTAACCTTTCTTGGTATTGGTGTTTTTTTTTTTTAAATAGCCCACCATAATTTGTAATCTGAGCCTGTCAAAGGCTGAAGGCAATGGCAGATACTTTACTAGTTAGTTTAAAGAAAAATCGTTTTCAAATAATGTTCTTTTTTTGTTTGTCAAATAACCCCGTGTATGTGTCCACCCCCAGGAGAAAAGTTCAGGCTCAGGAATGTTTTTTTGTTTTGTTTTTTGCTTTAACCCATTAATATTTTGAGAAACAACAACAACAAAAAAAGTTTAAGTTAAAGAAAAAAAAAAAAGAGTAAAGTTGTAGCAATATTAGAATAAAGACAAAATATTCTGAGAACAAAGTCAAAATTACAAGAGTCATAGCAAGAGATTAAATTCTTAATATTTTAAGAAAATAGCCCGGATTGGGAGCACCGGGAGAAATTCCAGTGGTATGGCAACTAACTTGAATATATATATTGGATTATTAGCAAAAATCATGCGCGCCAGCGGTGCACTCCGCTGTGTGTGCGCTTTGGTCGACGCAGCAACAAACTGTCCTCACGTGGCACAAGCCATTGGAACGAATGGGTTTCATAGCGCAGCGCTTTCCGCATTTGGTGTGAAAGCCGCTTAACTGATAAGTGTGCTGTTGTGCATGATAAATACATATTAAGCACCAAATGCACCAAAAGCTAAATGATATATCGCTTCTCGTTTGAAACGAGAATGACCAGCTCAGCTCAGAAGAAAAGAGAGCGCACTGTGAGCTACACCGAATGTATTTACTACACTGATCAATCACGATCATGAGACCGCACTGTGAGATCTACTGATTGCGTTCGAGTTCAGTGCAGAGTTCTCGAGTACAAATCACATAGGTATGCAATTTAAAGTAGTTTAGAGCCAAATAAATCAGAGCTGCAACAACGAAAGTTAGAAGGCTTTTCAATGTACACATCACCAGCATTTACCATGGTTTTACTGTAGTAGCATTGACAGTTACCATGGTATTGTGGCAGAAAAGTAGAATATTCATATTGAATTTTATTATATTAAAAATGTACTAAATGCTAATTATTAAAGGGGTCATCGGATGCTAAGTTCACTTTTTCATGTTGTTTGAACATTAATGTGTGTTGGCAGTGTATGTACAAACCTACCCTATAATGATAAAAATCCATGCAGTGGTTTTTAATTAATCTGTAAAAATAATATCCCCTTTTTCAAATGGAGCCGTTCTCAGATGCCTGTCGGTGTGCCGTCACACCGACAGAGGCCGCTCCCAGTAACTTTCCATGTTTTGATGCCAGAGCAGGGATGTAAGTTAGACAAGAATATCTCCAATTGAGCGATTGAGGTGTTGTGTTGCTGGATGTAATAATGAACATAGTGGTTGTAATTTACTCCCAACATCTGAGCCGCTGAAGATGCAGTGGATTAAGTTTGTTTGTGAAGGGAATGCGCCTCCCGATCTACATATATCCGTCTATGTTCACGCGAATCATTCATGATCCAGCTTCACTTACAGCAGAAGTGAGTATAAGCGTTTTTTTATGAATCTTTGCGATCGCCTTTCCTTATAACGTGGTAGTTAGGAAGTTTAGCGGCTAAACGCGGATAAATGTGGCTAATGTAAACAAGACCGTCTTTCCACAGAGAGAAGAGAGGGGCGGGGTGAGCAGAGCTCATTTGCATTTAAAGGAACAACCCCTTAGAATGAGATGATTTTTGCAGGGCTGATTTTAGCAAGGTAAAAAGGGTGTTGTTTTACAAAACCATTGAGAATTTTTAATCAAAGTATATTAGAGACTTTTCATTAAGACCCTAAAGAATCATATCAACTTGTGGAAAATGGGCATCCGATGACCCCTTTATTGGAATATAATCATAGTATCTTGGTTATTAAGTCATATCAGTTGTTGTGCATTTGCATTTGTAGCCTACTTATACTGAATGACTTCAGGTTACTGATTGTCATAGCAAGTCAAGTCACTTTTATTTATATACCTCCTTTAACAATACAGAATTGTGACAAAGTGGCTGTACAGTATTAAATAGGAAATCATACATCAACAATGCAAAAGGGCAACAATAAACACTCAATTTTCAGGTAAAGGTAGTTAATCAAATACAATAAAATAAAATACAATATCGTGTGAAGAGAAAGTGTCCCCAACTAAGCAAGCCAGAGGCGACAGCGGCAAGGAACCAAAACTCCATCGGTGACACATGGAGAAAAAAACCTTGGGAGAAACCAGGCTCAGTCGGGGGGCCAGTTCTCCTCTGGCCAGACGCAGAGGACTCATCTGGTTCCCGTGGTCTTGTGCCGACAGCTGTCTAGATGACAAGGTCTTCACTGGGGATCCGTCTCTGGGGCTGATCTAGTCGATGTGGTCTCCGCTGACATTCAGTGCTGTAGAGGTCGTCTCTAGGTGCTGATCCACCGTCTGGGCTGGGTACGGACTGGATCCGGGGGACTGCAGTGACCATCTGATCTGGTTACGGACAGGATCTGGTGGTTAAGGTGACCTCGGAATAAGAAAGAAAGAGACTGATATTAGTGTAGATGCCATTCTTCTGACGAGGCACTGAGTACATCGGGTGTTATGGGAAGTGTTCCAGGTTCCGGTTGACCTAATTAATGCAGCCTAACAATCCTTTAACGGATTTGAATTATAAGAATATGTACATGTGTTATGTGTAAGCAAGGTTAAAGAGATGGGTCTTTAATCTAGATTTAAACTGACAGAGTGTGTCTGCGTCCCGAACAGTGTTGGGTAGATTGTTCCAGAGTTTGGGTGCTAGATAAGAAAATGATCTGCCGCCCACGGTTGATTTTGATATTCTAGGTATTATCAAATTGCCAGAGTTTTGAGAACGCAGCGGACGTGAGGGACTATAATGCGATAAGAGCTCGCTCAGGTACTGAGGAGCAAAACCATTCAGGGCTTTATAAGTAATTAGCAAGATTTTAAAACCTATACGATGTTTAATAGGGAGCTAGTGCAGTGTTGACAGAACCGGGCTAATGTGATCATACTTTTTGGTTCTAGTAAGTAACTCTAGCTGCTGCATTTTGGACCAGCTGGAGTTTGTTTATTAAGCGAGCAGAACAACCAATAAAGCATTACAATAATCTAATCTTGAGGTCATAAACGCATGAATTAATGTTTCAGCATTTGACAATGAGAGCATAGGTCATAATTTAGATATATTTTTGAGATGGAAAAATGCAGTTTTGCAAATACTAGAGATGTGGTTTTCAAAGGAAAGATTGCCATCAAATAGCACACCTAGGTTCCTAACTGATGACAAAGAATTAACAGAACAGCCATCAAGTATTAGACAGTGTTTTAGGTTATTACACGCTGAGGTTTTAGGTCCAATAATTAACACCTCTGTTTTTTCAGAATTTAGCAGTAAGAAATTACTTGTCATCCAATTTTTTAACTGAACTACACAATCGCCGGGCCGCAAAGAAATATAGAGCTGAGTATCATCAGCGTAACAGTGAAAGCTAACACCATATTTCCTGATGATATCACCCAAGGGTGACATGTAAAGCGTAAAAAGTAATGGCCCTAGTGCTGAGCCTTGCGGTACTCCATACTGCACTTGTGACCGATATGATACCTCTTCATTTACTGCCACGAGTTGATGGCGGTCAGATAAGTACGATTTGAACCATGCCAATGCACTACCACTAATGCCAACATAATTTTCAAGTCTGTTCAAGAGAATGTTGTGGTCAACAGTATCGAACGCAGCACTAAGATCCAGTAGCACTTACAGAGAGATGCAACCAAAATCGGATGACAAGAGTAGATCATTTGTAATTCTAATAAGAGCAGTCTCAGTACTATGGTACGGTCTAAAACCTGACTGGAAATCCTCACAGATATCATTTTTCTGTAGGAAGGAAGATAATTGTGAGGATACAACCTTTTCTAATATCTTTGACAGAAATGGGAGATTCGAGATAGGTCTGTAATTAATTAATTTGTTGGGGTCAAGTTGTGTTTTTTTAATGGCAGGCTTAATAGCAGCCAGTTTGAAGGTTTTGGGGACATATCCTAATGACAGTGATGAATTATTAATATTCAACAGAGGATCTATGAGATCTGGAAGCAAGTCTTTTAGTAGCCTAGATTGAATAGGGTCTAGCATACAAGTTGTTGGTTTAGATGATTTAACAAGTTTATACAATTCTTCCTGACCTATAGTAGAGAATGAGTGGAATTGTTCCCCAGGAGATCTATAGCGATACTGTAATTGACGGTTGCATGGTGACAATTTTGTCTCTAATAGTATCGATCTTGGAAGTAAAGTAGTTCATAAGTCATTACTGCTATGCTGATGGGCATAGTCAGCACCTGTTGGTTCTTTATTTTTTGTTAACTTAGCTACTGTATTAAATAAATACGAAAAGTAATCAGATCTTGCCGATTTTACCGCTTTTCTATACGATAGGGTACATTCACGCCAAGCAGTACGAAAAACCTCTAATTTTGTTTTCCTCCAGCTGCGCTCCATTTTCTGGGCTGCTCTCTTTAGGGCGCGAGTGTGCTCGTTATACCACGGGGTCGGACTGTTTTCCTTGAAATTCCTTAGGCGCAGAGGAGCGACCATATCTAGAGTCCTGGAAAAGAGAGAGTCAATAGCTTCTGTTACATCATCAAGTTTTTCTGAGCTATTGGACATGCTGAGGAATTCAGATAAGTCAGGAAGATTACTTAGAAAGCAATCTTTTGTAGTAGAAGTGATGGTTGTACCATACTTGTAATAAGGAGTTGAATTTACAGTTTTAGTTATCTGGAGTATACACGAGACTAGATAATGATCAGAGATATCATCACTTTGCTGCAGAATCTCAACGGCATTGACATCAATTCCATGTGACAGTATTAAGTCTAGAGTATGATTTCGACAATGAGTGGGACCTAACGTGTTGTCTAACTCCAATAGAATTTAGAATGTCTGTAAATGCTGCTCCCAGTGCATCGTTTTCATTATCAACATGGATGTTAAAGTCACCTATTATTAAGACCTTATCTGTAGCCAACACCAGCTCAGATATAAAATCAGCAAATTATTTAAGAAAATCTGTATGGTGCCCTGGTGGCCTATACAGTAGCAAGTACAAACGTCATGGGGGATTTATCATTAACACTTGTTTCTCTGGATAATGTTACATGAAGCACCATTACTTCAAATGAGTTATACTTGAGGCCCGCTCTCTGAGAAAATATTGCTATAAATTATAGAAACACCTCCCCCTTTACCTTTTAGATGTGGCTCATGTTTATAACAGTAATCATGAGGGGTAGACTCGTTTAAGATAATGTAATCCTCTGGTTTTAGCCAGGTTTCTGTCAAACATAGCACATCTAGGTTATGATTAATAATCATATCATTTACAAAAAGCGCTTTTGTAGAGAGGGACCTGATATTCAATAGGCCAAGTTTTATCATTTGTTTCTCTGTATTATGTACTTTTTTTATTTGTTGAACGTTGATTAGATTGTTACTCTTAAATTGGTTTGGACGTCTTTTGTATTGTTTAGCTCGGGGAACAGACACAGTCTCTATAGCATGATATCTAGGTGAAAGGGTCTCTATGTGCTGAGAAATAACTGATTTTGGTGACGTGAGGCAGCTAGCAGACGGTCAGATTAGCCAGTCTGTCTGCTTCCTAACCTGGGCCCCAGTTAGTCAAGTGCAAACTCTAAGACTATATGCCATATTACTAGAGAGAAGAGCGGCACCACCCCTGGAGGGATGAAGACCATCTCTTTTCAACAGGTCAGGTCTGCCCCAAAAACTTGTCCAATTGCCTATGAAACCTATGTTATTCTGCAGGCACCACTTAGACATCCAGCCATTTAGTGACGACAGTCTGCTATGTATCTCGTCACCACAATACGCAGGGAGGGGGCCAAAGCAAATTACAATGTCTGACATCGTACTTGCAAGTTCTCTAGTGATCTCCGACTGGCAAAGTCGAACATCATTTGTGCCGACATGAATAACGATCTTACTGAATTTACGTTTAGCATTAGCCAGCACTTTTAAATTTGCCAAGATGTCAGGCGCTCTGGCTCCCGGTAAACATTGGACTATGGTGGCTGGTGTCTCTATTTTTACGTTCCGTACAATAAAATCGCCAATAACTAGAGCACTTTCATCAGGTTTCTCAGTGGGTGCGTCAGTGAGTGGGAAGAACCTGTTTGATGTTCTGATCGGAACGGAAGAGTGGTGTTTTGACCCGCGACTATGCCGTCTCACAGTCACCCAGTTGTCCTGCTGCAAAGGCGAAGTTACCGGAACCGAACAATGTACGGGACTCCCTGAGCTAGTCGCATCCAAAGCCGTATTGAAGGCCCTCACATTCTTACTATCCTCAAATTAAAGTTTGGATGCATGTCTCTAGTTCTGAAATCTTCTCTGTCAGCCTAACTATTTTCCTGCATTTATCACATGTGAATCCCTCGCTGCCGATAGAGATTGATAAGCTATACGTATGACAGGTGCTACAGGTTACCAGAAAAGGAGAAGAAGCCATTACTCACCGTAGTTATAGAACGATTTCAACTCACCACTGTTGTTTGATGAACTTGTGAAGAAAAAAGCAGGGGGAGAAAACAACAACGGTTGTAGAGGCGGATAGGAAAAAATAAAAGTGAATGGCAAGCTAACCGGCTAACACACTGCAGGCACGCTGCACTCGCGGTTGTAGAATAAAAACGAGCGATCAACGAGAGTGAGGGGAAAAAAGGAAAGCGGTAGTAGATGTGAATAGAGACGTGAGTGGGAACGCAAATGGCAGGCTAACCGGCAAACGGAATGCTAGCAAATATTATAGAAACCATATAGTTAATGTGCATGTTATATTAATAATATAATATTACAGTGGTCCTTGAGGAAAAAAAGTTGGGAACCACTGATATTGCCTACTCTCCATAAGCTTAAAAAAAAAGTGTAATTTAATTAAACAAATGTCTCATTGTAATCGAAAAGATGATTGATTCACATGCAGCTTTAACTGAGGCGAATATAGCGATCTGTCACGCCACATTAAAGAGCGTAAAAAACACACACTGTACTTAAAGTATGGTAACAATGTTACAGTATTAGTATTAATACTAATTAAGAAAATGGAGAGCAGATTTGTGCATGCGTGATGAAAACTGCACTGAGAAAATCAAAGATTTACTCTCACTCAAAGGGGGTTTGAAGTCATTTTTGTAATTAAAACAGCTTTGAGAAGGCATTTTTAATTTGCAGGTATGGCTAAAACCTAAATATGACTAAAGTAAATGTAACGTATCAGCTGCCCTGAGACTGATGTTCCTGACAGATAGGCCTATGTTCAGAAATGTTCTCTTATAAACATCTGGCTGAATTAGACACCTGTCTGTCTTTCTGACCCTCACTCTTGGGATATTCTTATTTTCATCCCGACAGGAGCTTTTGACATTTAAACCCGATTTACTTTTATACTGAAAAGCTCTGTCATGGGTCCTGTGTATGATGATGTTTGGGCCCCCCAACCCCCCCTACGCTTTA
This sequence comes from Labeo catla, assembly GCA_012976165.1. Taxonomy (NCBI): domain Eukaryota; kingdom Metazoa; phylum Chordata; class Actinopteri; order Cypriniformes; family Cyprinidae; genus Labeo; species Labeo catla. The sequence goes on along the minus strand of VONZ01001022.1, from coordinate 28,145 downwards.
TTTTTGAAATTACATCACAGTTAGTTTTATGATTTTGTTTTAAGTATATTGGGGCCTTTAGGTTTCGCAACCCTTGAAATTGCTGTAACTAACCTTACAATTGTTAATGAGAGGGGTCATTTGTGCGCATGGCCAAAACTAGCCAAACCACCTTCCACCTCCCCCACCCTATGAATAAAGGTGAGAAGAGCAGGCTTGGCTCCAGGGGTTTTTAGAATTGAGCCCCGTTTCCACTGCGGGAACTTCCCCAGGAACTAAGGACTTTGGGCCGGTATGGGAACCACGAGCTAAAAAAAATTCTGTGTAAAAACTTGCCCTTTAGAAATAAACTTTTTTTTTTTTTTTTTAATGTATTTTTCCCCTTCTATTTAACAGCATTAACTTACAAGAATGAAAGACGTCTTCCCTCAGGAAGGCTGAGTGTTGAATAGATTGAATGCTTTGCTAAATGTTGGGCTCATGATCAATAAGTTGCATTTGCCCAAACTGATTTGCCAAAATCAAAATGTGGACGGCAGAGGATTCCACTTGGTCTTAAAGGGGTCATCGGATGCCCATCTTCCACAAGTTGATATGATTCTTTAGGGTCTTAATGAAAAGTCTCTAATATACTTTGATTAAAAATTCTCAATGGTTTTGTAAAACAACACCCTTTTTACCTTGTCAAAATGATCTCAGCAAAAATAATCTCATTCTAAGGGGTTGTTCCTTTAAATGCAAATGAGCTCTGCTCGCCCCGCCGCTCTCTTTTCTCTGTGAAAAGACGGTCTTGTTTACATTAGCCACATGTAGCCTCGTTTAGCCGCTAAACTTCCTAACTACCATGTTATAAGGAAAGGCGATCGCAAAGATTAATAAAAAAAACCCTTATACTCACTTTTGCTGTAAGTGAAGCTGGATCATGAATGATTCGCGCGAACATAGACGGATATATGTAGATCGGGAGGCGCATTCCATTCACAAACAAATGTAATCTACTGCATCTTCAGTGGCTCAGATGTCGGGAGTAAATGATGACCACTACGTTCATTATTACATCCAACAACACAACACCTCAATCGGAGATATTCTTGTCTAACTTACAGCCCTGCTCCAGCATCGAAACAAAGAGGGCGGACTGTGACAGCTGATTCGAGGTAAATTGCTCATGTCAATCAACTATTGTGGGAGCGGCCTCTGTCGGTGTGACGGCACACCGACAGGCATCTGAGAACGGCTCGATTTGAAAAAGGGAATATTATTTTTACAGATTAATTAAAAACCAATGCATGGATTTTTATCATTATAGGGTAGATTTGTACATACACTGCCAACACACATAAATGTTCAAACAACATGAAAAAGTCAACTTAGCATCCGATAACCCCTTTAAAGCCTTCCTCAAATGGCTATGTTCACAAATAAAGCAATGGTTTATGCAAAAACATGAATTATCAATTGAGAATTTGTTATTCATACACTCTGCTAGTCATATGGCATATGCCTGTGAATTTGGGACAAATTGTGTTATAGCTTTAATATGGGATGCTTTTTTAGCCCCGTTTCCACCACAGGAATTTCCCCAGGACTTTGGGGTGGCACTTGGTGTGTTTCCACCTCAGGAACCATATTTTAAATAAAGTTCCAGGTAGAAATTAGCCCCCCAGAAAGTCCCTGCTTGCGAGGTGGTACTTTCTCAAAGGTCCGGAAGTTTTGGGGGTGGGTCTTGGGCGCTGAACATGCTGATTAGTGATCGACCGATATTTATTTATTTCTTTATTACCATACCGATTATTTGCATAATTATGTGCCCGATAACCAAAATGCCGAACCGATATTTATTTACTGTTATAAAGTAAATCAGTGACTGATTGAATTAAGTCCATACTTCACTTTGGTTTTTCCTCCTTTAAGTCATCTTAAGTGTTACAAAATTAGCAGTCTTTCGTGTTAAATTTAATCTTTTACAACAATAAAAACATTTTATTTATAAAGCGCATCAGCTGCAACACTAATAAGTAAAATAAAGGTAGAATGTAGAATGTTTTCAAATGGATAAAATAAAGAGGAGTCATATCAACTTAGTTTTAAACTACAGTTTATAGGCTGTTGAATAGGCTAAAGATTCACTGGATAATGTTAATTCACTGAATAATATTATCTGGAATATTGGAATATAACAAACAGAAAATCGTATTTTATAGTATTTCTCAACTGGTATGTTATATCAGAATTACTAATATTGTTTTTGTCGTTCTATTCTGAAATGCCTGCTGACAGCGCGGTTTATCTATGCATTTACATAGAAGTACACTCAAACTGTGATCGCTGGCAAACACAATAAATAATTTCCATATTGTATATAGTTAGAAGTGTATTACAAAAATAATGGTTCTATAGTAAATGTTGATATAATTGAGAGTGTTTTAAACAAGTGAATCTTGTTAAAAGTTACATGTGGTGGCCAGGGCTTCGGGTCTGTTTTAGGCGTCTCCTTATTTTTATATCTTTGACATCCACAATTTATGGTGATGAAAAATTTCCCGCTGGTGGAAACAACACGAGACTTGGTCTCGGAAGGCATAGGCGAATTTTTCGAGCGACAACCAATATGAGTGAATTATCTGTCAGTGGTGCTCATGTCACCGCCTCGAGTGCAGGCAAGAATGGAGAGAGTTCTGGAGCAATTTCACAGTTTTATCCACCTGTTTCCGAGGGGCGCTGTAAAAAAAGAACATGGGTACAACTTCCAGTGAGGCGGCAGTAGTGGTATACCAATGGTATTTTGTGTGCTAATTAGCGAGAGGCATCGGATCATTTTTTACCTTGTAAAGTTGCAAACCTTTATGAGAGATGTCGTTACGGTGCTCAGGGATAACGTGTTGTTCGAAGCTGTGCGAAGTTTGGATTGCTAAATCTTGAATGACTGTTAACTAGTGATGTGACATTTGAACCGAGGCATCGGAGCTTGTGTTAAGGGGTGTGCCAGATTCGAGCCTCGATTCGAGGCTTGTGCTGTTAACGTAGAAACTAGTGACAAGCCTCACTTTCTCTCCAGTCCCGTGCGAGATTCACTGTGTCGGTTTAAACCCCCAGATGTTACTTATTCATGTATATTTTTAAATTCCCAGTCATACAAGTAATATGAAAAATACAAATGATTTCAGAAAAATTAAGTATTTGCTATTTGCTTTATTCATGTGTACATTATGTTTCTATTACATCAGATATTCATACTAGTATTTAATGCCACAGTTTAATGGGTAAATGAATTTATCAGAGACAGAAATTCAGCAAACACACACTGTTAGACTTATATTTGAGCACGTAAATGAGTCGATCTGTGAAATGTGTGGTGAATGCTTCATCCGACAGTGTTTCTTTCACAAGCTTCTGGCTGCTTTTTTTCTTTTTTTGGCTAACCGCCAGATCGCGCTGTTTTTGACTCACTTTAGGCTCTGAATCTTTTCCCGAAACAGATGAAATGTCGGTGCTTTACGAGGCTTCAGCTGTTGAATGAATGACTGTTACGTCCTGCTTGTTTACTTTGAACCGGAAGATGCTCCCACTTTTGACGCAAGGGCTCACGGGGCGTAGGAAACTTGTGGATATGATTTGACTGTAAACGTACATGGATATAAAAAATAATGCTTAGAAAAGAAGTTGTTGGCTAAGTGAGTTTGATTAATACATTGATGGTTTGTGTTGTTAATTATATGATGCAGTAAGCAGTTTAGCACTGTTAATTTAATGCAGGAGCACTGCTGGACTTTTATTTCTTTTAAGTCTAATTGCTAGTCATATAAGAATATCTTAGTTTTACTGGCAGTATAGCTTCAAGCAGCCAAGTGAATGCAGAGTGAAGCAGCCGAGTGAAAATAAGTTGCATATGCGCAGGTGAAAATTTTTTTCAATTTATTTATTCATTTATTTTTCTTTTTTAAAGAAAAATAAATTTGTTTACGGTATGATAACAGTGCACGTTCACACAGTGACAGACCAGTATATTGTTACAAACCTAATACAAATTAAGTGAATATTTAAAAAGGCAAGCAAATGTGGAATTTAACCCAATAAAAAGTTTAAAGTACTGTTTAAAAAAAACACAAGGCAACCAGTTGCATTCAGCAAAACTCTTTATTGTATTCCCTGAATGGGCAGTCTTCACTGAAACTCATTCAACATCCAACAGGCAGAGAAAGATTGCAGAAAGGCTAAAAAATTAAAAATATGACCACTACCATCTGGTTATGGATGTTATTACAGTGTTTCTTGCATTGTCTAACTGCAATTATAGTATAACTGTCTATTGTCTAACGATAAACATTAGCTACAACGCGCTTCATAAAATATCAATATTGGCCAGATTTCTGTGAGGTCAACTAATGTGTTAAAATTTAAAAAAATGCAGGTTTTTTTTTCAATTTACCAGCAAGTGTCCTTGAGAAGCACTAAAATGAATGGGCTCCAATGTTGGAACTATTGGTTGTTTGGAACTGTCGTGATTTAGCTCAAAGGGAAATGTATATAAATAATTACAGTTAATTATGATTAATTACAATTATTTATATCAGCTGCCAATAGTAATTTTCCATCAACTAATCTGTTCGCCCAGCGAACATTCAGTATAATTTTTGTATCAACTCTAAGAAATGATATTTTCTTGGCCACAGAAAATAACTTTCTTAAAGTACCATTGCATTAGAGCATGTAGCTCGAATCGGAATCGTAAAGGGACATTAATTTGCAAGGCAAAATCAGAATCAACACTCATGTAATTTGTGCACAATAGTTTATTAACGAAGGACTAACACATAACTAATCTAAACAAACAAACATGAAATCACTCATACATGGGGGAATGGTCAGTGAGAAGCAGTTAGAGAGAGACAAGGAAATGAAGCTATGAAAAGAGTCAGTTAGCCACCTGAGTGAAACCATCAGTGCTGTCTACAGCTTAAACTAAACCTCTGTTTTGTTTAGTTAAATGTACGATACTTGCATTGCCTTGGTCGTTGAACAAGTGTCCGAATGCAGTCTTGGGTGAAAGTCTTGATGGTTTGGAGCAGTGGTGGTTTTGGAATCGTGATCACGTTCTTCTGGGTCCGAAGAGTGATGAACTCCAAAGATGTTCTGACTCAATGGTGACTGGGAGTTTCTTCCCATGTGAAAAGTGAAGAAGAACCAAGAGCTGAGAGGGACCCAGCTGAAGTCCTGTGATCTTTGGGAAATGGAAAGACAAGGCCGCAAGGCCTGGCGCGTGCTTAGGGAAGTCCTGAAGAGTTCTAGCTCATCTTCTTAGGTTCTAAAAGAACCCCTGACTGACTGAGGCGAGTCATGAAGATAAATTCCAGGGTTGAGTGGAAATGTCTGGCTCTTTGTGGTCGAGAGCCACAGCTCTGAATGTTGGGGCCTGTCGGGCCCGCCGGGCACGCCCTGTGCTGGCTCAGGCTCCCCGTGGGTTCCTCCACACGGGCAGCAATCGGAAGATGTTGCAGACGAGTGAAGAGAGAGAGGCGATCAATCGTTTGATGCCTTTAAGCTCTCTGGAGGCTGTGCCTCCAGGAGGTCCACGAACCAATGGTAACTTTCACCTTTGGAGGGAAAGTTTACGACTCTTTGTCTGTGAGCCTGGTATTTTGCATATGTAATTCGATTGGGTGTTGATGCAAAACTACTAAGGTTTCTTAAAACACTAACATGTTGCAAAGGTATCAACATATAATATACACCATCATTTAGATGATCAAAATACAAATTCAAAGAGACCAAACATGGCATATGTGGGTTATATGGCTAGTCATCTATCATAACACATGCATAAACAGTAGAAAGACAAATACAAATACAACAGATGCAGTAATACTGCAGTACAATGCAGTAATACTGTACACAATGACCTGGGCTATGTGTGATAGGAAGGTCAAAGAAAGGTTTGTCTGTGAATGAATAGGAAAGAGTCTATTTCTATAGGCATTGTGTCTTTCCTATGGGCAAATGTAGCATGGGCAGATGTGCATTCCTCTGGGCAATAAAACCTCTTAACAGATAGTCGTCCTGGCAACTGAGCCCTTTTGGGGTGTTAGTTGCTTTGGGGGGTTGTCACCAGAGCTCCAGCATATAGCTGGCTTGTTGGATTTAAAGACTATTTGTTAAATGTAACAATTAATGTATGTCTGATTGGTCCAGATGCTACAGAACTATTGGCTGCTTCATGACACGCTTTACTTCAACATTCCTCAGTTCCTATAAGCCTATGGGCGTTTCTCAACAGCTCTGCAACCACCTAAAGTACTCTAGCAACCTCCTAGCAGCCACCCAGAGTACTCTAGCAACTGCCTAGTAACCACCTGTAACACCCTAGCAAGTGCCTAGCAACCACTCATAACACCCTGTTCCTCTGTTTAGAAGATTTAAAGTTAACAATATCGACTCAAATTGAGATGTGATGCATAATTTTGGCCATACTTTCATCTATTGAAATAATTTGGTACGCTTCATTGGCACCTTGATCTAAGGGTACATGCTAAAATAGTTTGCAGAACCACCTATGGTCAAGAGATGTTCCTGGAAAATGTCTGTTTATGTTCATAACCTTTGAAACTCTTTAAATTCACTGTGGCATCCAGGGTTGGATGGTACAAACTGACATATCATTGGCACCATACCCTGAAATTTGGGGCCAATACCACTTAATGGTTAAAAGAAAGAATGCACTTCTAAATTTTGATGATGTTGACATATCACAGGACTCATCTCTTCACATTCCTGTGTCTTTGTCTGAGTTGCTAGGATAGTTCACAATGACTTTTGTGTATCTTGAGAAACATGGCCTTGATTTTTGATTGAAATATATCAAAAAGGATCTAAGGTTGTATCTCTGCAGTGCTTTGGCATATTGTGTTGAAACATCGTATGTGTCGTTGTAATTATCCCCTTGCAACGTCATATCTTCATCTTCCAAACAACATTCTGTCAGCATTTTTGAATTGAATTGCCCTTGAAAGAATTGCTGACACCAGGTTGTTGCTGTCATTTATTTATAGTGATTTATTTTCTTTTGTTGCATAGATTTATCAACTGAGAGCAAGAATGAAGAACAGCTGGACTCTGAGAAGAAAGATGATTCTGCTTTGAAGGCCAAGAGGAAAAGAAAGAAGAAGCTCAAGGAGAGATTGAAAATAGGGGAGGAGGTCATCCCACTCAGAGTCCTCTCAAAGTATGCAGTGCTGTGTATCTTTTCTTTTTTCAAGTCAAGGTTCATAAATTGTCTATTGTGTGTAATATTGAAGTAATGAAGTAGATTTCTGTCAGAAAAGAGTGGTTGAACCTGAAGCAGGAATACCTGACACTGCAGAAGCACTGTATGGCCCATCTAAAGCAGTCAGTGGCTCAGATCAACCAGAAGTCAGTGAAGTATGACATCATGCAGACTAACGAGAATGAGAACACTTGTGAGTATCATTTATTGTGACATCTTGCTGTGAATAAATGTTGCTATTAAAATACCTGTTTATGTATTTGATTTTATTATTATTTATCATGCATTATTATTTTATTATTATTAGTATTTATTTTAATATTTATTTATTATTATTTATTTTAAAAAAATATTTATTATTATTTATTTTATTACTTATCAAAGCTTGTAAGGATACAGCTAAGAAAGAATCCCCTTCTGGCCCCAAGTTTGTGAGTGGAGTCATTGTCAAGATTAGCTATAACCAGCCCCTGCCAAGCAAGAGGTGCATCAAGGTATAGTAACATACTAGTTAAATTGATTAATTAAATTGATTGGTAAACCTGTCTTGGGTACATCAAACAATAAGTCATTTTTAGGAGCTTTTTCTTTTCATATGCACAGGATTCACTGTCTGAGGTGTCTGCTGTGGCTTATGTGGACATTCTTGATGGAGATACAGAGGGTTACATTCGCTTCAGGACTCCTGAAGATGCACAGACAGTTATCACAGCCCAATCAGAACTTCAGAAAAAATACATCTGGAACCTTGAACTCCTTTCAGGTTAAAAGGATGTTTTCCTTGAATATAGAAGTGCTGTCCTTTTTTACTTCTGTCTTTTTTTTTTAAGATATGTAAAATTAAATCATGTATTAATGTATAAAAAGGTGACCATGAACAGAGGTACTGGCAGAAGATTTTGGTGGACCGACAAGCAAAGCTAAACAGTCCTAGAGAAAAAAAGCGTGGAACGGAAAAGGTAACCAAAACCACTCAACAGTCTTTTTACAGTAAAAATAAAGTTAAATAGATTTGAAGTTAAAACTATTGTTTTATCAACATCACATAATATTTGTGTCCTTGTTTTTCATAGCTCATTTCTAAAGCTGAGAAAATCATCATCGCTCGGGCCACAGAAGCAAGTAAACATATCCGCTTTGATGATTAACAGTCTGAGCAATAATTATTTCTACAGAAAACAGAAAAAAAAAAAACATTTCAAATGACACAGCCGATGAATTGTAAAATGTTTCTTTTATGCTTTGTGTGATTTGAATGGTCAAGTAGCTATTGTAGTTTTGTGTTGGAATTAGAGCAAAGATATCTGCAACATTAATTATTTCTATCACTTATTAAGTTGTTTACTGAACCAGTTTGGAGTCTAGTATGCAATGTGTGAAGAATATATATGTAAAATGTAGTGTGCCATCTTTTCTGAATGAATCGAGCAGGGTTAAATATACTTTGACCAGAAAATGCTCCAGAATCAATTGCATATGTAGTTATTTTTGCATCCATTTTATTATTATTATTTTTTTTAATAAAATTCATTACTGAAAGCATTGGTGTTTTGGTAGAAAATTATTCTCACTGGAATAACAGCACAATGGGTTATCACAATATCATATTTTTCACTACACAATTATCATGGCCAAAAGAATTCACAATACAGATATATTGTGATATCTATAGAAATCTTAAAAAATTTAAAATTCATGCTATCAGAGTCAAATTCTTCTTTGCTTTTATTTTATTGTTTTTCTCTTTTAGCCAACAAATCACACCATTGCATACAAATCATGATGTCAGACAGATATTGACAAGCAACTGATAAACAAAAATCCACAAGTATTTTTACTTTTTTGCATTATCTGTCTTTTCTAGCATTAGACTCTCATTAGACTAGCACATAAAGAAGATTAAGCAGAACAGAAAACAAAACGAGACGTATTTTGTATTGCATGGAAGAAGAAAACAAACTCAGCCCTAGGTATTTATTTGATACAGTGCCTAACTTAAGAAATAAATCATAAACATAGCCTACTTTCTTGCTTTGCTGTAATTAGTCAACTTTATTTGTTATATCAGCCATTAATGCTCATATTAGATGACAGGACACGGAGGCGCCAGCGCGATCACTAATCACATTTCTTTCAGTGGAAACAATTTAATTATTCCGTCATTTTTGCTCATAAAGGTAGAGTAATACATCATTCGGAACTGTAAAGGGTCTACTTTTATTTGTGTGCACTCACAGTATCAACAAAACGTTGCAAACGGTCCCTTATAAAACAATCATTATGCGCTTTCTGTTGTCTCAACAGGAGCGCTTCACAAAAATAACTCCGCGAATACAAACCTCACGGACATGATAAATATACATATAGAAAGCTCAAAATTATTACGTAACGAAATAAATCAAATCAAAAACAAAAACTCTCGTTATGTAATCTGTAATGATGCTTTTCTCTCTAAAGGCGCTTCCAAAGAGAAGATGGCGTGTCCAGATCGGCAAATTCACCCTGAAATCACTGGCTCAGAAAACACTAGTTTATTAATAAATAATTAAATCTCCTTACTATTTTCATGATAATTACTTTTGCCTGTGCTTTGCAGCAAGCTTTAGCCTATTGCGTGCACCTGAACGCGGATCTCTTCCCACTGCGCTGAAGGCGCGCTCTCTGCTGCTGCTGCTGCTGCTGCTGCTGATGGAGACACTAAATGCCTTCCCAGACCAAGTCTAGTGTTGTTTCCACCAGCGGGGAATTTTTCATCACCTTAAATTGTGGATGTCAAAAATATAAAAATAAGGAGAAGCCTAAAACAGACCCGAAGCCCTGGCCACCGCATGTAACTTTTAACAAGATTCACTTGTTTAAAACACTCTCAGTTATATTAACATTTACTATAGAACCATTATTTTTGTAATACACTTCTAACTATATACAATATGGAAATTATTTTATGTTTGCCAGCGATCACAGTTTGAGTATACTTCTATGTAAATGCATAGATAAACCGCGCTGTCAGCAGGCATTTCAGAATAGAACGACAAAACAATATTAGTAATTCTGATATAACATACCAGTTGAGAAATACTATAAAATACGATTTTCTGTTTGTTATATTCCAATATTCCAGATAATATTATTCAGTGAATTAACATTATCCAGTGAATTCACTCTTTAGCCTATTCAACAGCCTATAAACTGTTTAAAACTAAGTTGATATGACTCCTCTTTATTTATTTTATCCATTTGAAAAATTTCTACATTCTACCTTTATTTTGCTTATTAGTGTTGCAGTTGATGCGCTTTATAAATAAAATGTTTTTATTGTTGTAAAAGATTAAATTTTAACAAGAAAGACTGCTAATTTTGTAACACTTTTTAAGATGACTTAAAGCAGGAAAAACCAAAGTGAAGTATGGACTTAATTCAATCAGTCACTGATTTACTTTATAACAGTAAATAAATATCGGTTCTGCATATCGGTTATCGGGCACATAATTATGCAAATAATCGGTATCGGTATGGGTAATAAAAAATCAATATCGGTCGATCACTATATGTTACCCAACCACCTTTTTACAAAAACATCAGACAAAAAATAATAACCATGCAACCATCTGCTACAGTACTGCAAACAAAGAAACATTTTCCTTCTCAAAATGTGCACCTCTGCATTGGCAGATCTGCCAACCTGTACCCATGCCGATTAGCAATGGATTATAAATATACCTAATTATTATGAAAATACCCGAGGTGGTTTTAAGAACACAAACAAACTATGCATTGTCACAGTCTTAATTGTCTTAATATGTCATCATTCAAAGGCAAATCTATTCTATCTTCTTTTATTCAATTACGATAGCTGGATATTTTTGTCCATATTAGGTATTTCCTGGAGTGTTGTCAGTTGTATTGCTTCTGACACACATATGTGGACTTTCTAAGGGGGCCCTTCGGCTTCCAGTATGAATGAAAGACATTACATGTGTTTATAGCACTAAATAATAGCCAATCCATAAATAATACTTCTCTCAAAAGAAAGTTACTCTCCTCTATTTACTATTGAGCTTTAAATTATGGCATATTTTGCACTTGAGCCCATTCGGTACTGAAATAGACTGCAATATTTACATATGATTTAACAGTTTATTTAATAAATATAAACATATCCGCCGCTCTCTGTTGTGTCGAGTCCAGTGAGAGTGGTCTCTAGTTGCAACCCGTTCTCATCAATTTGCGTATAAATAACACTTTACACTTTCCAACTGCATGTAATACATACGCCAAAGTCCAATTTTGCGTGCATATGATACGCCAATCCTTCCCATTAACTTCTGTGGAGAGCAGATGCCTACAAATACCACGCAGCACCTTCTACGGCAGTGACGTCACCAGCGAGGCTCGGTTTGCCCAGTTCACCTGATGCGTGTACACCTTCAAACCGTAAGTAAGGGCAATAATCTTTTCTTTTGTGAGATCATTATTTTAATTATTTCGGTGCTTCTGCGTCTCCTTACATGGGGTCATGTGTTAAAATGGAAGCGTATGCGTTCAAATTAGTTAGTAGAACAGCTGGCTGCTGCGTTAGCACAGCTGCTAATGTTAGCCTTACATTGACATAAAAGGAACCGCAGTCGTATTATGTAACATCTACGCACCAAATATAGGGGACCCTAATTTTTTCTATGAATTAAACAAGACTTTAAGGGAAATGGATGGCCAAATAATAGTAGCTGGAGATTTTAACCAAGTGTAGGATGCTTCCATAGATAAAATTAAATAGTGACCAAACATATCCTAAAGACAGAGCAGCAATTCATATGATGAGTGAAGATAATGGATTAGTGAATATTTGGCGTCTAGTGAATTCACACTGTAAAAAATAAGTGTAATTTTAACTGTAAATTTTTGTAAAAATGCTACAGAAAAAACTGTTAATAAGTTAACATATGTAAGAAGTTCCCGTACTAAATACAGGGGAAAACTGTAAAAGATCTAACCAGACATTTCATGTAATTTTACAGTAAAATTACAGTAATTTTACAGTAAAACTATTAATTGTACAGTTTTTATAAGTAAAAAAGAACAAATCAGTGTATTATTTACAATCAAAAACTGTAAACTGGTATTCCCAGAATTCCCTGTGTGACACTACACATTTGAAAGTATTTTGTTTAAATAATCATGTTTTTTAATAGTTTGTGTTAACAGGTATGTACATTTGGGCTTTATATTACATCTTCTGTTGTTTAATAAATGTTTATTGCATTATTTAAGTGTTGCGTGTTACCATGATGGTGTTTTGTGTTTGCGTGAATGACTCTGTGCACCTTTCATATATTAGTATATACTTTGGCTTGTGGCCAAGCTACTTGATTCTTCATGTGGCTTTCTTTTTAACCACCTGCATTATTTTGGTGGATGTCAGTATGTTAAAGGTACGAAACAGATTTTAATAGCGGTGTATGTTGTTGAATTTACTGGTTTACATTCAAATTGTCTTGTTTGTAAATTACAGTTTCGTACTGTAAAACGTACGGTTTTTGGTCGTAAATGTGTTTACACATTTTGCCACAAACCACAGTTGCCAAAATTATTTAGTAAAAACTACAGAATTTTTTTTTACAGTGCTTGTCATAAGCCCCTCTCCAGAATCGATATGTTTCTGATCTCATTGGATCACCCAACCCTAAGTTAGGCATTGATATTAGCTGTGACAAAGAGAGAAAAGGTAGATGGAGATTAAACACCTCACTGCTGTCCCATGAGGCCTTTAGTTTATCGTTATAAGAAGATTTAGTCTTTCTTTTAAATTAATACTGCACTCAAAAAAATGATTCTTTAAACCTACTTAATTCAATTATGGATAGTGGTTCCACACAACCAAATTGTTTTTGATGAACATGAATGGAATGTTTTGAATCTATGCAAACTCTTTGTGTTGTGACAACACAGCTGAATGAGGAAGAATTTATGTGAAATAGTAATGTCCAACCAACTCAATTTATTCACTTCCCTGTAACTTAAACCGGTTAAGTTTAGTGAACATGTTTTGGTTTATTAAAAACTGGCCAAATGTGTTTTACTTTATCAACATAAGGAGGTTTGTTTCAGACAACTCATTTAAATTATGGACAGTGGTTCCATCCAATTGGTTCTAGTTACTTTAACTAAATGATTTCTAGTTAAAGTTACTCCCTTCTACAAAGCATTTTTTGTGTGATTATCTTGCAATGAGTCATAAAAGACAAGATGTCACAAATGATCAAGTGTATTTGTTAAACAAGAGCAACAATTACAGTTACAACCACATTACAAAATTACAGAAATATTAAACTACTGTCATTTTCTAATTGGCATATAAAGGTAACCAATCAAACCTTAATCCAGGAACAGGAACTGGCTCCAGAAATAACTTCTGCAGTACTCCAAATGTGTACCTGATTTCAGGAGTTCAAGTTTAGTCCATATATCAGTCCCAGCAACATGTTTTTTCATAGGGTTTACTGCTAAGGTCCTGAAGAACTTTATCTTCCAACACTCCAACATCTGCTGGGCTGTCTTCAATGTCTGCACCTTCAAATCTTATGACATAGATTCCCATGATTCTGGATCACCTCCTGAGTGCTGCCAACCTCTGTATCCTAGAGAGGATATTTAAAAGAACGGAGTACTCAAATTCTTGCGTATTAAATTTACCTTAGCATTTATCATCCTTGAAAATACAAAAAAAAAATAAAAAATAAAAATAAATAAATAAAACAACTTACCATATACTCCATAATAACACTGCTAGTGTCTTCATTCGGGTACTTCAGTGTCATTAGTCTAAAGGTGCAGACAACAACAAAATTCATGAGATTTAGCCTTTACATTTTTCTAAAAAAAAAAAAAGAAAAAACACATTTGAAAAATGTCATTCATCTATTATTCTGTCTGATCATTTCCTTATGGGAAATACAGGCAAGCAGTTCAGATAGAATTCTAACTAACACTACAATGGAAAATGAAACCATAACAGTACTGGACCAGATCAGCACAGAAAGCCACTGTCCTGCAGAGTTTAGCAATATTCCCAATTAAAGGGATAGTTCACCCAAAAATGAAAATTCTGTCATTAATTACTCACCCTCATGTCGTTCCAAACCCACAAGACCTTGATTCATCTTCGGAACACAAATTAAGATATTTTTGATGAAATCTGAGAGCTTTCTGACCCGGCATAGACAGCAATGCAACTGAAATGCTCCCAGACCCAGAAACGTAGTAAGGACATCAGTAAAACAGTCCATGTGACATCAGTGGTTCAACCATAATGTTACAAAGCAGTGAGAATACTTTTTGTGTGCAAAGAAAACAAAAATATTGACTTTATTCAACAATTCTTCTCCAAATTGTGTCTTCCACTGTTATCGAGAGTACCTCTTTGCATAACACATGCGTGTGATTCTGCTGACATAGAACATGTATGCGCTGAGCCTTGTTTGCTTGCAGAGGAAAGCAATGTGCATACATCGTGATACTCTCCATAATGGAAGAATGCGTGATTTGGAGGAGAAGAACTGTTGAATAAAGTAGTTATTTTTGTTTTCTTTACCCACAAAAAGTATTCTCGTAGCTTCGTAAAATTATGGTTGAACCACTGATGTCACATGGACTATTATATCAAAGTCCTTACTACGTTTCGGGGCTTGGGAATATTTCAGTTGTGTTGGTGTCTATGCAGGGTCAGAAAGCTCTCTGATTTTATCAAAAATATCTAAATTTGTATTCTGAAGATGAACAAAGGTCTTACAGTGGCGAAGGTCTTACAGTGGAACACTGGCTCTCCAAGGGCAGGTTTGACACGCCTGCCTTGCTTTAGAATGTATTGTTTTTGGGAAGTTAATGTATTCGCAATATCTGTCAGTTTACAGTAATACCATATATTTTATATTTATTGTATTACTAAACCTATTCTTATTATATCTGTCTTTTTGCATGTTGGCAGTATGTGCACACAACCACCCTATGATGATAAAAATCCACCCAGTGGTATTTTTTTAATCATTATAAGTAATATGCCCTTTTTCAAATCAGGTCATTCTCAGCTTCTAGTTGGTGTGACGTCACACCGATCAAGGCTGCTCCCACAATAGTTGATTTACATGACCGTCTTATCTTAGACCCGCCCTAAATGAGCCGAGTGAGAGCTGAGAACAGTCTGACCACCATTATTGTTTCGACTCCGGTGCAGGGGAAGACAAGAATGTCTCAGATTAAGCAATTGAGGTGTTGTGTTGTTGGATGTAATAATGATCATAGCGGTCATCATTTACTCCCGACATCCCCTAAAGGCTCAGAAGATTAATGTTACTTTGGTTTTTTAAGGAAATGTGTCCGGCGTTCTACATAAATGCGTCTATGTTCACACTAATAATTCGTGATCCAGCTTCACCTACAGCAGAAGTGAGTATATGGGTGTTTTTGGTGCATCTTTGCAAATCGCCTTTCTTAATAATGTGCTAGTTAGCAAGTTTTGCATTGGCTCGTAACCCCACAGAAGAGAGAGGCCGGGTGAGTAGAGCTCATTAGTATTTAAAGAAACATGCAATAGAATGGCCCACTCTGAAAAGGGCTGATTTGGATATGGTAAAATGGGTGTTTTTTACACTACCACTGAGAAATTTTAACAAAAGTATGTTATAGACTCATTAAGACTCTAAAGAACCATATCAACAGCATCTGATGACCCCTTTAACATGTTTAAAAAAAAGTTTTTGTTGAGTGTAGCTGTTCTTACCTGTGTAGTGGAAACCAAGAGGGTTTAATGCTTTGTCCAAGGACTCTTCTTCGGTTTGCAATCATCTTCATAAGTTTTGCTGTGTGGATCCATCCATTGGCAAAGACAGCTGACACTAATGGACCTATAGTTATTCTGTCTGTCTCATATTCTGCACAAATCTGTAAACACATGAAGTACAATTTGTTACAAGAGCACCCATATATAGTTTAACAGCAAAGACAAATTCAGTGATCAAAAAATTTGTGTGAGTGATTATTGTCATGTATATTATTCCAAAAGGGTGGACATGATCTGGAGCATATTTAAAGTCATAAAATGACTGTAAAAAGCATGATTTATAGTTCAGGCACAGCTTTTCACAAAAACATTAAGTTTATAAAATGATAAACATCACATTTCTGCCTTCAAACCATTTTTATAAAAAAGGTACCCATTAAATACACACACACACACACACACACACACACCTACATATGAAGAGTTAATTTTTTTTTTTTTTTTTGGTGTTTTTATTGTGTTAGTTAGCTGTATTTTTGAGCTAATAATATTCAATCAAAATAACCCAACCACAGTTTGATTGATATTACTTGGAATGCAGAATAATAAATCTTTTTTTTTAAAAACAGAGTTATCTGCAAATTTACTCTTAATATATACAAATATACAAACGAACTCTTCATACACACACACACAAATACATGCATACAATTTATTAACCTATAACATATAAATATATCTTAGTGTCTTACTTGTTTAGATTTCTAGAAGACACATCAGCTTCTTAACCATCCACCAGTTCACATTTACAACTGCGTGCATTCCTCTAAAACTGAAAATGCAAAATACCCTTATTACTTTTCGTTTATAAATGATGAAAAGGCAATACAGCGGTTCACTTACCTTAGCCAAAAAAAATTTTCTTCGTCAGTAAAGTTGTGACATTCCTTCATTTCGCCAAAGTTAGGCAGCGATGAAGAAACCAGTGATCAAATGCATGCTGTTATAAAAACGAATAGCAGATAAAATGTTAAAATGTATGCAGAAGTCGAATGTGGCATTATTTGTACTTGCTTTCGTGCTTTAGCTAACGCTAATTTTACTGGGACTTGAGTAGCCTAGAAAGAGCACAGGAAGGTTTTATTTAACTGCCTATATCATTAACAAGACGGAAAAGCACTTTGAATTTTAATAATTCGCCGCATCCTCTGTTCCACAAGCACACGTACAAATACACTGCAGTCCATATGCGCTTTCACTATGGCAAGCCGTTTTAACATTTAATCTATTTCCCGTACTAGTATCTATTTTCATGTTACTAGTACTTATTTTTTAGATACTAGTATCTTTTCCTTTAAGTACTAGTACTTATTCATTAGATACTAGTACTTATTCATTAGATACTAGTACTTTTTTAAAAGATACTAGTACTTATTCATTAGACACTAGTTCTTATTTATTAGGTACTAGTACTCATTTATTAGATACTAGTACCTATTAAATAGATACTAGTACCTATTAAATAGACACTAGTACTTATTCATTAGATACTAGTACCTATTTAATAGGTACTAGTACTTATTCATTAGATACTAGTACTTATTAAATAGATACTAGTTATTATTTATTAGATACTAGTACTTATTTTAATAGTGACTAGTAACAATTCTGTTGTTACTAGTAAAAAAAAAAATTGCCATTGATTTCTATGGGATCTGTCATTGAGATATCAACTATTCAGTTTTGACTAGTATGTATTCCAGTTGTGACTAGTAGTTAATCATTAGGTACTAGTATCTATTTAATAGATACTAGTACTTATTAATTAGATACTAGTACTTAATTAATAGATACTAGTACTTAATCATTAGATACTGGTACTTAATCAATAGATACTAGTACCTATTTAATAGATACTAGTACCTATTAAATAGACACTAGTACTTATTCATTAGATACTAGTATCTATTTAATAGATACTAGTACTTATAAAATAGAAACTAGTACTTATTAAATAGATACTAGTATTTATTTAAAATATACTAGTACACATTTATTACATACTAGTACTTATTTGAAATGTTACTAGTAAGATTTTTTATTTTACTAGTAAAATGTTTAATTGAACTCTACTGTGGCCATTCGGACTAGTCATAACATAAGACGAGTAAAAAAGCTAATCTGACTAGTAAAATAACAATTGTTACTAGTAATAATTATAAAAGATACTAGTGTCTAATAAATAAGTACTAGTAACTAATGAATAATTACTAGTATCTATTAAATAGTTACTAGTATCTAATGAATTAGTACCAGTATCTATTTAATAAGTACTAGTATCTAATGTCTGCTTGCTAGTAATATCTAAATAGATACTAGTCACTATTGCAATAACTACTAGTCCGAAATTAAAAGATGATATCAAAAACAGAATAACTACCCTTCACTGTTCGTTTGGAGATATCTTTAACCTCATAAAGAACTAGTAAGAATTTATTTGGAGATATCTTCATTTAAACAGATCATTACATAAACATGAGTTCCTATCCACCGTCCAATCAGAGTCCACATGGTAATACAATACATGAATATGCTGAATTAATTTGATTGTTAAGTAGGGCTACATGGCTTTGTATATTAGCCTACCTTGCTAACTGGTTACCATGAAAACACAAGGAAAGATGCCAAATCTTTTGCCCAGCAAAAGTATTTTGACATGTTTTTACTCCAAATTCACTTCATACCATCAGTCGAGCATTGGAAATAACTTCCTTTTGTGATCTGATATGGCTTTATTAAACAGAATGAGGCAGAAAGCATGTCACCTTATAACAGTGTTAAAGGCTATGTCGATTAGCACTGTCTTTTAAATATATATATTATTTATTCTCAAAAATACCAGAGATGGCTTGAAGAACACAGATAAAACCATAGGTTTTATCTTAAACCATAGGTTTTATCTTAAACCATAGGTTTTATCTTTCCAAAAGGTTCTAGTATCTAATTAATAAGTACAAGTATCTAATAAATAAGTACTAGTATCTAATTAATAAGTACTAGTATCTAATTAATAAGTACTAGTATCTAATTAATAAGTACTAGTATCTAATTAATAAGTACTAGTATCTATTTAATAAGTACTAGTATCTAATTAATAAGTACTAGTATCTATTTAATAAGTACTAGTATCTAATGAATAAGTACTAGTATCTAATGAATAAGTACTAGTATCTAATAAATAAGTACTAGTATCTATTTAATAAGTACTAGTATCTAATTAATAAGTACTAGTATCTATTAAATAGATACTAGTACCTAATGATTAACTACTAGTCACAACTGGAATACATACTAGTCAAAACTGAATAGTTGATATCTCAATGAGAGATCCCCATAGAAATCAATGGCAAAATTTTTAATTTGTTACTAGTATTAACTGAATAGTTACTAGTCACTATGTAAATAAGTACTAGTATCTAATGAATAAGTACTAGTACCTATTAAATAAATACTAGTATCTATTTAATAAGTACTAGTATCTAAATAATAAGTACTAGTATCTAAATAATAAGTACTAGTATCTAAATAATAAGTACTAGTATCTATTTAATAAGTACTAGTATCTAATGAATAAGTACTAGTATCTAAAGAAAAAGTACTAGTATCTAATGAATAAGTACTAGTATCTAATGAATAAGTACTAGTATCTAAAGAATAAGTACTAGTATCTAATGAATAAGTACTAGTATCTTAAAAATAAGTACTAGTAACATGAAAATAGATACCAGTACGGGTAATAGAATTAATCTCAAAACGGCAACTACTAGGCTACATAAACACGGAAAGTTTAAGAGATTTCGTAGTCTCACTTGTGGAGTTTGTGCGCGAGGGCACCCTCCGGCGACAAGTATGAATGAAAAAGATATTACATTAATTGAGTACTCAAAAAGGTTAAAAACCCTAATTTGGGTCAAAATAGCAAACATAATTAAGAACTTTAAGGTGAACATTTGCAAATCCTTACATTACATTTGTATTTTATCTTATGCACATTAAAATTGATAAACAGAAGCTCAAACATTCATGCCTAATGTGAGAATCAATTATTATTGTTTTCACACACATTTCTACATCAGTTATGACTTTCATCAGGTACATTTCTGGCTTTAAAAGTTCACCATCTACCAATTAATAATGTTACAAATACAAAGTTTAAATAAACATTGTATGTTAAATGAACTGTAATTCATGTTTAGTGATGTTCTTATCAGGTGGTGGATAAGTTGTATTTACTACATCTCCTCTCCACCAATAAGCTGGTGTGTGGTGGGCGTTCTGGCGCAATATGGCTGCCGTCACATCATCCAGGTGGATGCTGCGCACTGGTGGTGGTTGAGGAGATTCACCCTTCTATGTAAAGCGCTTTGAGTGCCCAGAAAAGCGCTATATAAATGTAAGGAATTATTACAATATGTCATTAAATGATACATTGAGTAGGAATTAGGACTGTCGGAAAATATATTTTTAATCTTAATAATTACTTGATTTCCCCATTAATTAATCAAACTAGTCAAAAAATTCTAAATGCTCCAAATAAACAATTAAAAGATTAATTATTCTTCTAGACAGTGATGTTAAATAGACAACACAAAAAAGTGGCCTTTCAAAACTTTAATGTTGTATGTTTTAATTCCATTAATTTCTCTGTCTGGAATATGTTTCTAGCCTCTGCATCACATCTTGCTCTTTTACCCAAAAGTGACAATTCTCTCATCATTTACTGACCCTCATGTTGTCCCAGATGTTTACGACTTTCTTTCTTCAGATGAACACAAGCAAAGATTTTTAGTCCTTATAATGCAAGAGGACCACTTCAGAAACCACATAAAGTGAACACGACAGTCAAGATTAAAATTTTTATTAATTATTTTTTGGCCTTTTTTCTAAATAAAGAAAATGTTTGTCTGACGATAAGGTTTGTATTTTATGTGCCCTGTACAGAACATTCATGTAAAAACATTCAGTCTCTGTGCTATATGCAAAAAAAAAAAAATTACGTACAGCCCTGATATAATTTTTATTGTTTTTACTGGAGGAAAACCAGGAAAATAATAGGTAATAAAATTGGTGTCTTATCTCCTTCCTGCCACCAGAGGTCACTCGATGAACCTCTTATTCTTAAATAGCCAAATAGTGTTATGTTTTTAATGTTTCGCGGTATCAGTAGTAATAATAATAACAACCATACTTTTTTTTTAGTTATACTGGTAAATAAAAACAACTCCAATGAATTACCAACATTATGAAACATGCGAACTGCCATTGAACTATGACAAAAAAAAAAATAAATAGATGTCTTATCTGCATCCTGCCAATAGAGGTCACTCGTACAATGACCAACAAACATATTAGGCATCAGCTGTGCGCTTCCAATGTTTCCCTGGTTTATCGATCGTTCAACATATTTGCATTTTCTACATATTTGTTCAAGTACTTCTGCCATTTTCACCTTCTGTCTTTCCCTTCTTCTTTCCGTCTTCTTATTTACGTTTCCTGTGTAATCTCTTTCCCATATATGTTCCTGGTTCATTAATATTCAACATACGATTAGCATACTGGGCTGAAATGCAAATGTAAAAAGTACTAGTATCTATTAAGTTCAGGATATCTCTGGTCTAAAAAGGTACTAGTAACTAAAAAATAAGAACTAGTTCTATTTTTGCCATACAAGAAAAGTATAATTGAATACTAGTCACTATTAGAATACCTACTAGTATCTAATAAATAAGTACTAGTATCTAATGAATAAGTACTAGTAACTTTACAAAAGACACTAGTACCTAAAGAATAAGTACTAGTATCTAATGAATAAGCACTAGTATCTAATGAATAAGTAGTAGTATCTAATGAATAAGTACTAGTACTTAAAGGAAAAGATACTACTATCTAAAAAATAAGTACTAGTAACATGAAAATAGATACTAGTACGGGAAATAGATTAAATGTTAAAACGGCTTGCCATACTTTCACATCTCCCAACCGCACGAAATCATCTATTAACGGCGCAATAAAGCATACTAAAGCATACTAAAAACACTTACAGAAATTAAAGTTTTTGACTTAACACAAAGAAGTCTTTAGATTTTCTTACCTGACTGGTACTTCTAGCTTCGAAGCCATGATACACCTCCTTTCGCGCCGTTTTCATCAAATGCGTTGGAAACGTCATATCCGTTTTTTGAACGGCGAAATTAAACCGTTTACGTTAGTTTAACGATTGATAATTAAGTAAACTGGAAACTTCAACAGTTTAAATTAGAATAGGTTATGCATCTGAAAGGAAGGATCAGGACAGAATACAGGAATTAGATAACAAAATTACAAATTATGAAAAATAATTATCTCAATGTTTCTCAAACCAGCTATATCAAGATATTTGTAAAGTCAAATTCGAACTCCAGGAAATGTATAATAAAAAGGTGGAATATGTATGGTATGAATATATTAGAAGGTATGGTATGAATATATTAGAATGTTGGAAGGCCCAATATCAGAACTTGAAGTCAGAAAAGCTGTTATGAAAATCTATTATGCGGAATGGAAAGCCAGCAGGGTTAGATGGGCTTCCCGTTGAATATTATAAACAGTATAGAGATTTACTTGCACCCACTTTAACAAAAGTATATAATGAGGCATATGCTAGTGGATCTCTCCCCTCTTCTTTTAACAACGCTC
Source organism: Labeo catla (assembly GCA_012976165.1). Classification (NCBI taxonomy): domain Eukaryota; kingdom Metazoa; phylum Chordata; class Actinopteri; order Cypriniformes; family Cyprinidae; genus Labeo; species Labeo catla. The sequence continues at coordinate 5,397 of VONZ01001022.1, read as the reverse complement.
TAATATCGGTGATTCCTGAGAAAGATAATAATGAATAATAATAATAATAATGTTTGTTGGAAATGTCAGAAGGATATAGGTACTTTTATTCATTGTATCTGAGATTGTCCACTTAAATATTTTGAGCAAATGGCTTGGAACAATAATACCATTATCACCAGATGCCAAATATTACAAAGGGAGAGTTCTCTGTGATCATAGTGGGGGTCTCTGTGATGGCTAGAGTCATTCTGAGACACTGGAAAACTCCCAATACCCCAGAGTTAAAAGAATGGGTCAACGTAATGACTAAGACAGCTTTACCCAGCGCGACACCCGACAATTTTCCATATACAGTACTGTGCAAAAGTTTTAGGCCACTAGTATTTTCACCAGCTAAAAATGGTTTAAAGTAAGTTATTTCTATCTTTTGCTGTAGTGTGTCAGTAAAAAAATATCAGTTTACATTTCCAAACATTCTGTTTGCCATTAATTGTAATAATCTAGTTAGGTCCCGAGCACCGATGGTGCGAGGACCCTCTTGGAATTGCTCCGTTTATTATTATTATTATTTTTAGGGCCCGAGCACCGGTGGTGCGAGGACCCTCTTGGAATTGCTCCGTTTATTAGGGCCCGAGCACCAGTGGTGCGAGGACCCTATTGGAATTGCTCCGTTTATTATTATTATTAGAGCCCGAGCACTGCAGTGCGAGGACCCTATTGGAATTGCTCCGTTTATTAGGTTGGCTTGAGAAAGCCAACCTACTGATCTGCCACTTAAGCTTATTAAGTTGGCTTGAGAAAGCCAACTTACTGATATGCTATTTAAACTTCTTCTTCTTCTTCTTCTTCTTCTTCTTCTATGCTATCAACTTGCTAATCATGCTAGAAACGTGCTAGCAACTTGCTAAACATGCTAGCAACCTGCTAATCATGCTAGAAACATGCTAGCAACACGCTAACAAATTGCTAGTCATCCTAGAAACATGCTAGCAACTTTGCTAATCATGCTTGAAACACGCTAGCAACCTGCTAATCATGCTAGAAGCATGCTAGCAACTTGCTAATCATGTTAAAAACATGCTATCAACATGTTAGCGACTTGCTAAACGTTAGCAACCTGTTAATCTTGCTAGAAACATGCTAGCAACATGCTAATCATGTTAGAAACATGCTAAAAACATGCTAGCAACATGCTAATCATGTTAGAAACATGCTAAAAACATGTTAACAACTTCCTAATCATGCTAGAAACAGACTAGCAACATGCTAGTAACTTGGTAGTAATGTTAGAATCTATCTATCTTTCTGTCGATTGATAATCTGACCAAAACTATCTATCTGTCTATCTATCTATCTATCTATCTATCTGACAGACTACATTCAAACTTTAAAACTCTGGGGTATTGGGAGTTTTCCAGTGTCTCAGAATGACTCTAGCCATCACAGAGACCCCCACTATGATCACAGAGAACTCTCCCTTTGTAATATTTGGCATCTGGTGATAATGGTATTATTGTTCCAAGCCATTTGCTCAAAATATTTAAGTGGACAATCTCAGATACAATGAATAAAAGTACCTATATCCTTCTGACATTTCCAACAAACATTATTATTATTATTATTATTATTATTATTATTAAATAGCTGATATGCTATTTAAACTTCTTATTAGGTTGGCTTGAGAAAGCCAACCTACTGATCTGCTACTTAAGCTTATTATTAAGTTGGCTTGAGAAAGCCAACTTACTGATATGCTATTTAAACTTCTTATTAGGTTGGCTTGAGAAAGCCAACCTACTGATCTGCTACTTAAGCTTATTATTAAGTTGGCTTGAGAAAGCCAACTTACTGATATGCTATTTAAACTTAAAGTTATTATTATTCTTCTGAGACTAAAATTTCTGACTGCTACTCCTCCTAGAGCTTTAACTAGGTTTTCCTATAAATGACGTTTAAAACTTTGAAAAATCCCATAGACTTACATTGACGGAATGTTCAAATGAGCCAACACTTTTAAAATTTCAACTGTCAAAACTGCCAGAATCCCTTGAGACTCAGTCAAACTTCCCTTCTATGTACTGTATTTCTAATCCATTTAAACTCATTCAAACTCATCTATCTATCTATCTATCTATCTATCTATCTATCTATCTATCTATCATCTAACCATTACTATCTATCTATCTATCTAGCTAGCTAGCTAGCTAGCACCCTAGTAACCCAAACCCACACAGACATATCTTCAAATCTGAATGTCATAGAGACATGGGGGTTGCTTTATATCATTCATACTGGCAAGCAGCCTTTAGTGTGTCATCATTGGCAGCTTTCAAGCCACTCCCTAGCAACCAAACAGAGTACCCTAGCAACCATTTAGCAAGTCCTATATCTCTACATCAGAACATCATAGAGACATGGGACTTGGTTCTTTTGACTCATGCTAGCAAATAGGAATCCTTAAGATGCTAGTCATGCTAGCAGTGAATACCTACATGCTAAAAGTGATTAGCTAAGTGCTAAATCAGGTTAAGAACATGCTATGAACTCTACAACACTCCATAGTAATGATCTGTGACAACTAGTAATGGCCTAGAAACCACCCTAGCAACCACCCCAGTTACTCTAGCAACCGCATAGCAACACCCTAGCAACCACCCTGGTTACCCTAGCAACCGCATAGCAACACCCTAGCAGCCATGGCAACCAACCACCCTGGGTACCTTAGCAACGGCATAGCAACACCTTAGCAACCACCCTGGGTACCCTAGCAACTGCCCTATTATCTAACCATTGCTATCTATCTATCTATCTATCTATCTATCAATCTATCTATCATCTAACCATTTCTATCTATCTATATCTATCTATCTATCTATCTATCTATCTATCATCTAACCATTACTATCTGTCTATCTATCTATCTCTGACAGACTGTATTGCCTTCAAAACATTCAAACTTTAACCTTTTAAAACTACTTTAGACTTCAAAATGTTTCAAAACTTCTTAAACTTTATAAACTTTTCAAACTTTTTAAAACTTTCTGTTCCGGCTTTCTCAAGCCAACTTAAAGTTTGTCTTGACAAACTTTTTTATCTAGTTATTAGGTTGGCTTGAGAAAGCCAACCTACTGATCTGCTACTTAAGCTTATTAGGTTGGCTTGAGAAAGCCAACTTACTGATATGCTATTTAAACTTCCAGTTATTATTATTGGCTTGGAGAGCCAACATATTGTTATTCTATTTAAACTTATTATTATTATTATGTTGGCTTGGAGAGCCAACATACTGTTATGCTATTTAAACTTATTATTATTATTATTATTATTATGTTGGCTTGGAGAGCCAACATATTGTTATTCTATTTAAACATATTATTATGTTGGCTTGGAGAGCCAACATACTGTTATGCTATTTAAACTTATTATTATTATTATTATTATTATTATTATTATTATTATGTTGGCTTGGAGAGCCAACATACTGTTATGCTATTTAAACTTATTATTACTATTATTATTATTATTATTATGTTGGCTTGGAGAGCCAACATACTGTTATGCTATTTAAACTTATTATTATTATTATTGTTATGTTGGCTTGGAGAGCCAACATATTGTTATTCTATTTAAACTTATTATTATGTTGGCTTGGAGAGCCAACATACTGTTACGCTATTTAAACGTATTATTATTATGTTGGCTTGGAGAGCCAACATATTGTTATTCTATTTAAACTTATTATTATGTTGGCTTGGAGAGCCAACATACTGTTATGCTATTTAAACTTATTTTTATTATTATGTTGGCTTGGAGAGCCAACATATTGTTATTCTATTTAAACTTATTATTATTATTATGTTGGCTTGGAGAGCCAACATATTGTTATTCTATTTAAACTTATTATTATTATTATTATTATTATTATTATTATGTTGGCTTGGAGAGCCAACATATTGTTATTCTATTTAAACTTATTATTATTATTAGTGGTGCTTGCCAAAGGCAAAGCATCACTATTATTATTGTAACAGGGTGAACGAGACGAGAGGCGAGCGGATCCACATGCAAGCTTTTATTAAAGGGACGAGACAGATACATGGTCGAACTGGCAGGGTCAAACAACATAGCAGACAGGGATATCGTAGGCGAAGCACCGTGAGTCAGGCGTGGGTTGAACAGGAGCGAACGGGAGCAATACAGATAATCCAGAGAGAGTAAACGATAGTCCAGGCAAGAAGTCAAAAACACAGGAACAAGGAAACTAGGAACTCGGGAGACTAGGGAACGCTAACAACACTATAATACAACAGTTCAACAATCCGTGAGGTGCACTGGGAGGACCGGCGCTTTTATCGAACGCCTGATTGGTCACGGGGGCTGACGCAATCAGTGCGGTGGAGGATGGGAGATGCAGTCCGGAGTGTGGTGCAACAGTCAGAGTGTGTAGGTGAGGTGAGAGTGACATCTGGTGGTGAGCGGACAACGGGACACCGACCAGATTCGTGACAATTATCTCAAATACTTATTAGTGGTGCTTGCCAAAGGCAAAGCATCACTATTACTATCTCACATACTTATTAAGTTGGCTTGAGAAAGCCAACTTACTGATATGCTATTTAAACTTCCAGTTATTATTATTATTATGTTGGCTTGGAGAGCCAACATACTGTTATGCTATTTAAACTTATTATGTTGGCTTGGAGAGCCAACATATTGTTATTCTATTTAAACATTATTATTATTATTATTATTATTATTATTATTATTATGTTGGCTTGGAGAGCCAACATACTGTTATGCTATTTAAACTTATTATGTTGGCAAATTACGTATGCTGTTCTCACTATTTAAACTTGTATTATTATTGTGTATTATTATTGTTATTATTATGGCGGAGGCCAGCATATTGATGATATTTAAACTTATTGTTATTATTGTTATTGACTTATGGCGGAGAGCCAACATGTGATGTCCTATTTAAACTTATTATGTTGGCTTGGAGGCCAACATATTGTTATTCTATTTAAACTTATTATTATTATTATTATTATTATGTTGGCTTGGAGAGCCAACATATTGTTATTCTATTTAAACTTATTATGTTGGCTTGGAGAGCCAACATATTGTTATTCTATTTAAACTTATTATTATTATTAAGTTGGCTTGAGGAAGCCAACTTACTGAAATCCGACTTAAACTTATAGTTATTATTATTATTATTATTATTATTATTATTATTCTGAGACTAAAATGATCAACTCTAACTCCTCCTAGAGCTTTAGTCATGTTAGAAATATGCTAGCAATCTGCTAATCATGTTAGAAACATTCTTAGCAACCACCCCAAGTACCCTAGCAACCGCATAGCAACACCCTAGCAACCACCCCTGTTACCTTAGCAACCGCATAGCAACAC